>OX578135.1:103457995-103955495 GCA_951213105.1 Amaurobius ferox
TAACCGTCGTAAATAGCCATCTTAATTGAAAATCCAGTTTCGTTAGATTCTGTCTAAAGGTTAATACTATATGTGTTCAATGACTCGGCATTCTAAGTCATCTAGAAGGTAGGTCTGGATAGACTTACTGACCCCTTTTTTCCATTTTCTCCGCCCCTGGAAAGAAATCGAAAAGTCGACTCCGTTATGTTCTGTCCTATTTATTAATGATATTATAAATGTGCAAAGATTCAGTCATAGATCACAAGGAGACTTTTGGAAAGTCTTTTCAAAACCGCTTCATTATTTACGTACCCTAGGAAGAAAATCGAAAATTCGGCTACATTAAGTTATTTCCTATTGTCGATACTATAAATGTGCAAAATTTCAACCATCTCTGCCACCAGAGACGCTTTTGAAGTATTTTGGAATACTTTTCAAACCATCTTCATTTTCTTTGCCAACAGCAGGGGAGGGGAGGGGGAGTCTCCGGTTCGTTTAAGTTTTTTCTCATGTTCGACACATAAGTGTGCAAATTTTCTGCCCTTTTGGTGTGAGAGGGCCTTTTGGAGAATCTGAAAAGACGCTAACACGTTATAGAATGATAATATTAAATTTCCAGATGTTAAATTCAGTAGGAAGTAATTTCAAAAGATTCGTGTGTGCAGCGTTTCTATAAGCTTTGTTTCGCGGAACACTTGGTGTTCCGAGATAAGAGAATGGGTGTTCCTCGGTAAAATCTGAAATCTAAAAATATAAATAAAAAAAATCTGATGTGCGCAACACATGACTTTCCTTATATAATGCAATGAATTTACTACTTTTACAGTTAAAAAATGTTATTCTTATAGAAGATACTTATATTCTTTCCAAGATATTGAATTTTCTTCAATTAGTCGGCATTTTCATTGATTTAGAGTCGTTTTTATCAATTTGGCGAGAATTTTGTTAATTTGGCAACAATTAAAAATGTCGCCAAGTTGGCGACATTCTGCCAAATTTGTCGCCAAAATCTCGCCAAGCGTTATGGACGGAGAAATAAGTTATTCTTACTATTGGATAAATGACTATTGGCGTTCAAATGCAAAAGTATTACTCAAAGTATCTTTTTTCATGAATGGAACGAGCTAGATCCACGAAAATAATGTCACTCAATTTATCGCATGGTATTACATATGAAAAGTGAACATGTTTCTCAATAGGAAATATTTTTTTATGACTTTTTGATAATTTTTTTCAAAAATGTGCAATATCTCAAGAACGGTTCATGTTAACGTTTTAAAATTTATGTCAATCATTTTCTAATGAAAAATTACATAAGAAATGTCTATTTGCGTAACTTTATTAGAGGTTTCGATTTTTTGCCGATTTTTTCAAAATTTCACTCGAAAATTTAGGGGTGTTCTGAACATTCGATTGCGTATAAAAACAATAGGCTTCCAGTGTTTACTGATTGTGATTTTTGTACCAAATTTTGTTCGAATCGGTCCATTCGTTCGTCAGTTATCGTCTCCACAGACTCACTGACACACACACACACACACACATACTTTCACACACACACACACACATACACACACACACAGACATCACTTCAAAAATGTTTGATTCGTGATCAGGGATGCTTGAAACGTGCTCTCCCGTCGAAAAGTCGAATTCGAATTTTCGACCCCGTCACAATACTTTCCTTATACATTATGTATATAAGGAAAGTAATATTGATTGTTTCAAGATATGTAGGGCAATTAAAAACCACAAACGAATTAAAAATTTAATAATTTATGAAATATAGGAGTTAAGCAAGTGCGGTTTTCATCAGATTAATCACCAATAGGTATCAACCCGAATGCTTATAGTAATTACAGACTACAGTGGAGGATTATCCAACAAAAACCAAATAGAAGGAAGAACACGAGATTCACGGGATAGAATATTACGCTGCGTGATAGGCTGAACCTCATAGATGCAAGTGGGGGTCAATAAGATGTGTATAATATATATGTACCTGTATATAATGAAAAAAAATTTGATGTGGGCAGCACATGACTTTCCTTATATAATGCAATAAATTTACTACTTTTACAGCAAAAAAAAATCTGATGTAGGCAACACATGACTTTCCTTATATAATGTACTGAATTTACTACTTTTACAGTACAAAAAATAGGTTTTTCTTATAGTAGATATTTATATTCTTTCCAAGATATTGAATTTTCGCGTATTAGTCGTCATTTCCATTGATTTAGCGTCATTTTCATTCATTTGGAGAGATTTTCGTTAATTTGGCAGCATTTCAAAAAGTCGCCAAGTTGGCGACATTCCGCCAAATTCGTCGCCAAAATCTCGCCAAGAACTATGGACGAAGAAATAAGTTATTCTTACAACAGACAAATGACTATTGGCGTTCAAATACAAACGTATTACTCAAAGTATCTTTTTTCATGAATGGAACGAGCTAGATCCACAAGAATGATGTCACCCAATTTATCGTATGGTATTACATATGAAAAGTGAACATGTTTCTCAATAGGAAATAATTTTCTTTATTTTATGACTTTTTGATAATTTTTTTAAAAATGTGCAATATCTCGAGAACGGTTCATGTTAGCGTTCTAAAATTTATGCCAATCGTTTTCTAATGAAAAATTATATAAGAAATGTCTATTTGCGTAACTTTCTTAGTGGTTTTGATTTTTTGACGATTTTTTTAAAATTTCATTCGAAAATTTAGGGGGGTTCTGAACATTCGATTGCGTATAAAAACAATAGGCTTCCAGTGTTTACGGATTGTGATTTTTGTACCAAATTTGGTTCGAATCGGTACATTCGTTCGTCAGTTATCGTCTCCACAGACTCACTGACACACACACATACTTTCACACACACACACACACACACACACACACACATACACACACACAGACATCACTTCAAAAATGTTTGATTCGTGATCAGGGATGCTTGAAACGCGCTCTCCCGTCGAAAACTCGAATTCGAATTTTCGACCCCGTCACAATACTTTCCTTATACATTATGTATATAAGGAAAGTAAAAAAATTAGGAGCAACTATGTACAATGTAACTCACTCATATGGATACACTTTTAATATAAAATTTTAACATTAATAATCACATACAAAATTACTATAATTGGTAAGAAATGATATATACAAGACTGTTTCCGATATAAGAGGGTCAATACAAGTCTGATATAAATACTACAAATGTGGAATAGTACAAGGCTGTTTACAATAGCGATCGGTACATCACAACATCTTGTATAATAAAAGATGTATGTGTATGTCGTCTGTAGCGGGAAATCTTAAGAATTTTTTTCGAAATTTGGTACAGAGGTGTTTCAGAACCCGAAAAAATACGTCTCAACGAGAATTTTTTTTTTTTTTTTTACACAATTCGGTTCCTTAGTGACCAAAAATATTATCACATAGTTTCCAACTTAACACCAAAGATCGAAGAATGTTCTTTTCAACAACGTTTGAATCGAACCGTAGGACTTATTTCGCCTCATCCAAAAAAAATAGGATTAACAAAATTCTATACTTCGGCAAAAAGTTTTGTGTATATCTTCGCATTCTAACAAAAACAAAAAAATTAATTCCAAAGTTATTTTATTTTTTGTGATTTTTTAAGTAAACACATTAAAAGCAACAAACGCATTTAAGACTGCGATTTCTCCCTGATGGACTGCACGTGGCCGAGTTCTCTCCTGGAGAAAGGATCATTCCTTTTATTTAATTATTAATTTATTTGCTTTCCATTTTTGCGGAGCAAATGCTTGGCTAGAATGAGTGATTCGATTGCCTTCGTTTTAGGAATCAGCGAAAATCATCTGAACTTGAAAAAGCGATTCTCTAAATATATTATTTAAGTAGCGGGAGCTTATTTAGGGTCCAACCAACGCCTAATAACCTGTTCTAGTATACCAATAAACCTTACAATCCAACTGATTACTTTGACTTTCAGTTACTACATTGGTACATATAAAGATACTAACAGTGAATAATATAAATGTAAATATATAGTAAGTTGATTCCGTGCAGTATTTTTATTTTCCCTGCATCACATGGTAATGTATAGGGAAAGCACTGGAATCATGCCGAAAATCACAACACGAGTTTTCGACGGATCTACACGTTTCAAGACCTCTATAATACGAAAAAACTATTTTTAGCGTGACGTCTGTGTATGTGTCTGTGTGTCTGTCTGTCTGTACAATGTATGTATCCACTCTAACTAAAAACCTACTGGACCGAATTTCATAAAATTTGGTAGGTAAGTCACTTGGATGAGACCCTGGTGCTGATTAGTTTTTGGTAGGATTCGTAAAAACAGAACCCGCCTTTTTTTGCGTAATGGATAGTAAAAATTCCATGTATCTGCTATAGATAAAATACTAATCGACCAAATTTCACAGAATTTGGTACATAAGTTACTTGTAGGATACTCTGGTGCTGATGATTTTGGTATGATTCGGAAAAGAACAACCGGCCTTTTTTTACGAAATGACCCGCAAAAATTTGATGTATCCACCCTAGCTGAAATACTAATTCACCAAATTTCACAAAATTTGGTAGATAAGTTACTTGTGGGGTACTCTGGTGCTGATTCGATTTTGGTACAATTCGGAAAATAACAACCTACCGTTTTTTACGAAATGACCCGCAAAAATCGCTAAAATCAAAAATAAAAAAAAATAAAAAAGCTACGTATGCTCAAATGTATCAATTAAACTCTTGTTTTATGCGCAATTTTTGACGAGGAAAAGAATGTAACACACTCCATTATGCTTTTGGACTAACCATTCTCAAGATATTTGAGATTTCTTGCATTTTTGTAACGTCGATTTCGGAAAAATGTCTAATTACCAAATAAAAACAAAAATTAAATTAGAAATGCAAATTCAGCGTTATTTGGTGCAATTAAACTCAATCTAACGAATTATTAAAGAAATAAAGAAAATATCAATTTGAGTCTGCAGAGAAAATCATGTGCTGACCACATCAGATTTTTTTTTTTATTGATGCTTTGCTTTCCAATGGCCAGACACTTAATTTTTAATCATTGGCCAGACATTTGATTTTTAATCATTGGTCAGGCATTTGAGTTTTAATCTTTGGTCTATACAAAGACCCAAGTGTTGTTGTTGTTGTTGTTGAGACCCAGACCGTCCGACCTACCAGAAAGGTGTAAGGTAACCGTTTGGACGGCCGGGAAAGGCTCAAGTGTGAACCATTTTTCCGTTATGCAACGTTGCCACAGGGGGGGGGGACGGAATACATTATGCCCTTAAGCCACCCAAGAACTAGTGGGGACAATATCCGATATCCACAGGGACCGTACCCTCCTTCACTTACAGCCAACCTCTCGGAAGGATTTTCGGACCTACAGTAATGTGCCCGTACTGCATGTAGAAAACGATTTGGGCAAATATGGGAATCAAACATCATAAATTAAACAACATGGAAGGTAAGTCATTAAAAAGCAAACTGCTCAGGGGATTACCACCAATGATAGAGAAAAGAAAAACAAATAAGAGATTAAAAAAATCAGCGGTGACTCCAGTCGGACGGAGCAGAAATGGTACAGCGTGAATAACATTTTGTAAAATAAAGCTCAACTTTTGCAATATCGAAAAATAAAGAACTCGATCCAAAATCTGATTATATACACTTGTAGGACTTTTAAATAGCTACAAATTCTTGCTTATTGTTTATAACTACCTCTTTTAGTTTTTAAGATCTTATATCTTAAAAACATTACAATCTTAAACACGTAACATTTCAAACTTCTTCAGCTTGATAAAACGATTACTCGAAAACTATAAGAGCTTTTCTTAATATATATATAAATATGTATAAAAGAATGAAAGTTAAAAAATTCCAGAAATCACACGAATAAGGCGCTATGCTGCACTACAATGTGGATTTTAATATCATACCAGAAAAGTATAAAAATGAAAGAAAGCAATATATCAAAGAATGGCTGGGGGGGTTGTGACCCCCACTCCCCGGTTAAGCCAGCTTTGCGTCTTATGAATGAGTACACTCTTATATACAATAGATAATAACAAGCAGATGGATTGATGCTGGATTCGTCATGGTGAATAGTACATCTGGGTTATGGTGCAGTATCTACTTTGGTAATTAAAGTCTATATGTTTGTTTCTTATTGCCTTTGGTTTTGTGAGAGTTAAACAAATAGTACAGTTTTAAAATACGAGTCTTCTGGGTACTCCACACTTTCAGGTTTTGTAACCTCCTTTTTAAAATCCTTTTTTAAAATCCTTTTTAAAAATTTTTTGATACTTCGGTATTCATATTTGTGCAATGTATCGGCTTCCGGGAGTGTTGTCTAGACGCAAAGCTGGCTTAACCGGGGAGTGGGGGTCACAACCCCCCCAGCCATTCTTTGATATATTGCTTTCTTTCATTTTTATACTTTTCTGGTATGATATATATATATATATATATATATATATATATATATATTAAGAAAAGCTCAATTGCAATATATATATATATATTGCAATGTTTTAATCGAAAACTATACATAAACTACGGTAAGTACACAAAAAAAATCCATGTCTAGCATATTTATTATACAAATAAGTAACTATAGACCAAGACTACGGATAAAAATCTGATGTGAGCAGCACATGACTTTCCCTGCAGACTTATATTCACGTTCTCTTTATTTTAATTAAATTTGATTCACTCTTAATTCAATTTTCGTTCTCATTCGGTAACCGGACTTATTTTCAAAGATGGCGTAGAGGAAATACGAAAAATTAAAATATCTCGAGAACGGCTAGTCCTAGTGTAATGGGGTTGGTCTTATTCTTTTCGTCGTTAAAAATTACGTATTAAACGAGCATTTAATGGATATATTTGAGTATGCCTAGTTCTTTAGTATAGATTTTGACGATTTTTGCGGGCCATTTTGCAAAAAAGGCAGGTTACTTTTTTCGAATCGTACCAAAATCTAATCAGCACCAGGGTAACCCACAAGTGACTCATCTACCGAATTTTGTGAAATTTGGTCCATTGGTTTTTCAGTTAGAGTGGATACAAGCTTTTGCGGGCCATTTCGCAAAAAAAGGCGGGTTCTTTTATCCCGAATCGTACCCAAAACTAATCAGCACCAGATTCGCCCAGAAGTGACTTACTAAATTTTATAAAATTCGGTCAATTACTTTTTTAGTTTGAGTGGATACAATATCTGCACACACAGACACACACTCAGACGTCACTCTAAAAATAGTTTTTTCGTATTCTAGATGTCTCGATACGTATAGATCCGTCGAAAACTCGAGTTGTAATTTTCGGTATGATTCCAATACTTTCCCTATACATTACGATGTATTGCAGGGAAAGTAGAAATAGTAGGTAACTTATCACTATAAAGATATGGGGATGAGGGAAATATTAGTATACATAAATCACAATTAAATAGGTATATATATATAAATATATGCAAACTCGGCAAAAATGGAAAAAGGCAATAATAATTAACTCAAGATTAAAAATCTAAACATGGAGAGCAATAAGTTGAAACTACATAAAAAATGGCAGTTAGTTCAAAATTGCATTCTCGTCAGGACAGCCATACAATTCTAATTAAAACCGATGGAATAACCAGTTTCTGACTATGGCGATATTATTTGACTATGGACACCATTGGAACTGTCGATGAAATGAACTTTTCGTAAGCCTAATCTCGTAAGCCTAAATCTCCTCCATGTGCAAGCTTTTTTGCTTGATTTTTTTGTTTTCTTATTTGCATTCCTCATTTTTGAAATTTGTTGATTGTCTTTGTCCTTATGACTTGCATTATGCTTTATTATTTCCTCTTTTTGTCTTAATTTCTTTGTATTTGTAGAAAATTTTGGAATAGTGTATTATGAGTTACTACATACATTCTAACTTTGGATTTAATAATTTATTTTTATATATATATATATATATATATATATATATATATATATTTAGAAACTAAGTTTTTTTATTTATAATTGTGTCACTTACTATTTATATCTATCTTTTGTAGTTTCGAAGACATTTTGAGGGAAAGTATGAAAAATGAAATGAAAAAAAAAACTCGTTCGGACACATTTTTTTTTTTAAACATAGAGCTCGATATAAAATCCAATTGTATACACTTATAGGGATTTCAAAGAGCTACGTCTCTTTTAGATTTTATGATACTATAAGCATTACAAACTTGAAAAACGTAAAATTTTCAATCTTCTTCAGCTTGACAAGACGATTACTCGAAAACTGTAAGAGCTTTTTTAATAATAAATATGGGTGTTAATACTAAATTTTTTAGTGCACAATTTTGTCGTTTACTATATATATCTATCTTATATAGTTTACTATATATAGGGTGGCCATAAAATAACGTGAGGTGTTCAGAGCCTTCTAGTGAGTAATGTATTGGACAAAACGTAACAAAATTCGGTGGGCGCACGAAGTGGAACATGCGGTTTAGACTTCTAAAAAAAAAAAAAAGTTCCACAAATCGCCTCCATGGGAAATTTTGACGCTGCGAAAGTGTAGTAGTGTGAATAATGAATGAGTAAATGCCAAATGAGACAGTACACATCAATTTTGTTAACAATGCATTTTACTGTTAATTACAAATGAGGTTCAACATGGCCACCATTCTGATGTTACAAGAACTAACTAACTGCACGACATTTGCCACCGGTAATTTCAAATCGTTGAGTCATGTTTCTTAAGTTTGTTAAGCTCATCGGTCCTCGTCATAACTTCTTCAATCGCCGAAATTCACGAAGAGCAGCATTGGCATTTTCGTTCTTGACTAACAAAGCGCGGTTCTTCTAACAAAACAACACTTTCTAACAAAGCGCGGACTAACAAAGCGCGGTTCTTCTAACAAAACAACACTTTCGAACAAAGCGCGGACTAACAAAGCGCGGTGATGTAAGGCAAGAGCCATCGATAGGTACTAAGTAGATCGCCTCCGAATGATGAGAATTCTCCTAGTCTTTCCTTTTATCCACATGATCGCTACACGGAACGCGATTATGCAAATTAGTGCATTTTACTCGGTAAAAAGTGTCAAAATTTCTCCCTGGAGGCGACTTTTGGAACTAATTTTTATTATTTTTTATTTTTTTAGAAATCGAAATTGCATGTTCCACTGTGTACGCCCACCGAATTTTGTTACATTTCATCCAATGCATTACTCGCTAGAGGCCTCTGAACACCTCGCGTTATTTTATGGCCACCCTGTATTTCGAGTGAAAGTTAGAAAAATGAAAAAACATCCTCTTGGAGAGCTACTTTTTAAGGTTTTTTCGAATAAAAAAATGTTCAAAATATTAAAATTATTTTTATATATTCATAATCTGGACCTTATTTTCGACAAAACAAGAAATATTATTTCCATTTTTATTTATTAGTTTTGGATCTATAAGAGTTCATTTTCTGTAACGCTCTTTTTTTCCGCCAGGGAAACTCCAAACAAACTCAAACCACATCAAAAACAATAACAGTGGACAGAAAGATAAATATACGCATTATCGTCAAAAAGTGCATACACATTAAGACTTCTTCCCAATCTTCTTTTTACAATTTTCTTTGACCAATAAAAGCTCAACACTGCATCAAACATTTCTCCGTTTCGCGAATATAGTTTGAGAAGAGCCAATAAATACCATTTTAAAGCTATAAAAAAATAATTTTCTGAATCTTTTGATAAAAATTGCATTTTGAAGCACAATTTTTTAAAACCCCGTAAATAGAATATTCAAGAAACTCGTGTCAGGTCGACCTCATGCCGGTCCCGAAGATGAAGGCTTTTTTCTTGTCTTTGAAAACGGTTGACGCGTTAAATTTTTGTTTATATGTTAGATTTTAAAAAGTTTTACTTTATCGTATTATTATTTCAGTAGATTTTGAGGGATTATTTGGTTGCGTATTTATTCTATTTGAGAGGCTAAGTGGTGTGAATTTTTTGAAAATGACTTTTTATCGTCACCCCTTATTTGAATCGTTGATTTGTAAGCTGAAACGGGTCGAATGAGACCCATTCTGGCTCTAGTAGGAGCGGTATTTCCTTCAGTACTTTTTGGCCGATGGGGGGAGGGGGGGGCGAATGAAATTTTCAGGGAGCAATTTTTCTATATGCCGTATATAAATATATCTAAATACTGTCAAATAAATAGAAACTAGGTTAACATAAAATGTTTTCGGAGGGGGAGGGAAATACTATAGAAAAAATCATAACTACTATTCTTAATCATTTAGCAATTCCACTCTAGGTAGAATCTCGATTTTGATGTCATTTGATCTGTCTCAGTTTTCAGTTCAATGAAAAACTATTAATTGTTCTTAAAATTCGAATTAAGGGTGACGATGTAAAGGAATAATTAAAAGTTCAAAACCATTTTTCAAAATGATCCAATACTCCCACTCAGTGTTTCTTTCAGGCATACCTCCGGGGGGGGGGGGGGGGCGAAGCCCCCGGAGGTTTGAAACGGCCTGACGTATACCTTTTCGTATGCCTGGAAACTGAGATAGATCGAATGGCACCAAAATCAAGATTATAGCTAAAGAGGAAGTGCTGGATGATTAAGAACAGTAGTTATGATTTTTTTTTTATCATTCCCTTGCACCGTCACCTCCACGGTTGCCGACAGGGATAGGCAAAAATGTGCATTGCATAGGGGCCCGGGTGGCTTGGAGTCAACTGGGATCCATAAACGGTTCATGAAGAAATGTCAATAACATGAAAAATAAAGAATCCACGCATTTGTTGCATAAGGGCTCGAAAAATTCTGTCGACGACATTGATCGCCCCTAATTTCAGATTTTGAAATTTCAAATCTTTCCCTTCGTTTGATACGAAGCTGATACGGATTGACTGCCACCAAAACAAAATCCTATCTATAGTTGAAGAGTTTGATAATTTTGATACAAATTCTTCGCTGAGCGTTCATTTAGCATTTATAAGTTTAGAGATATGAACATTACAAATATTATGCTCTGATGTGAGCAGAACATGACTTTCTTTACAGACTCAAATTAATTTTCTTTTTTTGTTTTGATAATTCATTTAATTGATTTTAATTGCACAAAATAACCCGCAAAATTATTTGAAATTAATCTGAATTTGCTGTTTTAATTCAAGTTTCGTTTTCATTTGGAGACTGGACGCATTTCTAAAGGCGACACGGCAAAATAGAGGAAAACTGTAAAGTATCTCCAGAACGATTGGTCTTAGAGTTATGACGTTGGTCTTAATCTTTTCATTGTCAAAAATTGCGTATAAAACAAGCATTTAATTGATACATTTGAGTACACTCATTCTTTTATTTTTGATTTGGACGATTTTTGCGGGTAAATTTGCAAAAAAGCAGGTTCATTTATTTCCGAATCGTACAAAAATCTAATCGGAACCAGTGTAACCCATAAATGACTCATCTATCAAATTTTGTAAAATTTAGTTAGCTTTTCAACTAGAGGGGATACATACGAATTGAGCGGCCCATTTCGCGAAAGAAGCCAGGTTTTTTTTTTAATTGTACCAAAATCAAATCAGCACCAGAGTAACCCATAAGTGACTTACCTACTAAATTTTGTAAAATTTGATCCATTAGTTTTTCAGTTAGAGAGGATATATACGTTGCACAGACAGACATACACACACATCACGCTAAAAATAGTGTTCTAGAGTGCTCGAAAAATGTAGATTCGTCGAAAACTCGAGTTGCTATTTTCTGCACGATTCCAATGCTTTCCCTATATATTACCATGTATTGTAGGAACAGTAAACATCTGATGTGGGCAGCACATGACTTTCCCTACAAATTCAAATTCATTTTCTTGTTTTTTATTTTATGATGCATTAAATTAAGTTTAATTGCAGAAAATAATGTGGGTACTTTTATATAGATGTTTTTTCTCTTAGTCTGTATTTTCTATTTTTATCTTTTTCTTTAGCTTAAAAGTCTGAATAATTTTTCCCAGTTTGGCATTATATTTTATATATTTAATATACCAAAATTAATTTAAATCATGAAATCATGAAATGTTGTGTTTTGGCAGTAACATTTTTCTACTCTCTAAAATATAATTACTGTATATACTCGCGTATAAGTCGACTTCGCGTATAAGTCGACTTCGAGTATAAGTCGATCCCCCTACTTTCAGAGAAAAAAATCGGAAAAAATCCAAAACTCGCGTATAAGTCGACCCCAAAAAGAGAAAAAAATAATTAATAAATTATTCAAAAACTCTTGAAAATGAATATATATATATATATATATATATATATATATATATATATATATATATATATATATATATATATATATATATATATATATATATATATATATATATATATATATATATATATATATATATATAATACTAAAATTTAATTTCCACAAAAACTTCATCGGTACCCTTTAAAGTCCGATTCCAAAAAAGTAGGCCTGTGACATTTGAGCGTTATCTGCCGTCCGTTTTGGGGACGCTCGTTCTCGTGTGATAAGCTTCAGGCATTTTTTTTACTCCCAGCACGCAGCGTCCTTCCGGTCCAACCGGAAAGCGACGAGTGAGCCAACCCTTCTCTTTCCTATAGCCCTGTGCTCCCTCCAGTGTGCAAACATTACATCCAAACATTTCATCCTTCGTCCTTCGTTGACGTTGTTTGCGTTACCATTCGGACGAAATAAACTGCATTTTATTAATCTACCGAAACTGCATAACTGTTGAGAAATAATTTTACTTAAGCTAGCTGCAAATTAGCCTGAACCTAGAACTGCAACTGTGAACTGTAACTGGAGGAAGTGTCGAGAATAAAAGAGTATGAGATGGATGGTTACTGGGGGAAAAAATGGTATGAAAGTGTATGGGTACATTAAATTGTTATTGTCGCAGGACATGATATTTACTTTATTATGTAACCTAAGAAAGGTGTTTTAATCTGTTAACAGATGCTTTATGTTGTTCATAAAGATGTGTCTTCATATCTGAATAAGCGCTATTCAAAAACTCTACAATAATTAAAATAATAATAATTTTTTTTTATCCTATGCCCGTCTCCGACCTCTTAGTCATAAGTCGACGAGCAGCCCAATACAAAGAAGAACGTTAAAAATAGTCACTAAAAGCCTTGTCAGTAACACATAAAGGAAAACAGTCAAGAACGGCAGGACAAATGTTGAGGTGCTCTCCAGTCATGGGAACGCCATGGTCGCAAAGAGGGCAGACATCTGTATTTGTCAGTTTCATTCGATACAGGTGACTCTGTAAGTAATCATGACCCGTGGCATGTCTAAAGCAAGCCACGCAAACTGCTCTATGCAAGGAACTGTGTATTCTTGCCGACTTATTTAACAGGGAGTTCCACTTTTTTCCGGAAGCTCTCTCCCTGTACAGACTAAAACGATTAGCTTTAATAGAGTGGTATATATATCGCTTTATATGCCGCACAGGCAAGGGAGGATCCGGTTGCATCATTTGAGATCCATTCTTAGCCAATAAATCTGCCCACTCATTTCCATATATCCCGCAGTGGCTTGGAATCCACTGCAGGGCAATGCGGTTCTTGATGTTCAGCAGCTTATCTATTTTTTCCATACAATTCTTGGAAATCTCACATTTCCAGAGATTGAAAGATGTTAAGGTCATAATTGCCGTCCTGGAATCAACAAGAAAGACCATATTTTCCTTTTCACACTGCTCCATTTTGTCTAAGGCTAAAGAAATGGCGGCTATTTCGCCATCCAAGTTGTCAAAGTGTTTTCCAACGGCGCAAGACAATGTAAGGTCTATAGAGTAAGCGCCAGCTCCAGCATTTTTAATGGCCCCCTCAGCCGAGCCATCAGTATAGACATGGAGCCAAGAATCACCCGGGAAACGCTCATGTATAGTAGTCAAGGCAGTAAATTTCAATTCAGAGTCAAGAGAAGATTTCTTATTAACAGCAAAGACAAGGTCCAAGTATCTCTCGGCAAGTTTAAAGTCTTTCAATGGACACCAAGGGTCTGGAAAGGGAAAACGAGCTGAAGAAGGAGAGTCAAGTGCATCATGTAATTCTCTTATACAAGACAAGAAAGTTCTTTGCGTTTTCAACCTCTCCACAACTGGCCAGTAATGACTTCGAAAGTTGTCCCTTCTTCTCAAGATTGTTTTAGCAAGGTTTAAGGCCATTCTCCATCTACGGTCAAGGGCTCCAAACCAGATTGAAGTTCCATTGCGGCAATTGGGGCAGATCTTGTACCTCCAGTAATAAATCTCAGGATACGGTTTTGGAAAATATTCAATTTTTTCGAATTTGTCTCTGAGATTGTTGTAAGTGCTTCGCCACCATACTCAACTACCGGTCTTACATAAGTCTTATAGGCGGTACAAAGGACATCCTGAGTAGAACCCCAAGTTGTGCCGGCCGATCGTTTTAGAAGTTTAGCCATGTTTTCTCCACGTTCAACGGCTTTTTTAACTTGACCAGTCCAATAATAACTTGACCTAATTTAACTTGACCACCAATCGTATGGAAAATAATAATAATATGATAATAATAATAAATAAATAAAAAAATTCAAAAACCTGAAAATATGGAGATTTTCCCCTAGAAACCCTGTATCTTCGTCCCACACAACATACATCAGCCTTTCCCCATTGGAAATATGCTATAGGAGCAATGTTTCACATTAATCTATAACGAGTAACTCAGTAATTTTCGTTTGTAAAATTAAATTATTCCTCGCTTCATATTGGGTGAACATCAAGTATCTAGATACTAATTATGATACAAAAAAGCCCTAAACAATATGAATAACATATATTTGATCTAGTAGAATATAAAACCTCGCATACAAGATATTTAACACCAGAATATTATAAAATTACTCACGGTTAAGGGAAAATAATGCGTAAAAATATATGTATTTTGGAACGAAACTGCATTCGAAAACAGCCCATAATATTCTTAAAAAAAATCTCAATATAATTCCACTAATAGCCAGAGCGCACGAAGGTATTTTGCATGCGAAACGAAATCTTATGAAAAGCCCGATTCCTCGTCTGGCTTATAAACTGGCTATGGCTTGTCTGGCTACGTAAACTCGCGTTCTATTTAGCGCCAACTGCTTTTCAACTTCGCCGATTAATTTATTTAAAAAAAGCTCCGTCAAGCTTTCCATTCTCTCTCTCAGGTGAGTACAAGGGTATAGAGGGTGAAAATCCAGGAGTTACAGTCATATTTACTTTGAGATTATTGAATCAAATGGAATGAATCGCTACGAATTAGGAACATAGAAAGGGATGAACTGAGCAAAAGAGGGATTGTTGAATTCTTTTTGCTAAGAGAAGAAGCTATAATGTAGACATGGGAAATTTTTGATACCATTATATGAGTTTTTGAAAGTTCTAAGTGACCAATTCAGATACTATACAACAAAGGGGAGATAAATAGAATGCATTTATGTAACATTAATTACATTTTAAAATTACTTAATCTATATAAATAAAATTGTGTGTGTGTGTGTGTGTGTGTGTTATATCAACACCGGAGAATGGCTCCACCGAATGTGTTTATGCGCAGACGATTTTTATTAAATCTTTTCCAATTAAAATAATAAGGAAATGTATATAAAATAAATTTTATCAAAATTGCATTTTTGACTGAATTATATCAATTACGGTCTTCAGGTTTAAAGATTATAGGGATTGTTGATATTTCCAATTTACTATGCCATCCGTTTTATTTTGGCAAAGAGTTTTGAAACTCATATATTGTAGTACTGGTAATCTTCTACTAATACACGGGTATATATATCTTCTAATCTGCGAGAATATAAGTAATACGTGTATATCTTCTAATGCAATTTTAAAGCTTTCATTTCGGCATATATTGATTCAATTTCGTACTTTTTATAAATTTGTTTACAATCGAGACCAGAATGTTTTATTCTTCAGATCCGCCGTGTAAAGATAATTTTGCATAGCAGGAACCGAGGTACTTAAACTTCATTTTAGGAGCATTAAATTAAATATTTTGATACAATGTTTTGAATAACAATGTAATTTAGAATACTATAGAAATTTGCACTTGATTATGAATTTTAAATTTCTTTATAATGTATATTCCGTACGAAAAACGGTTATACTGCTAGTTGTATATATGTTTTTTATAACGTCTAGATGCATGATATATAGATCTGCCCATGCCATGAGTAGTGGAGAAGCGTGACAAAATAATTTGAGAAACATAAACAGGGACCAAAATTAGCAAAATTTTATGCTGTATATTTTAACAACGTTACAAATAAAATAAAATTTAATTTTTGAATTTAAAAGAAAATAAATTAATAACATTTTGCAATTGTGTTATGACCGTGGAATCCCGGTTTCGCATTTTTCTTCGGTTCAAAAGTGTTATATGCGGGACAATATAATACACGGTAAACTTGTAAAATATAAATAACCTTTTGTTTCCTTCCGTTACATTGTAATTTATGTTTACTTTAAATTTGCAACTTCTGACTGGTTCGGTTAAATTGACCAATCACCGAGCCAAGTAACATCTGCGATACTGTAATGGAGACAGGATAAGTTTCGGATAGCGAGTGAGTGAAAATGATAGGTAAAGAAAAAAGATTGGCTAGTAGGAAGAAGGTTGGAGCAAACTGACGTTGATTAAGCTGTTTGAGGAATAAAGTCGCTGGGTGCGTGAGAAAGAGAGATAGTGCAAGCACTAATGGATACTACTATGACCAGAAGGGTCTAGCATCCCTGGTTAGCCATGACAAGGTTTAGAGGCATTAGGATACACTGGGGTAAGCATCAAAGCTTTATAACTACTCCACTGTTACTTAAATATCGCCAGGACCATCAAAGTGCATTTCATGATACATTTGTGTTACATAATGGGCAAGTGCAATATTGGCTCTTTGGTATCGATATATACTAATTGCCAAGTGTCCGTCTGTCTGTCTGTCTGTATGTCACGCTTTTTTTAGGCACTTCCCGAATAGATAGAGACTTGCAATTTGGTACACGGCTCGATCGTTCGATAAAACCCCCTGGAAAAATCGCATTTTTTGAAAACGTTCTCTACAGGGGGTGTTCCACACCAAAACGTTCGAAAAGTGAAATGATAGGAAAGGCTGCATTGCCATAAGATAGGGACTTCAAATTTGGGGTATGGGTAAATCGTTCGAAAGGAAGAAAGTGCTGCAATTTCAGATTTCCAATATTTTCTACTTAAGGGGGTGCCGCATACCAAAATGTTCGATTTACCGAATAAATGAGAAACAGCTCCTTTAAAATTTGATATATGCTTGAAATTTGGTACATGGAATAATCATTTGATAAAAACACCCAAGACGATTATAGTTCTTCAAAAACGTTCGTTTAAGGGGGTGTTCCAGAGGAAAACGTTCGAAATGTGAATTGATAAGAAAACATACTTCGGGATGAGATAGAGATTTGAAATTTGGTGTAAAGGTAGATAGTTTGGAAGGAAGAAAGTGTATAATTTCAGTTTTCCAATATTTTTTACTTTAGGGGGTGTCACACACAAAAATGTTCGATTTTCTAAATGAAGTAGAAACACACCTTTTAGAACGTGATAAAGGCTTGATATTTGGTATATGGGCGAATTATTTAATAGAAAACCCAAGAAGATTGGAGTTTTTCAAAAATGTATATTTAAGGGGGGTGGGTACTCCACAGAAAAACATTCGAAAGATGAAATGATAGAAAAAGCATGCTTCTCGATGAAATAGAGACTTCAAATTTGGTATACGTGTAGATAGTTAGAAAGGAAGAAAGTGTGCAATTTCAGTTTTCCAACAATTGCTATTGTAGGGGGTGGCGCACACTAAAATGTTCGATTTGACGAACAAATGAAAAACACCTCCTACAATGTGATAGAGGCTTGAAATTTAGTATATGGGGTAATCATTTGATAAAAAACCCTACGATTATTACGGATTTTCAAAACTGATCATTCAAGGGGGTGCAACACAGAAAAACGTTCGAAATATGAAGTGATAGGAAAACATGCTTCACAATAGGATAAAGACATCAAATTTGGTGTACTGGTAGATAGTTTGAAAGGAAGAAAGTGTGCAATTCCAGATTTCCAATATTTGCAACTTTAGGGGGGTGCCGAACACCAATATGTTCGATTTTCGGAATAAATGAGACAAGCTTCCTTTAAATGTGATAGAGGCTTGATATTTGGTATATGGGCCAATCATCTGATAAGAAACCCAAGGCGAACAGAGTTTTTCGAAAATGTTTATTTATGGGTGTGCTCCACAGAAAAACGTTCGAAAGGGGGGATGATAAAATAGTATGCTTTGGGATGAGATAGAGACTTTAATTTGGCATACTGGTAGATAGTTCGAAAGGAAGACGTGTGCAATTTAAAATTTGCAATATTTTCTTCTTTAGAGGGTTCCGCACACTAAAATATTCGATTTGCCGAATAAATGTGAAACGCGGATTATTAAAAAAATGACAATATTCAGGGGTTGCTTATTACGAGACAGTTGATTTCCAACGGGTATTCGGCTAATATGTCTCTACTCTCTATTTTAGTTAAGCAGCCAGATGCTGTGATTTGAGTAAATGCACAATAACTGTGTTTTAATTTAACTAATCGCATTCCCTGTCCATAAGGTCAGGTGTATCCAGTAATATCAAGTTTAGAGCTATGTCACATAGGTTTGACAGATCTAAGTAAGTACGGATAGGTAATCCCGCAACCAAAGTTGATAAATTCGTGGAATTCTAACCACAAGTTTCTTAAGTTACAATGGAGTCCAATCGAGACTCAGAACTCTACAAACTCTGTTGTAACTAGTATATAAAAAAAGGAAAACAAGTAAAAAAAATAAATATAACAGTCATCAAGCTTTACTGTTTGTTGTTCTCATTGTTTTTTTAGTTTAATTAAAGCTTAATTTAGGATCCCCATAAAAAAATTACAAACGTATCGAATATATCAAAACCCTTAACGATTCTCTAAATCAATTTTGATAATTTTTAAAATGACCCTCCGTGAGTCATCAAATAATAGGCGCTATATTTGCGGAAACAAAATATAAAAAAACCACATCATATAAGGAACACGCTTCATATAAGGAACACACATTATATAAAGAAGTCATGTCTTGCCCACATCAGATGTGGGCAACACATGACTTTCCTTATATAATGCAATGAATTTACTTCTTTTACAGTAAAAAAAATCTGATGTGGACAGCACATGACTTTCCTTTTATAATGCAATGAATTTACGACTTTTACAGTAAAAACAAAATACGTTATTCTTATAATAGATACTTATATTCTTTCCAAGATATTAAATTTTCGTCAATTATTCATCATTTTTATTGATTAAACGTCATTTTTATCCATTTGGCGAGATTTTCGTTAATTTTGCAACATTAAAAAGTCGCCAAGTTCACGATATTCCGCCAAATTCGTCGTCAAAATCTCGTCTTGCGTTATGGACGGAGAAATAAGTTATTCTTATAGCAAATAAATGACTATTAGAGTTCAAATACAAAAGTATTACTCAAAGTATCTTTTCTCATGAAAAGAACAAGCTAGATCCATGAGAATGATGTCACCCAATTTATCGCATGATATTACATATGAAAAGTGAACATGTTTCTCAACAGTTAATATTTTTTTTTCAATTTATGGGATTTTTTGATATTTCTTTTTTAAACATATGCAATACATCGAGAACGGTTCATGCTAGCGTTCTAAAGTTTGTCAATCGTTTTCTAAGAAAAAATCACATAAGAAATGTCTATTTGCGTAACTTTATTAATGTTTTGATTTTTTAATAATTTTTTCGAAATTTCACTCGAAAATTTAAGGGGGTTCTGAACATTCTATCGTGTTTAAAAACAATACGCTTCCAATATTCACGAATTGTAATTTTTGTACCAAACGTCATTCGAATCGCTCCATTCGGTCGTGAGATATCGTCTCCACACACACACACACACACACACACACATACATATATATAATTTCATACACACACACACACACACATATAATTCCATACACACACACACAGATATTACCTCAGAAATGTTCGATTCGTCATGAGGGATACTTGAAATGTGCTCTCCCATCGAACTTGAATTCGAATTTTCGACCCCGTCACAATACTTTCCTTATACATTATACTATAGTATATAAGGAAAGTAATAATGTATAAGATCCGCGGTACTGTGTTTTAACGTTGAATTGTACATTTTGTCCACGGATAACAACATGTAATACTATTTCAAAGTACCCAATTAACTTATATTTCACACAACTCTAAATTAACAATTATTAATATTGACAGCATCCTCAATAAGCGATACAGTCCATATATTAAAATATTTTAATAATTAATTCATCAATTAGGCGTCATTTTCATTAATGTAGCGTCATTTTTGAAATTTTGACGAAATTTTCGTCAATCTGGGGCAAAATATCGCAAAGTTGGCGATATTTTGCTAGATTATTCGCCAAGTTGGCGATACTTTACTAGATTATGCGCCAAGTTGGCGATACTTTACTAGATTATTCGCCAAGTTTGCCGTGTTACAGATAAACGGAGAGAAGAGTATTTCTTATATACTAGAATGTATGCCCATCATATGACGGAAACCAGAATTTGCGAAACATTGCTTCTCATTTGGCGTCATTTTCATCACTTTGGCAACATTTAAAAAAGTTTCCAAGTTGACGACGTCGCGCTAAATTTCTCGCTAAGACTTACTGACGGACGGAGAAAACGGTTATTCTTATAGTCTAGTCTTACGTTCTTTCCAAGATATTGGACTTTCATCAATTAGTCGTCATTTCATTGATTCAGCGTCAGTTTCATCCATTTGACGAATTTTTATCAATTGGGTGACATTTTCGTCAGTTTGGTAACATTTAAAAAGTTACCAAATTGAAGATATTACAAAAAATTCGTCACCAAAATGTTATCCAAACATTACAGACGGAAAAATAGGTTATTCTTATAGTACTAATAGATTCTTATATTCTTTCCAAGATATTGAATTTTTGGTCAATTAGTCGTCATTTTCATTGATTTAGCGTCGTTTTTATCAATTTGGTGATATTTTCGTTAATTTGGCAATATTTAAAAAGTCGCTAAGTTGGCGACATTCAGCCAAATTTGTCGTCAAAATCACGCAAAGAGTTATGAACGTACAAGTAAGTTATTTTTATAGTAGATAAATGACTATTGGCGTCTAACTACAAAAGTATTACCCAAAAGTATCTTTTCTCATAATTGGATCGAGTTAGATCCACGAGAATGATGTCACCAAATTCATCGCATGATATTATATATGAAATGTAAGCATATTTCACAATAGTTAATATTTTTATTTTTATTTTATGTGATTTTTTGATACATTTATTTAAAAAATGTGTAATATCTCGAGAACGGTTTATACTAGCGTTCTAAAGTTTATGTCAATTGTTTTCTAATGAAAAATTACATATATGACTATTTACGTAACTTTATGAAAGGTTTTGATTTTTTGAAGATTTTTTCAAAATTTCACTCGAAAATTTAGTGGTGTTCGGAACATTCGATTGCGTGTAAAATTAATAGGCTCCCAATATTCACGAATTATAATTTTTGTACCAAATTTCGTTCGAATCACTCTGTTCGGTTGTCAGATATCGTCTCCACAGACTCACTGACACACGCATTCACACACACACACAGACATCACCTCCAAAACGTTTGATTCGTGTTGAGGGATACTTGAAACATGCTCTCCCGTCGAAAACCCGAATTCGAATTTTCGACCCCGTCACAACACTTTCTTTATACACTATACTATATATATAAGGAATGGAAAAACGAAACCTCTCATCTTAGACGTCTACCCCGACTACTGCAGTGAACTGATAGAGAATGCGCACGTGTTCTATTTCCGTTCCATTTCCAATGTAACTTAACCTAACTGGAAGAGATATTTCTGGATTTATTTCTCCTGAACAATACTCCGGCACTTAATAGTCAGGCGCCAATTAGAGCAAAATTTTGTCTGCACCTCCCTTCTTCTATTTGCACAGAAGAAGAAAAATCTGATGTGGGCAGCACATGACTTTCCTTATATAACGCAAGAAATTTACTCCTTTTACAGTAAAAAAGTAATGTGTAAGATCTACAATACTATGTTTTTAACGTTGAATTATACATTTGGCAATTTTCCGGATAACAACATGTAAAACTATTTCAAAGTACCCAATTAACTTATATTCCGCGCAATTCTAAATGAACAATTATCAATATTGATAGCATCCTCATTAAGCAATATTGTCCATGTATTAAAATATTTTAATTATTAATTCATTAATTAGGCGTCATTTTCATTAATTTTGTGTCATTTTTGTAATTTTGACGCTATTTTCGTCAATCTGGGGGCGAAATATCGCAAAGTTGGCGATACTTTGCGAGATTATTTGCCAAACTCGCCAAATGCATCACCAAGTGTTGCAGACAAACGGAGAGCAGAGCATATCTTATATATTAGAATGTACGCCCGTCATATGACGAAAAGCAGAATTTGCAAAACATTACTTCCCATTTGGCGTCATTTTTATCAATTTAGCAACATTTTTGTCACTTTAGCCACATTCAAAATAGTTGCTAAGTTGGCGACATCCTGCTAAATTTCTCGCCAAACGTCACGGATGGACGGACGGAGAAATATGTTATTCTTATAATCTACTCTTGAGAATTTCCAAGATATTGAACTTCTATCAATTAGTCATCATTTCACTGATTTAGCGTCATTTTTACCAATTTAGCGATATTTAATAAAGTCGCCAAGTTGGCGACATTCCGCCAAATTCGTCGCCAAAATGTCGCCAAGCGTTATGGACAGAGAAATATGTTATTCTTATAGCAGATAAATGACTATTGGCGTCCAAATACAAAAGTATTACTCAAAATATATTTTCTCAAGAATGGAATAAGCTAAATCCACGAGACTGATGTCTGTCACCAAATTTATCGCATAATATTACATATGAAAAGTTAACATATTTCACAGTAGTTAATATTTTTTTATTTTATGTGATTATTTGATAAATTTATTTGAAAAATGTCCAATATCTCGAGAACGGATCATGCTAGCGTTCTAAAGTTTATGTCAATCGTTTTCTAATAAAAAATACATACGAAATAACTATTTGCAAAACAGTATTAAAGATTTTGAATTTTTGATGATTTTTTCAAAATTTCACTCAAAAATTTAGAGGAGTTCTGAACATTCGATTGCGTTTCAAAACAATAGGCTTCAAGTATTCACGGATTCTAATTTTTGTGTCAAATTTCGTCTGAAAAGCTCAATCGTACGTGATATATCGTTCACACACACGCACGCACACACACACACACACACACACACACACACACGCACGCACACACACACACACACACACACACACACACACACACACACACACATACACACACCACCTCAAAAATATTTGATTCGTGTTCACGGATGCTTGAAACGTGCTCTCCCGTCAGAAATTCGATTTGGAATTTTCAACCCCTTTCATAATACTTTCCTTATACATTATTGTGAGACCAGGAACAAATTTGAGACAAGATTTAACGGAGGCAGTTTTATGTTGAATATTTATGTCTGTCTGTGATGTCCAACAATGCATCAGCCTTAATGACGCCAGTTTTAGTGCACTCTGACCAGAGAAATCAAATAGACCATAAACATAGGGGGATAAAGTGAAAACACGAGATTAGGTAAAGATGTTAACCCATTATTCAAGATGTCTGGTCGCATTGGCCTAAGGTCAGCCAATTAGAGTCAAAGAGGCGTTACAGATCTCAGGCAAAAGAGGCGGCAACCGAAAGGTTCCAGAGATGATATACACGACTTCTACGGCAGAATCAATTCGGAGGCAATGAGATCAATTAAAGAATGAATCGATATGCAAAGAGCATTCCACAGAAATGTCTTGGCATAACTTCAACGCCCGATTCCTTATGATGTGAAAGAAATGTTCTGATATACAGAACTTCAACGACAGATTAGTGCCAGTACAAAATACTCTGATGTAAGAGTTGTGATCAATGGCCAAAGACGGAATTGGAGGTATGTACTTACCAAATATTGTAGCAGGTCTTAAACCCTTTGATAATAGAATTTATCTGGTCTCACATTTCCAAGCTCTTTAGCGAATAATATGATAATTGTTGTAATTAATTTAATAGTTAACCAAGTGTTCTTAATAAATGATTATATAAAGTACTTTCCTTATGTACATAATGTATAAGGAAAGTATTGTGACGGGGGCGAAAATTCGAATTCGAGTTTTCGACGGATGAGCACGTTTCAAGCATCCCTTATCACGAATCAAACATTTTTGAAGTGATGTCTGAGTGTGTGTGTGTGAATATATGTGTGTGTGTGTGAAAGTATGTGTGTGTGTGTGAAAGTATGTGTGTGTGTGTGTGTGTGTGTGTGTGTCAGTGAACCTGTGGAGACGATAACTGACGAACGAATGGACCGATTCGAACGAAATTTGGTACAAAAATCACAATCTGTAAACTCTGGAAGCCTATTGTTTTTATACGCAATCGAATGTTCAGAACCCCCTAAATTTTCGAGTGAAATTTTGAAAAAATCGTCAAAAAATCAAAACCGCTAACAAAGTTACGCAAATAGACATTTTTTATCTAATTTTTCATTAGAAAACGATTGACACAAATTTTAGAACGCTAACATGAACCGTTCTCGAGATATTGCACATTTTTCAAAAAGATTATCAAAAAGTTATAAAATAAAAAAAATATTTCCTATTGAGAAAAATGTTCACTTTTCATATGTAATACCATGCGATAAATTGGATGACATCATTCTCGTGGATCTAGCTCGTTCCATTCATGAGAAAAGATACTTCGAGTAATACTTTTGTATTTGAATTTTTTTCTCAATAAAAATTTTTTTTTTTAATTTTAAATAGCTTTTTGATAATTTTTTTGAAAAATGTGCAATATCTCGAAAACGGTTCACGTTAGCGTTCTAAAATTTATGTCAATTGTTTTCTAATGAAAAATTACATAAGAAATGTCTATTTGCGTAACTTTATTAGCGATTTTGGTTTTTTGACGATTTTTTCAAAATTTCACTCGAAAATTTAGGGGGGTTCTGAACATTCAATTGCGTATAAAAACAATGGACTTCCAGTGTTTACGGATTGTGATTTTAGTACCAAATTTCGTTCGAATCGGTCCGTTCGTTCGTCAGTTATCTTCTCCACAGTCTCTCTCTCTCTCTCTCTCCCTCTCTCTCTCCCCCTCTCTCTCTCTCTCTCTCTCTCTCTCTCTCTCTCTCACACACACACACACACACACACACACAGACATCACTTCAAAAATGTTTGATTCCTGATCAGGGATGCTTGAAACGTGCTCTTCCGTCGAAAACTCGAATTCGAATTTTCGACCCCGTCACAATACTTTCCTTATACAATATGTATATAAGGAAAGTAAAAAAGTCATTAACTTATAAAAAAAAGGCGGTAGTATAGGACCCGTTAGTTTGGAAAAGTTATTACAGATTCTATTATCCCCCCACCCCTCCCTACTTCGTTGACCTAAACGACACACTTATTTTATCTGTACGCACTTCTAGTTTCGATCACTGGACAGAAGCGAACTGAACCGACTTTTCGATTTCTCCCACGGAAGAACCGGTGACTGGAGGGGGTGGGGGTGGGGCAAAAAGATCCATTGCATAGAAGCCCTGGCCATGTAAACTATGAAAAAAAGGGTCATTAACTTATGAAATAGGGCGTAGTATGGGGCCCATTGATTCGGAAACGTTTCTTCAGATCCCCCCCCCCCCACCTTTTTCGTTGACCTAAAAGGCAAACGTATAGTATATTTACTCAATTGCAGTATCGATCACAGGACAGAAAGTAATAATAGAGTCGGATTTTAAATTTCTTCCACGGAAGAATTGCCGACGGGGGGAGGGAGCCAAAAAATGCATTCTGTATTAGCCCGTGCCGCATTTACAGTTTATGAAGGAAAGGTTATTAACTTATATATGATTAACGTGAAATTTATTACTTTCCCTGCAATACATGGTAATGTATAGGGAAAGTATTGGATTCATGCCGAAAATCGCAACTCGAGTTTTCGACAGATCTACACGTTTCGAGACCTCTAGAATACGGAAAAACCATTTTTGGCGTGACGTCTGTGTGTGTGTGTCTGTGTGTCTGTCTGTCTGTGCAGATTTTGTATCCACTCTAACTAAAAAACTAATGGACCAAATTTCACAAAATTTGGTAGGTAAGTCACTTGTGAGCGAGTCTGGTGCTGATTAGTTTTGGGTACGATTCGGAATAAAAGAACCCGCCTTTTTTTTGCGAAATGGCCCGCAAAAGCTTGTATCCACTCTAACTGAAAAACTACTGGACCGAATTTCACAAAACTCGGTAGATGAGTCACTTGTGGGTTACCCTGGTGCTGATTAGATTTTGGTACGATTCGGAAAAAATAACCTGCCTTTTTTTGCAAAATGGCCCGCAAAAATCGTCAAAATCTATACTAAAGAACTAGGTATACTCAAATATATCCATTAAATGCTCGTTTAATACGTAATTTTTAACGACGAAAAGAATAAGACCAACCCCATTACACTAGGCCTAGCCATTCTCGAGATATTTTAGTTTTCCGTATTTTCTCTACGCCACCTTTGAAAATAAGTCCGGTTACCGAATGAGAACGAAAATTGAATTAAAAGGGAAATAAATTTAATTAAAATAAAGAGAACGTTAATATAAGTCTGCAGGGAAAGTCATGTGCTGCCCACATCAGATTTTTTTTATACGTAAACTTGAGTGTGTATATCAAACAAGATTTTGGAGGGACTCATGTGATCCAATGAATTCAATTTAATTAAGTGGATATTAATTTAATAGATATCAATTTAATTAATATCAATTAAATGGATATGATTCTATACCAGGTTCAATGCACAGTGTATCTTTCTTTGTATAAGCCACTACATATATTTACATAACAGGAATACTAGGATAAGCCCAGCTCCCTGACATCGCATGTAATACAGCTATATGTGCAATAGATTTCATTTAGAATCGAATCATTAATTATACTATGAATATATATTGAAACTCGTCCTTTCACAATGCATAGGCACATTAAATTTTAGTGCTTGGGGGACATATATAATTTATAGCAACAAAATCATACATCTGAGAAATGGACAACATTTTTTGTTACAATACGTTCAAAATAATATATTGTAAAATTTCTATGAGTATATAATCACTACACATAATATTGAATTATCTCTTGCATTTTATAGTTCTATTTAAATGAAGTACTTCAATAGAGTGGTATATTCAAAATGCATTCAAGAATATCAAGTAATTCGAAAAGTAAATTTTATAAAAATTGAAAATATGATAAACAAAATTGAATAGCATTTTTAATGCGCATATTCTTAATTTTTGTCCCTTATCTAAAAATTATATAATATTAGGCCCAAATCAGCAAGCAATAAAATACTTGAAATAAACACTGAACTATAATAAAAATCTGATGTGGGCAGCACATGACTTTCCCTGCAGACTTATATTAGCGTTCTCTTTATTTTAACTAAATTTATTTATCTTTTAATTCAATTTTCGTTCTCATGCGGTAACCGGGCTTATTTTCAAAGGTGGCGTAGGGAAAGTAAGAAAAACTGAAATATCTTGAGAACGGCTAGTCCTAGTGTAATGGCGTTGGTCTTATTCTTTTCGTCGTTAAAAATTACGTATTAAATCAGCATTTAATGGATATATTTGAGTATACCCAGTTCTTTAGTTTAGATTTGGAAGATTTTTGCGGGCCATTTTGCAAAAAAAGGCAGGTCATTTTTTTCCGAATCGTACCAAAATCTAATCAGCACCAAGGAAACCCACAAGTGACTCATCTACCGAATTTTGTGAAATTCGGTCCATCAGTTTTTCAGTTAGAGTAGATACAAGCTTTTGCGGGCCATTTCACACAAAGAGACGGGTTCTTTTATTCTGAATCATACCCAAAACAAATCAGCACCAGACTCGCTCACAAGTAACTTACCTACGAAATTTTGTGAAATTCGGTCTATTAGTTTTTTAGTTAGAGTGGATACAAAATCTGCACAGACAGAGAGACACATAGACACACACACAGACGTCACGCTAAAAATAGTTTTTTCGTATTCTAGAGGTCTCGAAACGTGTAGATCCGTCGAAAATTCGAGTTGCGATTTTCGGCATGATTCCAATACTTTCCCTATACATTACCAAGTATTGCAGGGAAAGTAAAAATCTGATGTGGGCAGCACATGACTTTCCCTGCAGACTTATATCCACGTTCCCTTTATTTCTTAAATAATTCCTTAAATTGAATTTAATTGCACAAAATAACAACCATAACTATTTAAAATTGCACTGAATTTGCACTTTTAACTCAATTTTCGCTCTCATTTGGTAACTGGGCTTAGATGCCGGTTTGATGTCAGACGTACTTCAGGAGGGACTTCTGACAACATACCTCTCCCGATTTACGCCCATTCAACACCATATTCCGATGTCATGTGAGGCATATCATAGCCGTGACTGTTTTCATGGCCCTACTACTTCCATCCCAACAATCCCGTAGTTATTGAATTCAGCTACAACTGAAATACACCCATTCAACATCAACACCGGTTTAATGTGAGACGTACTTCAGGAGGGACTTCCAACAACATACCTCTCCCGATTTACGCCCATTCAACACCATATTCCGATGTCATGTGAGGCATATCATAGCCGTGACAGTTTTCATGGCCCTACTACTTCCATCCCAACAATCCCGTAGTTATTGAATTCAGCTACAACTGAAATACACCCATTCAACATCAACACCGGTTTGAAGAGAGACGTACTTCAGGAGGGACTTCCAACAACATACCTCTCCCGATTTACGCCCATTCAACACCATATTCCGATGTCATGTGAGGCATATCATAGCCGTGACAGTTTTCATGGCCCTACTACTTCCATCCCAACAATCCCGTAGTTATTGAATTCAGCTACAACTGAAATACACCCATTCAACATCAACACCGGTTTAATGTGAGACGTACTTCAGGAGGGACTTCCAACAACATACCTCTCCCGATTTACGCCCATTCAACACCATATTCCGATGTCATGTGAGGCATATCATAGCCGTGACAGTTTTCATGGCCCTACTACTTCCATCCCAACAATCCCGTAGTTATTGAATTCAGCTACAACTGAAATACACCCATTCAACATCAACACCGGTTTAATGTGAGACGTACTTCAGGAGGGACTTCCAACAACATACCTCTCCCGATTTACGCCCATTCAACACCATATTCCGATGTCATGTGAGGCATATCATAGCCGTGACAGTTTTCATGGCCCTACTACTTCCATCCCAACAATCCCGTAGTTATTGAATTCAGCTACAACTGAAATACACCCATTCAACATCAACACCGGTTTGAAGTGAGACGTACTTCAGGAGGGACTTCCAACAACATACCTCTCCCGATTTACGCCCATTCAACACCATATTCCGATGTCATGTGAGGCATATCATAGCCGTGACTGTTTTCATGGCCCTACTACTTCCATCCCAACAATCCCGTAGTTATTGAATTCAGCTACAACTGAAATACACCTATTCAACATCAACACCGGTTTAATGTGAGACGTACTTCAGGAGGGACTTCCAACAACATACCTCTCCCGATTTACGCCCATTCAACACCATATTCCGATGTCATGTGAGGCATATCATAGCCGTGACAGTTTTCATGGCCCTACTACTTCCATCCCAACAATCCCGTAGTTATTGAATTCAGCTACAACTGAAATACACCCATTCAACATCAACACCGGTTTGATGTGAGACGTACTTCAGGAGGGACTTCCAACAACATACCTCTCCCGATTTACGCCCATTCAACACCATATTCCGATGTCATGTGAGGCATATCATAGCCGTGACTGTTTTCATGGCCCTACTACTTCCATCCCAACAATCCCGTAGTTATTGAATTCAGCTACAACTGAAATAAACCCATTCAACATCAACACCGGTTCGATGTGAGACGTACTTCAGGAGGGACTTCCAACAACATACCTCTCCCGATTTACGCCCATTGAACACCATATTCCGATGTCATGTGAGGCATATCATAGCCGTGACTGTTTTCATGGCCCTACTACTTCCATCCCAACAATCCCGTAGTTGTTGAATTCAGCTACAACTGAAATACACCCATTCAACATCAACACCGGTTCGATGTGAGACGTACTTCAGGAGGGACTTCCAACAACATACCTCTCCCGATTTACGCCCATTCAACACCATATTCCGATGTCATGTGAGGCATATCATAGCCGTGACTGTTTTCATGGCCCTACTACTTCCATCCCAACAATCCCGTAGTTATTGAATTCAGCTACAACTGAAATACACCCATTCACCATCAACACTGGTTTGATGTGAGACGTACTTCAGGAGGGACATCCAACAACATACCTCTCCCGATTTACGCCCATTCAACACCATATTCCGATGTCATGTGAGGCATATCATAGCCGTGACTGTTTTCATGGCCCTACTACTTCCATCCCAACAATCCCGTAGTTATTGAATTCAGCTACAACTGAAATACACCCATTCACCATCAACACTGGTTTGATGTGAGACGTACTTCAGGAGGGACATCCAACAACATACCTCTCCCGATTTACGCCCATTCAACACCATATTCCGATGTCATGTGAGGCATATCATAGCCGTGACTGTTTTCATGGCCCTACTACTTCCATCCCAACAATCCCGTAGTTATTGAATTCAGCTACAACTGAAATACACCCATTCAACATCAACACCGGTTTAATGTCAGACGTACTTCAGGAGGGACTTCCAACAACATACCTCTCCCGATTTACGCCCATTCAACACCATATTCCGATGTCATGTGAGGCATATCATAGCCGTGACAGTTTTCATGGCCCTACTACTTCCATCAGAACAATCCCGTAGTTATTGAATTCAGCTACAACTGAAATACACCCATTCAACATCAACACCGGTTTGATGTGAGACGTACTTCAGGAGGGACTTCCAACAACATACCTCTCCCGATTTACGCCCATTCAACACCATATTCCGATGTCATGTGAGGCATATCATAGCCGTGACTGTTTTCATGGCCCTACTACTTCCATCCCAACAATCCCGTAGTTATTGAATTCAGCTACAACTGAAATACACCCATTCAACATCAACACCGGTTCGATGTGAGACGTACTTCAAGAGGGACTTCCAACAACATACCTCTCCCGATTTACGCCCATTCAACACCATATTCCGATGTCATGTGAGGCATATCATAGCCGTGACTGTTTTCATGGCCCTACTACTTCCATCCCAACAATCCCGTAGTTATTGAATTCAGCTACAACTGAAATACACCCATTCACCATCAACACTGGTTTGATGTGAGACGTACTTCAGGAGGGACATCCAACAACATACCTCTCCCGATTTACGCCCATTCAACACCATATTCCGATGTCATGTGAGGCATATCATAGCCGTGACTGTTTTCATGGCCCTACTACTTCCATCCCAACAATCCCGTAGTTATTTAATTCAGCTACAACTGAAATACACCCATTCACCATCACCACCGGTTTGATGCGAGACGTACTTCAAGACGGACCTCCAACAACATTCCTCTCCCGATTTACGCCCATTCAACACCATATTCCGATGTCATGTGAGGCATATCATAGCCGTGACTGTTTTCATGGCCCTACTACTTATATCCCAACAATCCCGTAGTTATTGAATTCAGCTACAACTGAAATACACCCATTCAACATCAACACCGGTTCGATGTGAGACGTACTTCAAGAGGGACTTCCAACAACATACCTCTCCCGATTTACGCCCATTCAACACCATATTCCGATGTCATGTGAGGCATATCATAGCCGTGACTGTTTTCATGGCCCTACTACTTCCATCCCAACAATCCCGTAGTTATTGAATTCAGCTGCAACTGAAATACACCCATTCACCATCAACACTGGTTTGATGTGAGACGTACTTCAGGAGGGACATCCAACAACATACCTCTCCCGATTTACGCCCATTCAACACCATATTCCGATGTCATGTGAGGCATATCATAGCCGTGACTGTTTTCATGGCCCTACTACTTCCATCCCAACAATCCCGTAGTTAATGAATTCAGCTACAACTGAAATACACCCATTCACCATCACCACCGGTTTGATGCGAGACGTACTTCAGGAGGGACTTCCAACAACATACCTCTCCCGATTTACGCCCATTCAACACCATATTCCGATGTCATGTGAGGCATATCATAGCCGTGACTGTTTTCATGGCCCTACTACTTCCATCCCAACAATCCCGTAGTTACTGAATTCAGCTACAACTGAAATACACCCATTCAACATCAACACCGGTTTGACGTGAGACGTACTTCAGGAGGGACTTCCAACAACATACCTCTCCCGATTTACGCCCATTCAACACCATATTCCGATGTCATGTGAGGCATATCTTAGCCGTGACTGTTTTCATGGCCCTACTACTTCCATCCCAACAATCCCGTAGTTATTGAGGTTTGATGTGAGACGTACTTCAGGAGGGACATCCAACAACATACCTCTCCCGATTTACGCCCATTCAACACCATATTCCGATGTCATGTGAGGCATATCATAACCGTGACTGTTTTCATGGCCCTACTACTTCCATCCCAACAATCCCGTAGTTATTGAATTCAGCTACAACTGAAATACACCCATTCACCATCACCACCGGTTTGATGCGAGACGTACTTCAAGACGGACCTCCAACAACATTCCTCTCCCGATTTACGCCCATTCAACACCATATTCCGATGTCATGTGAGGCATATCATAGCCGTGACTGTTTTCATGGCCCTACTACTTCCATCCCAACAATCCCGTAGTTATTGAATTCAGCTACAACTGAAATACACCCATTCAACATCAACACCGGTTTGATGCGAGACGTACTTCAAGAGGGACCTCCAACAACATACCTCTCCCGATTTACGCCCATTCAACACCATATTCCGATGTCATGTGAGGCATATCATAGTCGTGACTGTTTTCATGTCCCTACTACTTCCATCCCAACAATCCCGTAGTTATTGAATTCAGCTACAACTGAAATACACCCATTCAACATCAACACCGGTTTGATGCGAGACGTACTTCAAGACGGACCTCCAACAACATTCCTCTCCCGATTTACGCCCATTCAACACCATATTCCGATGTCATGTGAGGCATATCATAGCCGTGACTGTTTTCATGGCCCTACTACTTCCATCCCAACAATCCCGTAGTTATTGAATTCAGCTACAACTGAAATACACTCATTCAACATCAACACCGGTTTGATGCGAGACGTACTTCAAGAGGGACCTCCAACAACATTCCTCTCCCGATTTACGCCCATTCAACACCATATTCCGATGTCATGTGAGGCATATCATAGCCGTGACTGTTTTCATGGCCCTACTACTTCCATCCCAACAATCCCGTAGTTATTGAATTCAGCTACAACTGAAATACACCCTTTCAACATCAACACCAGTTTGATGCGAGACGTACTTCAAGAGGGACTTCCAACAACATACCTCTCCCGATTTACGCCCATTCAGCACCATTTTCCGATGTCATGTGAGGCATATCATAGCCGTGACAGTTTTCATGGCCCTACTACTTCCATCCCAACAATCCCGTAGTTATTGAATTCAGCTACAACTGAAATACACCCATTCAACATCAACACCGGTTTGATGCGAGACGTACTTCAAGAGGGACCTCCAACAACATTCCTCTCCCGATTTACGCCCATTCAACACCATATTCCGATGTCATGTGAGGCATATCATAGCCGTGACTGTTTTCATGGCCCTACTACTTCCATCCCAACAATCCCGTAGTTATTGAATTCAGCTACAACTGAAATACACCCTTTCAACATCAACACCAGTTTGATGCGAGACGTACTTCAAGAGGGACTTCCAACAACATACCTCTCCCGATTTACGCCCATTCAGCACCATTTTCCGATGTCATGTGAGGCATATCATAGCCGTGACAGTTTTCATGGCCCTACTACTTCCATCCCAACAATCCCGTAGTTATTGAATTCAGCTACAACTGAAATACACCCATTCAACATCAACACCGGTTTGATGCGAGACGTACTTCAAGAGGGACCTCCAACAACATACCTCTCCCGATTTACGCCCATTCAACACCATATTCCGATGTCATGTGAGGCATATCATAGTCGTGACTGTTTTCATGTCCCTACTACTTCCATCCCAACAATCCCGTAGTTATTGAATTCAGCTACAACTGAAATACACCCATTCAACATCAACACCGGTTTGATGCGAGACGTACTTCAAGACGGACCTCCAACAACATTCCTCTCCCGATTTACGCCCATTCAACACCATATTCCGATGTCATGTGAGGCATATCATAGCCGTGACTGTTTTCATGGCCCTACTACTTCCATCCCAACAATCCCGTAGTTATTGAATTCAGCTACAACTGAAATACACTCATTCAACATCAACACCGGTTTGATGCGAGACGTACTTCAAGAGGGACCTCCAACAACATTCCTCTCCCGATTTACGCCCATTCAACACCATATTCCGATGTCATGTGAGGCATATCATAGCCGTGACTGTTTTCATGGCCCTACTACTTCCATCCCAACAATCCCGTAGTTATTGAATTCAGCTACAACTGAAATACACCCTTTCAACATCAACACCAGTTTGATGCGAGACGTACTTCAAGAGGGACTTCCAACAACATACCTCTCCCGATTTACGCCCATTCAGCACCATTTTCCGATGTCATGTGAGGCATATCATAGCCGTGACAGTTTTCATGGCCCTACTACTTCCATCCCAACAATCCCGTAGTTATTGAATTCAGCTACAACTGAAATACACCCATTCAACATCAACACCGGTTTGATGTGAGACGTACTTCAGGAGGGACTTCCAACAACATACCTCTCCCGATTTACGCCCATTCAACACCATATTCCGATGTCATGTGAGGCATATCATAGCCGTGACTGTTTTCATGGCCCTACTACTTCCATCCCAACAATCCCGTAGTTATTGAATTCAGCTACAACTGAAATACACCCATTCAACATCAACACCAGTTTGATGCGAGACGTACTTCAAGAGGGACTTCCAACAACATACCTCTCCCGATTTACGCCCATTCAGCACCATTTTCCGATGTCATGTGAGGCATATCATAGCCGTGACAGTTTTCATGGCCCTACTACTTCCATCCCAACAATCCCGTAGTTATTGAATTCAGCTACAACTGAAATACACCCATTCAACATCAACACCGGTTTGATGCGAGACGTACTTCAAGAGGGACCTCCAACAACATACCTCTCCCGATTTACGCCCATTCAACACCATATTCCGATGTCATGTGAGGCATATCATAGTCGTGACTGTTTTCATGTCCCTACTACTTCCATCCCAACAATCCCGTAGTTATTGAATTCAGCTACAACTGAAATACACCCATTCAACATCAACACCGGTTTGATGCGAGACGTACTTCAAGACGGACCTCCAACAACATTCCTCTCCCGATTTACGCCCATTCAACACCATATTCCGATGTCATGTGAGGCATATCATAGCCGTGACTGTTTTCATGGCCCTACTACTTCCATCCCAACAATCCCGTAGTTATTGAATTCAGCTACAACTGAAATACACTCATTCAACATCAACACCGGTTTGATGCGAGACGTACTTCAAGAGGGACCTCCAACAACATTCCTCTCCCGATTTACGCCCATTCAACACCATATTCCGATGTCATGTGAGGCATATCATAGCCGTGACTGTTTTCATGGCCCTACTACTTCCATCCCAACAATCCCGTAGTTATTGAATTCAGCTACAACTGAAATACACCCTTTCAACATCAACACCAGTTTGATGCGAGACGTACTTCAAGAGGGACTTCCAACAACATACCTCTCCCGATTTACGCCCATTCAGCACCATTTTCCGATGTCATGTGAGGCATATCATAGCCGTGACAGTTTTCATGGCCCTACTACTTCCATCCCAACAATCCCGTAGTTATTGAATTCAGCTACAACTGAAATACACCCATTCAACATCAACACCGGTTTGATGTGAGACGTACTTCAGGAGGGACTTCCAACAACATACCTCTCCCGATTTACGCCCATTCAACACCATATTCCGATGTCATGTGAGGCATATCATAGCCGTGACTGTTTTCATGGCCCTACTACTTCCATCCCAACAATCCCGTAGTTATTGAATTCAGCTACAACTGAAATACACCCATTCAACATCAACACCGGTTTGATGTGAGACGTACTTCAGGAGGGACTTCCAACAACATACCTCTCCCGATTTACGCCCATTCAACACCATATTCCGATGTCATGTGAGGCATATCATAGCCGTGACTGTTTTCATGGCCCTACTACTTCCATCCCAACAATCCCGTAGTTATTGAATTCAGCTACAACTGAAATACACCCATTCACCATCACCACCGGTTTGATGCGAGACGTACTTCAGAAGGGACTTCCAACAACATACCTCTCCCGATTTACGCCCATTCAACACCATATTCCGATGTCATGTGAGGCATATCATAGCCGTGACTGTTTTTATGGCCCTACTACTTCCATCCCAACAATCCCGTAGTTATTGAATTCAGCTACAACTGAAATACACCCATTCACCATCACCACCGGTTTGATGCGAGACGTACTTCAGGAGGGACTTCCAACAACATACCTCTCCCGATTTACGCCCATTCAACACCATATTCCGATGTCATGTGAGGCATATCATAGCCGTGACTGTTTTCATGGCCCTACTACTTCCATCCCAACAATCCCGTAGTTATTGAATTCAGCTACAACTGAAATACACCCATTCAACATCAACACCGGTTTGATGCGAGACGTACTTCAAGACGGACCTCCAACAACATTCCTCTCCCGATTTACGCCCATTCAACACCATATTCCGATGTCATGTGAGGCATATCATAGCCGAGACTGTTTTCATGGCCCTACTACTTCCATCCCAACAATCCCGTAGTTATTGAATTCAGCTACAACTGAAATACACCCATTCAACATCAACACCGGTTTGATGCGAGACGTACTTCAAGAGGGACCTCCAACAACATTCCTCTCCCGATTTACGCCCATTCAACACCATATTCCGATGTCATGTGAGGCATATCATAGCCGTGACTGTTTTCATGGCCCTACTACTTCCATCCCAACAATCCCGTAGTTATTGAATTCAGCTACAACTGAAATACACCCATTCAACATCAACACCGGTTTGATGTGAGACGTACTTCAGGAGGGACTTCCAACAACATACCTCTCCCGATTTACGCCCATTCAACACCATATTCCGATGTCATGTGAGGCATATCATAGCCGTGACTGTTTTCATGGCCCTACTACTTCCATCCCAACAATCCCGTAGTTATTGAATTCAGCTACAACTGAAATACACCCATTCACCATCACCACCGGTTTGATGCGAGACGTACTTCAGGAGGGACTTCCAACAACATACCTCTCCCGATTTACGCCCATTCAACACCATATTCCGATGTCATGTGAGGCATATCATAGCCGTGACTGTTTTCATGGCCCTACTACTTCCATCCCAACAATCCCGTAGTTACAGAATTCAGCTACAACTGAAATACACCCATTCAACATCAACACCGGTTTGATGTGAGACGTACTTCAAGCGGGACTTCCAACAACATACCTCTCCCGATTTACGCCCATTCAACACCATATTCCGATGTCATGTGAGGCATATCATAGCCGTGACTGTTTTCATGGCCCTACTACTTCCATCCCAACAATCCCGTAGTTATTGAATTCAGCTACAACTGAAATACACCCATTCAACATCAACACCGGTTTGATGCGAGACGTACTTCAAGAAGGACTTCCAACAACATACCTCTCCCGATTTACGCCCATTCAGCACCATATTCCGATGTCATGTGAGGCATATCATAGCCGTGACTGTTTTCATGGCCCTACTACTTCCATCCCAACAATCCCGTAGTTATTGAATTCAGCTACAACTGAAATACACCCATTCAACATCAACACCGGTTTGATGTGAGAAGTACTTCAGGAGGGACTTCCAACAACATACCTCTCCCGATTTACGCCCATTCAACACCATATTCCGATGTCATGTGAGGCATATCATAGCCGTGACTGTTTTCATGGCCCTACTACTTCCATCCCAACAATCCCGTAGTTATTGAATTCAGCTACAACTGAAATACACCCATTCAACATCAACACCGGTTTGATGTGAGACGTACTTCAGGAGGGACTTCCAACAACATACCTCTCCCGATTTACGCCCATTCAACACCATATTCCGATGTCATGTGAGGCATATCATAGCCGTGACTGTTTTCATGGCCCTACTACTTCCATCCCAACAATCCCGTAGTTACAGAATTCAGCTACAACTGAAATACACCCATTCAACATCAACACCGGTTTGATGTGAGACGTACTTCAAGCGGGACTTCCAACAACATACCTCTCCCGATTTACGCCCATTCAGCACCATATTCCGATGTCATGTGAGGCATATCATAGCCGTGACTGTTTTCATGGCCCTACTACTTCCATCCCAACAATCCCGTAGTTATTGAATTCAGCTACAACTGAAATACACCCATTCAACATCAACACCGGTTTGATGTGAGACGTACTTCAGGAGGGACTTCCAACAACATACCTCTCCCGATTTACGCCCATTCAACACCATATTCCGATGTCATGTGGGGCATATCATAGCCGTGACTGTTTTCATGGCCCTACTACTTCCATCCCAACAATCCCGTAGTTATTGAATTCAGCTACAACTGAAATACACCCATTCAACATCAACACCGGTTTGATGTGAGACGTACTTCAGGAGGGACTTCCAACAACATACCTCTCCCGATTTACGCCCATTCAACACCATATTCCGATGTCATGTGAGGCATATCATAGCCGTGACTGTTTTCATGGCCCTACTACTTCCATCCCAACAATCCCGTAGTTATTGAATTCAGCTACAACTGAAATACACCCATTCAACATCAACACCGGTTTGATGTGAGACGTACTTCAGGAGGGACTTCCAACAACATACCTCTCCCGATTTACGCCCATTCAACACCATATTCCGATGTCATGTGAGGCATATCATAGCCGTGACTGTTTTCATGGCCCTACTACTTCCATCCCAACAATCCCGTAGTTATTGAATTCAGCTACAACTGAAATACACCCATTCACCATCACCACCGGTTTGATGCGAGACGTACTTCAGGAGGGACTTCCAACAACATACCTCTCCCGATTTACGCCCATTCAACACCATATTCCGATGTCATGTGAGGCATATCATAGCCGTGACTGTTTTCATGGCCCTACTACTTCCATCCCAACAATCCCGTAGTTACTGAATTCAGCTACAACTGAAATGCACCCATTCAACATCAACACCGGTTTGACGTGAGACGTACTTCAGGAGGGACTTCCAACAACATACCTCTCCCGATTTTCGCCCATTCAACACCATATTCCGATGTCATGTGAGGCATATCATAGCCGTGACTGTTTTCATGGCCCTACTACTTCCATCCCAACAATCCCGTAGTTATTGAATTCAGCTACAACTGAAATACACCCATTCAACATCAACACCGGTTTGATGCGAGACGTACTTCAAGAGGGACCTCCAACAACATTCCTCTCCCGATTTACGCCCATTCAACACCATATTCCGATGTCATGTGAGGCATATCATAGCCGTGACTGTTTTCATGGCCCTACTACTTCCATCCCAACAATCCCGTAGTTATTGAATTCAGCTACAACTGAAATACACCCATTCAACATCAACACCGGTTTGATGCGAGACGTACTTCAAGACGGACCTCCAACAACATTCCTCTCCCGATTTACGCCCATTCAACACCATATTCCGATGTCATGTGAGGCATATCATAGCCGTGACTGTTTTCATGGCCCTACTACTTCCATCCCAACAATCCCGTAGTTATTGAATTCAGCTACAACTGAAATACACCCATTCAACATCAACACCGGTTTGATGCGAGACGTACTTCAAGAGGGACCTCCAACAACATTCCTCTCCCGATTTACGCCCATTCAACACCATATTCCGATGTCATGTGAGGCATATCATAGCCGTGACTGTTTTCATGGCCCTACTACTTCCATCCCAACAATCCCGTAGTTATTGAATTCAGCTACAACTGAAATACACCCATTCAACATCACCACCGGTTTGATGCGAGACGTACTTCAAGAGGGACTTCCAACAACATACCTCTCCCGATTTACGCCCATTCAGCACCATATTCCGATGTCATGTGAGGCATATCATAGCCGTCACTGTTTTCATGGCCCCTATGCCAACAATCCCATATTTAGGATTTTCGAACCAATATTCAGCTGCCAATATTAGCTACTAAGTAGTAGTACCTCTTTAATATTAATCACATAATATTATGAATCGAATCTTCGGAGATTCTTTTGCCCAGACTCATGTTAATCTAGAATCTAAAATGTAATAGTCATTTCAACATTATATATCTTTGTAAAGGTAGTTATATATAAATCTGGTAGTTAATATATTTTATATATTATTCAAATTTAACTGGTAATTTAGCAGATAATTTTAAATTTAGCTGGCAATTTTAAATTTAGCAATAAAATTAAAGAAATTTACTTAATTTTTTACAGACTCATTTGATTTGTTTACAACCTTGTTTACAGAACGTACCCGAAATCAAATCTCGGTTTCCTGGCTCTGGAGGTCAGAGAGAGAACCGTTTGACCACAGATGTGTTTTGCAGTTAGTGATAAGTCTCTCTTGAAACCGAGAAAAGTCCGTGACATAAAAAAACCCTTGTTAATAGTTTTTTTAGCTTCGAAATCATAGTATTTGTGAGAAAAAAAACCGACTGACATTTTTAACTGTTTTTTTTTAGTAGAGTAACCTGAAGTAAATGTTTTACATCGTTGGATATTCATATGTACTCCACAGATACTTTTTTAAATGTGTCTCAAAATATTACTACCACAACAAGTATTATAAATTATCCACATACATGAAGCGAGAGAAGAACATTTTCTTATAAATATCTGATTCTCTGATCTGATATTCTGAAAATGTACAGTCTTGTCTTTTCCACATGCAAATCCACAGTTCTTGACGTATTTTTACTTTCCCTGCAATACATGGTAATGTATAGGGAAAGTATTGGAATCATGCCGAAAATCGCAACTCGAGACCTCTAGAATACGAAAAAACCATTTTTAGCGTGACGTCTGTGTGTGTGTCTGAGTGTCTGTCTGTGCAGATTTTGTATCCGCTCTAACTAAAAAACTAATCGACCGAATTTCACAAAATTTGGTAGGTAAGTCACTTGTAGGCGAGTCTGGTGCTGATTAGTTTTGGGAACGATTTGGAATAAAAGAACCCGCCTTTTTTGCGAAATGACCCGCAAAAGCTTGTATCCACTCTAACTAAAAAACTAATGGACCGAATTTCACAAAATTCGGTAGATGAGTCACTTGTGGGTTATCCTGGTGCTGATTAGAATTTGGTACGATTCGGAAAAAAATAACCTGCCTTTTTTTGCAAAATGGCCAGAAAAAATTCGTCAAAATCTAAACTAAAGAACTAGGTATACTCAAATATATCCATTAAATGCTCGTTTCATACGTAATTTTTAACGACGAAAATAATAAGACCAACCCCATTACAGTAGGTCTAGCCGTTCTCGAGATATTTTAGTTTTCCTTATTTTCTCTGCGCCTCCTTTGAAAATAAGACCGGTTTCCGAATGAGAACGAAAATGGATTTAAAAGTGAAATAAATTTAATTAAAATAAAGAGAACGTTAATATAAGTCTGCAGGGAAAGTCATGTGCTCTCCACATCAGATTTTTACTTTCCCTGCAATACATGGTAATGTATAGGAAAAGTATTGGAATCATGCCGAAAATCGCAACTCGAGTTTTCGACGGATCTACACGTTTCGAGACCTCTAGAATACGAAAAAACTATTTTTAGCGTGACGTCTGTGTGTGTGTCTGTGTGTCTGTCTGTGTGTCTGTCTGTGTGTCTGTCTGTGTGTCTGTCTGTATGTCTGTCTGTGCAGATATTGTATCCATTCTAACTAAAAAAGTAATTGACCGAATTTCATAAAATTTGGTAGGTAAGTCACTTGTGGACGAGTCTGGTGCTGATTAGTTTTGGGTACGATTCGGGATAAAAGAACCCGCCTTTTTGTGCGAAATGGCCCGCAAAAGCTTGTATCCACTCTAACTGAAAAACTAATTTACCGAATTTCACAAAATTCGGTAGATGAGTCACTTTTGGGTTACCCTGGTGCTGATTAGATTTTGGTACGATTCGGAAAATACTAACCTGCTTTTTTTTGCAAAATGGCCCACAAAAATTGTCAAAATCTAAACTAAAGAACTAGGTATACTCAAATGTATCCAGTAAATGCTCGTTTAATACGTAATTTTTTACGACGAAAAGAATAAGACCAAGCCCATTACACTAGGGCTAGCCGTTCTCGAGATATTTCAGTTTTTCGTATTTTCTGTACGCCACCTTTGAAAATAAGTCCTGTTACCGAATGAGAACGAAAACTGAATTAAAAGTGGAATACATTTAACTAAAATAAAGAGAACGTGAATATAAGTCTGCAGAGAAAGTCATGTGCTGCCCACATCAGATTTTTACTTTCCCTGCAATACATGGTAATGTATAGGGAAAGTATTGGAATCATGCCGAAAATCGCAACTCGAGTTTTCGACGGATCTACACGTTTCGAGACCTGTAGAATACGAAAAAACCATTTTTAGCGTGACGTCTGTGTGTGTGTCTGTGTGTCTGTCTGTGTGTCTGTCTGTGTGTCTGTCTGTGCAGATTTTGTATCCACTCTAACTAAAAAAGTAATCGACCGAATTTCATAAAATTTGGTAGGTAAGTCACTTGTGGGCGACTCTGGTGCTGATTATTTTTGGGTACGATTCGAGATAAAAGAACCCGCCTTTTTTTGCGAAATGGCCCGCAAAAGTTTGTATCCACTCTAACTGAAAAACTAATGAACCGAATTTCACAAAATTTGGTAGATGAGTCACTTGTGGGTTACCCTGGTGCTAATTAGATTTTGGTACGATTCGAAAAAAATAACCTGCCTTTTTTTTGCAAAATGGCCCGCAACAATCGTCAAAATCTAAACTAATGAACTAGATATACTCAAATATATCCATTAAATGCTCGTTTAATACGTAATTTTTAACGACGAAAAGAAAAAGATCAACCCCATTACACTAGGACTAGCCGTTCTCGAGATATTTTAGTTTTTCTTATTTTCTCTACGGCGCCTTTAATAATGTGTCCGGTTACCGAATGAGAACGAAAATTGAATTAAAAGTGAAATAAATTTTAAAAAAATCTGATGTGGGCAGCACATGACTTTCCCTGCAGACTTATATTCACGTTCTATTTATTTAAATTAAATTTAATTCACTTTTAATTCAATTTTTGTTCTCATTTGAAAACTGGACTTATTTTCAAAAACGGTGTAGGAATAATACGAAAAACTAAAATATCTCGAGAACGGCTAGTCCTCGTGTAATGGGGTTGGTCTTATTCTTTTCTTCGCCAAAAAGTACGTATTAAACAAGTATTTAATGGCTATATTTGAACATACGTAGTTCTTAAGTTTAGATTTTGATGATTTTTGCGGGCCATTTTGCAAAAAAAGGCAGGTTATTTTTTTCTGAATCGTACCAAAATCTAATCAACACCAGAGTGATCCACAAGTGACTTATCTACCGAATTTTGGAAAAATCGGTCCGTTAGTTTTTTAGTTAGAGTGGATACAAGATTTTGAGGGCCATTTCGCAAAACAAGGCGGGTTCTTTTATCCCGAATCGTACCAAAAACCAATCAGAACTAGATTCGCCCACAAGTGACTTACCTTCCAAATTTTATGAAATTCGGTCAATTACTTTTTTAGTTAGAGTGGATACAAAATCTGCACAGACAGACACACAGACAGACAGACAGACAGACGGACAGACAGACGGACAGACAGACAGACAGACAGACAGACACTCACACAGACGTCACGCTAAAAATAGTTTTTTCGTATTCCAGAGGTCTCGAAACGTGTAGATCCGTCGAAAACTCGAGTTGCGATTTTCGGCATGATTCCAATACTTTCCCTATACATTACCATGTATTGCAGGGAAAGTAAAAATGTATTATAACTCATCTATATAAACAAGAAAGATCAGCCATGCATAAAGCATTGATTATGAAACACTTTCCAACTCCAATGCAATTTTATTTAAACATCTCTAAAATGCGATACATTCCTCGGTAATATTTTTAAAATTATCATAATACTACAATAATTTATTATATTTGAAAACTTTATCAAAAACAAATGAACAAACCAGGCAGGAATTAGTATCAGCGAATTTTTAATTCCGTCACATGGTGGACATACCTTCTAGTTTAAATAATTATTCGTGTTATTTTGTGCAGTTAAATGCAATTTAATGAATTATGAAAGAAAGAAGAAGAAAATGAATGTGAGCCTGTAGGAACAGTCATGTGCTGCCCACATCATATTTTTCTTGATAGATATTCTTTTAACAGTAGATTAAGTAAACGTTTTATTTGAGGGGATGTAATCTAAAAAAAGTGTGGTGATCGTGATCTAATTATAAATCGATTTTTTACTATAAATACATCGATGAGGAACTTAAATACCAAAAATAACTTTTGTCGGTCCGCGAATGTGTCGGTGGGTAACAAATCGGTGGGCTCTGTCTATGATGAGGGGTCAGTGCTAGACGTCTTAATTTGGACGTTGACACCTAATACCATCTTCTGCCAGTCGTCTCCAAATAGTATCCCTTGATGCAGGATGCATGGAGGATGGCAAAATACTTCAAATGATCTATAGTGGCGCTATTGGTGTGGAGGTGGTTACTCTCCTGATTGCACCATTCTTTCGAGCAGTTGTCTGTCTGAAGCATCCTGGGACTTTGTGACGGTTACATGTGCTTTCTCTGATCCACTATTTTCAACATTGAGCAACTACTATATCGCTCCAACCAAGATCGTGATTGATACGTCTGTTGGACAACCAGCTTCTCTTAAGCCCATGATACGACCTCTGTCTAAATCCAACAATTATTCATACCGCCATTGAGTGCACCTCAAGGGCATATTTGTACACAACTTGAATGATTAAAGCAGATAATCCATTTCCAATTGTCCGTGAGTGAGGACACCGATCGTTTTAAATGCTGTACTAAGAGTCGTTCTCATGCGCATCGCATGAGCTCTATAACATCATTGGCGTTGGCAGTTTGATCATTTGTACAACTCTTGAAATGACATTTGCATGCCGAGTTGAGCGGCTATAGCACAATTTTTTTATGAATGTATATGTGTTATTGCAACAGCGTGTAATTTTGATCGCTGAAGAACCGATTTGTGTGAAAATCACTCAAAATGGCCCTTCAACATTTAATAACTTAAAAACTTAATTTAAATTAAAAGAATATCGAATTTTCTCTCGGAAGCCGAGGCATCCCTGTGTACCAAATATCATAGCCATGCGTTGCTGTAGATTTTCTGCTTCTGACGACACAAATAAACGTACAAACAAACTGGCATCTTTATTATAGATGTAATAAATTGGAAAATATATAGACGTCTATTTCAATACTTCTGGGGGGGGGGGGAATATTATACACCTAGACAATTTGCAGTGATTCTTTTACTCATCATAAAAAAATTAACAATTTCTACATAGGTAAAGATGCCACAAGATAAATTTAGAAAACAAAAAAAATTTAGATTTAAAATTTAGATAAATTTAAACTTAGAAAAATGAAATTCGTGAGGGATTCCTATAACTAGACTGCATCTAGAATAATCTGTAAATATCAAAGGAATATGCAAATCGCTTGGTGTCATTCTGGATATCAATGTTTATAGAAAAAAAATCTGATGCGATTAGCACCTGACCAAAAATTCCCTATCAAAGACTATGAGATCTGCAAACTGCATTTAAAAACACCATGTTGGCGTATAAGAAATTTATACATTTTAGTGTGCCATAAAATCCGTAAAATCCATGGCACTTTAAAATATAAAAATTTCTTGTACGTAAAAATGGTGTTTATAAATACTGTTTACAGAACCAGTAGTCTTTGATAGAAAATATTTAATTTTCAATGAGTTTTATATCTTAAATATAATTGCTACTAAAACTTATATTACGGGGCAAAAATTATTTTCATGTTCCTTAACAAAATCGTATAAGTTTTTATTTTATTAATATTAAACTTCCTTTTTTTTTATATGATTTTAATCCATTTACTCCCATTATTAAATGATGGCTTATTGAAGTGAAATTTTTTGGTTAATGGGCAATTCAAAATATAGTGAGTTGAATTACCCATCCCCCTCCATATGCAATTATCTGAGAAGCTTTTGTTGATTCTGAAGAGAAAATCATGAAAAGGACCATGATTTGATTGGAACCAATATATGGAGAATACATGTGCGTTTATGCCACGGACGACTAAACCTTTTGAAAATTTGAATGAATGATTACAATTAATCTATTCATTAAGTACCAGGAAACGTCGGGTAATTTTCTAGTTAAAAAAAAATTAGACAGCCCGGTGATTAAGACGTTGGGTAGGTCCGGGTTCGAATCCTGCCCCCCAAAACTATCGCCATGTCTACGCGCAGTATGGGAACGTTACTGTAGGCACGAAATTTCATCCGAGAGATGATGGGTTAAGGGAAGGATGGTACGGTCATTGTGGTTACCGTCCACATTAGACTCCTTTAAAAATTAGGTGGCACTGTCCAGGCCGTCCAAATAGTTACCTTACAACTTCGAGTAGGTCGAACGGTCTGGGTAGGAGAGAGTTAAAAATATTTGAAGGGTGAGCCTCCACTTGACTTTATCATGGATCATTATTCCATAGTGTTTAATTCTACTTATATGAGTATTACAGGTGTTATTAGAATGAAAATAAAAAATAGATGCATCTTTTTCAGATTCCATACCCACGTTATTATTTCAAAATATTTTGTAAAAATTCTTTAAAAGTTTCCTTTTTCAAACTGGCAACAACTCCGTGGCGTCTGTATATTCATTTGTCTTATATAGGTCAATAAAAGCTATTGAGATACCATTAACATACATAATGAAGTTTAAATTATCAATCTCCTCCCAAATAATATGATTACCAGCCAACATAATATGATTACCAACTACCCGTTGGGTAGTAATCATAAGTCTATCTCGTCGCAAAATATATTTTACTATCATTTCACCTTTCGAACGTTTTTGTGTGGAGCACCCACCTCCTTAAATGAAATTTTTGAGAATCCCTGTTCTTTTTTAATTTTGTTATAAAATGATTTTCCCATGTACCAATTTTTAAGTCTCTATCACGTTTTAAAAGAGGTGTTTCTAATTTATTTGGCAAATCGAACATTTTGATGTGGGGACCCCCCCCCCGGGGACCCCCCCGCCCCCCCAAAGTTACAAATTTTGAAAAACTCCAATTGCACCCTTTCTTTCTTTCAAATCATCTGCACATACACCAAATTTGAAGTCTCTATCTCATTCCGAAGCATGCTATTTTATTATTTTACCTTTCGAACGTATTTTCTGCGGAATACCCCTCCTTAAATAGGCATTTTTGAAAAACACTATTCTTCTTGGGGGATGGGGGGGTATCGTTATCAGATGATTAGCTGATATACTAAATATCAAGCCTTTATCACATTTTAAAGTAGGCATTTCTCACTTATTCGGAAAATCGAACATTTTGGTGTGCGACACCCCCCTAACATACACAGAGACTGCCATCTGTCAAATAGTGTTCGAAATGTATTCAAGAGGTCTTAAATCGCGCATCTCCATCAAAATCTCGAATTAAAAAAATTTCGGGAAAACACTATTTATTATAAGAAAATAAATATTTCAATTTAAACTTTCACCTATGTACATCGTTCTAACCGTGTTTAAGCATTTGCGTTTATAACCAAATTATCTCATTTTCTAAGACAGCAGAAAGAAATATTTTTCCTCCGTAAAATAAACAATGTTACAAAAAAATCGTTAGATTATTCTGTGTATAATTTCAGCATTTTCATTGTTTTGTGGTGATAAAGGAAGCATTTGTTTCGAATTTAGCTGGTGATTTAGCCAGCTAAGGTATTCAGGATCATCTCCAGCTCTCTTTTTCGCTGTAAGTGTGCAGGAAATAGAGGTAAGCATTTCTTATATTCACTCTACGTGCGTTTGATGCGGTTCGTATGTTTATATTTACACTTAGATGTGATACTTCTTCCATATTAGATGGAAGTTTTCCCGTCCCGGTACTTTTGCAGAATATTAAATCAAACCACCTCTTAGCATTCCTCATACACTACCCAATACAGAAAATATAACACCATGAAAGAGGGAACAGAGTGTGATGATAAAGGACACACAGACAGAGATGGCATATATAAATGAGTGATGTTAATTCCGAAAGGATAATGCAATACAGTAATGGTATAGACAGGGTTATCAGTAGGCAATAGGACCACATCTTGCGGCGATACAAGCAGCAACCCTTCGAGGAACATATGCAATAAGCGTGCGGATATTTTCCTAAGGTATGGATGATTATATGCCTTCAACCATCTTCCACGGGTCATCCTCTGTTTGAGGCGGGGGCAGGGCAGTCAAACGACTGCCAATCACGTCATATACATGCTCGACGTGTGAGAGATCTGGAGGCAGCAGAGGCCAAAGAAGCACCTGGACACCTTGCAAGGCTTGTCTAGCGACGGTTGCCGTGTGCGGTCATGCGTTATCTTGCTGGAAAACAGCATTTTGAAACCGTTGAAGGTAGAGCAGTGCAACCGGCCACAGTACCTCATTGACATATCGTCATGCCGTCATTGGCGTCAACGTCGCATCAAGATTGGATCTGTTTCCACGTCGCTTCCAGACTCTCACACGACGACTGTCACCCGACAACCAGAACCGAGACTCCTCGCTGAACAGTACCCTGTCACATTTAGTCGTCCAAGAAGTTCGAGCCTGGCACAATTGCAATCTCTCACATCGTTGTCTTATCGTCAGTGACAGTCTTCGTAAAATCTTCAAGAAACTATCGTCGATCAATACGTGCTGACTTACATCTGGATGGACCTGTACCACTGCAATGATTCACGTGCCCTTTTTCAATCCATCTTCTCCAAATCCTTCGCACAGTGGATGTATCTACGCGTGTATCATCTGCAATATGCTGGTACGACCATCCAGTCGTACGTAGGCCTAAATTGAGTCCCCTCGCACAGTCGTCCAAATGTTGAAATGGATTTCGGGAGCGTCGACCAGGCATCTCTTCAACAACACTTGTCTTCTGAAGTGGAAAACAGCTCGAAAACGGGTTTCCGTAAGCGATAGACAGTAACAATTGTTGGCTCATCTGCCGTTTCCATCCCTTTTATCCCTGCTCTCTAATCACGTGACTTACTTGCATTTCAGATCATTTGCATACATCGGCCAGCTGCGTTTGTCTCGCAATTCGCATAATTATACTTCCAAAGTCTTATATAGTGTTGCATTTTCTATGTCGGGTAGTGTATTACTTTTCCATCAACATATAGTACCCTAGACGCCCCCCCCCCCCGCTCCAGAAGTGACAAAGTTGATACTCGTTAGACATTAATGTGAAATACCATTCCTTTCGCATATTTCGAATAGGAAAAGGTTGAGATGTTTTGCGTTTATATATATATATATATATATAGGGACAGGTTTCGATATTTCGTAGGTTTTTATTTTTTGATTATTTAATAATATATATATTTTCTTTTTTTTTTATTGGAGGGGAGAGAATTATACAGTTTTAATATATAAATGGAATGCAGTTTTTGTTTTGTCCGAATCAGACCATAAATGACGAAATTGTCGTCAATAAAACGTTTGGATCTAACGCTTGCAGTCACTCGTTTGCGGTCGAATCAAGCGATAAAAGCATAGTAGAATGCAGCGCAAATGCTGATGTGCAAAAATGCTGATGTGTTGATTCGCAAATCTAAAATTCATTTTTTCCCTTTTCTACGAAAATCGTTCTATATACGAAAATTGCTCTACAGCTTAAAGGGTTCTTAAGGGCTTTATTTGTAATGAAGTATCTGAGGGATTCGGCTTTATCTCTCATTATTTGGATACGGGTAATCCCGACCTTACCTTAATAAGTTCAAATATATGTAATGAAATCAAAGAGTGTAAAGTATTTGATACAGGATCTTGTAGTGATCATAGATATGAGAGTTTATGCTTGAGAGTTGATGAAGTTACTATTAATTATTACACTACAAAACTAAGGTTTGAAATAGAAAAATTTGAATATAAATTTAAGTCAAATTATGACATTTTGATCAGCTAAATTAACCAAGTTAAACATAATCGTGAACTTGATGAAACCGTTACCCTCCCTAAGATACTTTCGGAATGTTCTCAGGTGGCCTTAATGGATCACAAAAGAAAAGGACAGGGCTAGGGGCTAGAGACATGTGCTTTGAGGTGAGACGGCAGTGTATCTTCATTAATGCTAGAGATTACATGCATTCAGTAAAATTTCTGAAGGGAATATTGTCACTGTTTTGTATTGATTTCGGTTTTAAGTTTACAAGAATTTCAAGTTATTAGTCCATGAATGTATTAACTAGCGTCGTTGTAGAAACAATTTTATAGCAGTCTTGCAATTTTTGAGTTGATATCTCAGTACGATTTGTATCTCAAATAAAATAAGAGTGGAAAATTTGTAAATTAGTAATAGTAAGCGCAAACTACATTTCCAGGTGAATATCTTGCATGTGTTTCACATCGATATTAAACAAGAAAGATCAATCATGCATAAGCATTGATTATGAAACACTTTCCAACTGAAATGTAATTTCATTTAAAAATTTCTAAAATGTGATTCATTCAGTGGTAATATATTTTACATTATCACAGTACTACAGTAATTTATTATACTTAAATATTTAAAACTGTATCGAAATATAAATCATCTGATTCTTTATGCAAAATCAATGAATATTTCATTCATATAACTTGTATTCCAGACTCCAGAGCTAAATAATTTTGTGTGAAAAAAATTCAGCAATTCTTATGTAATTCATCTTACAATCGCTTGAGATATTTGCATTCTGCATATGTTAAAATTAGGCTTCCTTGAAGAAATAATAAAAGTTTAGGGATCATTTAAAATCACAACTATTGTAATTGCATAGGCACGGAATTTAGATACACAGATAATACACAGATAATATATATGTGTATGTGTATGTACTCAAAGTATTGGAATCGTGCCGAAGATCGGAACTCGAATTTTCAAAGTATCTACACGTTTTGGGACTTCTAGAACACGAAAAAACTACTTTTAGGAAGACGTCTGTGTGTGTAAGGGTGTATCTGTGTATGTTTCTGTGTGTCTGTGTGGATATTACATCCACTCTAATTGAAAAACTAATGGACCGAATTTCATACAATTTGGTAGGTATGTTTTTTGTGGGAAATCCTGATGTTCATTAGATTATAGTACGATTCGTAATAAAAGAATCTGCCTTCTTTGCGAAATGGCCGCAGAAATTGCCTTTATCCACTCTAGCTAAAAACTAATGAACCAAATTTAACAAAATTTGGAGTATAATATTTCAATAACCTACAAGTGATTTATGTACCAAATTTAACAAAATTTTGTATATAAATCATTTGTAGGTTATTCTACTACGATTCGGGAAAAAGGAACGGGCTATTTTTGCGAAATGGCCAGCAAAAATCGTTATATATAAAAATAAAAGACTACGTGTGCTCAATTATATCAATTAAATTCCTATATTATATGTGATTTTTGACAACAAAAAGAATAAGACTAACCCCATTACTCTAGGACTAGCCGTTCTTGAGATATTCTAGTTTTTTCGCGTTTTCGCTACGCCACCTTTGACAATAAGTCTAGCTATCAAATGAGAACCAAATTTAAGTTTAACGTGTAAATTCAATGTCATTTAAAATACTTATGTTGTGCAGATAAACTCAAATTATCATTGAATAAATAAAGAGAACGAATATGAGTCTGCAGAGAAAGACATGTGCTGTCCACATCAGAATTTTTAACAATATTTCACCAATGATTTATAGAAGTGAACGGGGATTATTTTCAGGCCATTTCGAAAAAAATGTATGATCTATATTTAAAGATCCATCAAATTTTTGTCGAATAAAATGTTCAACAAATTTAAGCTGTGTACCAAATTTTAACTCTCTAGGACGTAGGAAAGTGCATTTAAAATGCCATCAATTAAATTTATCATGAAGAGTTATATAAAATTTAAAAAAAATGAAAAATTGTTATCTACCAAATTTGTTTTAAAATATGAAGCCACTCCCATATGCAAAACGTTTAAACAAATGGAGAGATATTTATTATATAATATCTCTCTCTTTTCTTTCTGGAAGATATCCCAAAGTCAGAATTTAATTGAATTTGTTTTTTTCCCTATATTAAATAATTTTTTTAATTAAAAAACTACTTAACATATTTTACTGAATTTTTTTTTATATATTCTATGGGATAATGTGAATATTTCCTAAAAATTTCGAAGCAATTCGTGAATTTTAAATTTACTTAAAAAATGTTTGAAAAATTAGGTCCCATAGGGTTCAATGTATTTCATTTTTTCAACCCGGGTTCAATAAAAAACTAATTGGGTGATATTATTTATTTATATTCCCATAGGTCCTACAGACCGTCTGAACAACATACTAAAATTTCATTTTGATAAACTCATTTTTACGGCAGTTATCGTGCTAACGGACAGACAGACAGACAGACAGACAGACAGACAGAATGAACAAAGTCATAAACACTTTTCAACTTTGTTGTAAAGTGTTAAAAAATGGGAGAATGACAATTTGCTGAAAATCTGAAGATGTTATAAAAAAATTTAGATTTTAGCTTAAATGTTAAAGACTTTTATTTCCCAGTTTAAACCTTGAGGTTAAGCATCTTTCCAAATTTGTTGAAATCATGAAAGTCGTTCGTTTATGTGTTCAGGAGGTGTTATACCGTGTTTATTCGTTAGTGTCTCGAAACTGAAAATGTTCATGAAACAATACTTTGTATAATAGTATGAGAAAATAAAATTACGCATGATCTAAACAGAACATAAAAATATAAAATCATAAACAAATTTAAGAAAACTGCATGAAGGTCAAAATATCTCTAGCTTTCCAATAACGGCTACGTAAAGAACATTGAATCCAGGGGTGCCGTTTTGGAGGGAGAAGTTTAAGAGGATTTTCAGGTTATTACATGTTACATAATTTTCCCTACCGAATCATATTTCCACCATGCGTTCATTAACATTCGTCTCTCTACCAAGAAAGTTTTTCAATAGCGAACCTAATAAAACCACTGTTCAGAACATGCATCCTAAATTTCCATAAAAAATATACTGGTTCAAAAAACCCCATGAGGTTTCAATTTAACTTTGAGTGGAATAAAGTGGATTATAGTATACGTACGACACAAGTTGATCTGATAATTGAGGAAAATAAGAAAATCATTATACGCATTATGTTTTCTCACTAAAAAAGTGACTTCTACGTAGTTAAACGAGTTTTATTAGTGAAGCTGCATAAAAACTAAATATAATTCTGCCTCTGGGTCGACTACTCATAATTTTATGCCATAAATTAAACTTCAGAAACGCTCTGAACTGTCAATTCGAACATTCGTAAAATCACCAAAAGGCAATAAGTTTGCCAAATTTGCTGTCATGATCATGCATGTATTCCTGGTCAACCTTGAAAGAGACAGTGACAATCAGGTTAGAATCTGTAAAAGTCATAGTTTTTTCAAAACCGGAAGCAGAGGATAAAAATAAATACCATGCAATTACAGCAATACACATTTATACGTCTGCACATGTCTGCATGAATGAAGAAAGTGAGTATATGTCATTATCGGGATAAAAGTTATTTGAGTTAGAGTTCTAAAATAGAATGTTAAACCCATCCCGATACTTCAGTAATGGTGAAACACGAATGTCATAGAAAAGAGGATTATGAGACGATAAGGGTACATAAAAGGATTGCGTCTAGGCGATAATTATTTATATAAACTTTGATCTCTGCAAATGATGAAGCCGACATCATTTTTATGATAAAAATAAGTATTAGGAGTCTTTATATAGATTCAGATAATCCTGGTGCATGAAATGGAATCTTTCTGAGAGAAGAGAGTTTAATAACGTAGGATCAATTAATCACTAATATAACTATTGTTTCACACAAAAGGGGTGTTGTGGGATAAAAAACAAATGTAGCTAAACTACTATGAGAGGAATCCATTCCTGCGAAAATATTCTGTAAGGAACGTTGTCGCTCCATTTTACACTAAAAAGATAACAAGAAAGATCAATCATGCATAAAGCATTGATTATGAAACACTTTCTAACTGAAATGGAATTTTATTTAAACATCTCTAAAATTCGATGCATTCAGCGGTGATATATTTTAAATTATCACACAGCACTACAATAATTTATTATAGTATTTGAAAACTTAAAACTTCATTGAAAAAAATTATCTTTATTCAAATGACGCCATCGAAATATAAATCGTCTGGCTCTCTATGTAAAAGCAGTGAATATTTCACTCATATCACTTCACTCCAGACTCCAGAACTAAATAATTTTGCTTTAAAAAAATTCAGCAATTCTTATACAACTCCTCTTACAATCACTTGTTTGGATTCTGCATCCATTAAAATTAGGATAGACAGACAGAATGAATAAAGTCATAAACACTTTTCAACTATGTTGGAAAATGTTGAAAAGAGTGAATATTATGCATAATATTCTTTATTTTACTGTTTATATAATATGCGTATTTCCATTGAAAAATAATGAACTAAAAGGGAAATGCTAAGAAACACATGGGCATTCCATGTCAAATCAACATAGAAAAGGGCAGTTTCAACCCGACCCCTCCAAATTTATTTTAAACTTTGGCTACTGTATTGTCTACTCATATATAAGATACTATTCAAACCTTAGCCTTCAATTTTCATTAGATTTTTATTTATAAAAATTTAAAGTTCGAAAATTTGGTGCATTTTTTACAATTCTAGACATGCTTAGAAGCTCGCATTTGCTGACCTAATGAACCGATTGTGTTTAAATAAGGCTTATTTTGCAGTTTAATGTACGGCTTTTTTGATGATATGTTAGGTGACCCTGTCAACGATGTTTTTCATTTAAAGGTCATCCAATTTGACCTTGAGCCTTAAATTTTAAAAAATGTTTTACTTTAATTTTGCTGGAAAAAATACTATTTGAAGCTGTTACATTATTGTCTATTATAAGAGTAGTCTTAAGTTGGGACAAACACGGGATCTTTAGTTATAAAATTCTATTCAATAGTAAATTTTGAAGAAATCGATAAAAAATAAGACATTAAGTTCAATTTATAACTAAATACGAAATACACTGCTTACTTTGCATGCAAGAAATAGTTTTCATTATTTTAAAATATCTTTTAAGCTTGAAAACTTACACTTCCTCCAAAAAAAGAAAAGGGGAATGAAAACCTACTAAAAATACTTTTTCAGTTCATAATTATCTCTAATTTATTAGAAGCACTGAAACTTTTAAACTGTTAGGTACACCTTTAGTATAAAGACTTTTTATTTAGCGATATTTTTGCGCAAATTTTCTCCGATCTGGTAATCCTGTTTAGTTTCTGGCAACCCCTCAATTATTTCCGCGCTGTAAAAGCAAAGAATCTACATGTAAGGTTGCGTATTTGGTTTCGAACTTTGGTTTGTCATTTTAATGTTTTTTTTTAATTTTATAATTTTCATGTTATGTCCGCGCAGCTGACGTAAACCTGTGGTCCATGAGCTACGAAACACCTGTTGCACAAACAACTGTTGCTAGGTGTGACCTCCAACAGCCAGTGGGGCCGGATTCTGTAAATTTTTTTTAGCAAGCGAGCGTAGCGAGGTAAGACCGCAAAGCTGTAGTAGGTCCATGGTCGAATTGCTACAGATCAACTGTTGCACAAACGGCTGTTGCCATATTGGGGCCTTCGACAGACAATGACCATTCCTATGTAAATTTTCTGTTTCAACATTATTTTATCCATTTTTACAGTATTGACATGTGCTACTTTTTCTTTTTGTATGATATTTACAATTTTTACGCATTTTTGTATTTTACTTATATTTTTCAATTATTCACCCGCCAAGCCTAACATGGCTTTACTAAACACTATCTTCCTTGGCGATATTTTTGGCCGCCAAACAATGGCGGATTTTGCCAAAAGTCGTCATACTAAAATCTGTTGCAACTGTTATTGTTATATATAGTTACTAGAAAGTATGCTTGCCATATGACGAAATGCAAAAGTTGCAAAGTATTACCTCCCATATGCCCTCCGCAGCACTTGTGCTCCTACTATTCTAGGAGGCATGCGAGACATGCATCCTCTCCCAATTCAATATTATTATTTTTATACGACTTCCTATCGTAATTTTTCATGCTATATCATCCCCTGATAAAAAGTAAACTGACAGGAATTATCAAAGAATTGAACTTATCTTTCAAAGATATTAAATTTTCTTCCATTATGCGTCATTTTTATCAAGGCGAAATTTTTATGAATTCATATTTTAATATTTTCATCAATTTGACAACATTTAAAATAAAGATGCCAAGTTGGTGATTTCCTGTCAAAATCATCGCCAATTTTTTTGCCAAGCATTGCGGACAGACAGAGAAATGAGTTAGTCTTGAATTCTTCCCAATATATTGAATTTTTATCAATTTCTTTGATTTAGAGTCATTTTTATCAATTTAGCGATATTTTCATCAGTTTTGCAACATTCAAATAAAGTCTCCTAGTCTTATAGTGAATGGTACACATCTTACTTTGTATACAAGAAACATTTTGTATCACTTAAAAACAACTATTTTGAAGATGCAATAAAATTGATTTTTACTCCCTGAAAAAAAGAAGGACTTTGTAAAAAGAACAGAATGACATATTTTTAGTAAACTAAAACCTAAACTGAAACTACAATAAAGTGAAATTAGAATCTGCCATAAACAAAAAAATCTGATGTGGACAGCACATGACTTTCCTTATATAATGCAATGAATTTACAACGTTTACATTAAAAAAATAATGTACAAAAACCACGATACTGTGTTTTTATCGTAAAAGTGTACATTTGGCGATTTTCCGGATGACAACATGTAAAACTATTTCAAAGAACCCAATTAACTTATATTTCGCGCAACTCTAAATAAACAATTATCAATATTGATAGCATCCTCACTAAGCGATATAGTCCATATATTAAAATATTTTAATATTTAATACATCAATTAGGCTTCATTTTCATTAATTTCGCCTCATTTTTGCAATTTTGACGATATTTTTCGCAATCTGGGGCGAAATATCGCCAAGTTGGCGATACTTTGCTCAGTTATTCACCAAGTTCATCAAATGCATCACCAAATGTTACAAGCAAACGGCGAGAAGAGCATTTCTTATATACTGGAATTTATGCCAATCATACGACGGAAATCAGAATTTGCGAAACACTACTTCCCAAATAGCGTTATTTTTATCAATTTGGAGACATTTTTGTCACTTTGGCAACATTTAAAATAGTCGCCAAGTTGGCGACGTCCCGTTAAATTTCTCGTCAAACCTTACGGACGGACGGAGAAATGGGTTATTCTTATAGTCTACTCTTATGTTTTTCCCAAGATGATGAACTTTCATCAAATAGTCGTCATTTTTATCACTTTGGCAGCATTTAAAAAAGTCGCAAAGTTGGCAACATTCGGCCAAATTCGTCGCCAAAATCTCGCAAAGCATTATGGATGGAGAAATAAGTTATTTTTATAACAGATAAATAAATAGCTATTGGCGTCCAAATAAAAAAGTATTACCCAAAGTATCTTTTCTCATGAACAGAACGAGCTAGATCCATGAGAATGACATCACCAAATTCATCGCATGATATTACATATGAAATATGAACATATTTCACAATAGTTAATATTTTTCTTTCTTTTATGTAATTTTTTGATACATTTTTTTAAAAAATGTGCAATATCTCGAGAACGGTTTATATTAGCGTTCTAAAGTTTGTGTCAATCGTTTTCTAATAAAGACTTACATAAGATATGACTATTTATGTAACTTTATAAAAGGTTTTGATTTTTTGATGATTTTTTCAAAATTTCACTCAAAAATTTATGGTGGTTCAGAACATTCGATTCCGTTTAAAAACAATAAGCTTCCGGCATTCAGGGATTGTAATTTTTATGCCAAATTTGGTTCGAATCGTTCCATTTGTTCGCGAGATACCGTCTCCACAAACTCACTGACGCACACACACACACACACTTTCACACACACACACACACTTTCACACACCCACACACACTTTCACACACACACACACACACACTTTCACACACACATACACAATTTCACACACACACACACACTTTCACACACACACACACATACACTTTCACACACACACACACTTTCACGCACACACACACACACAATTTCACACACACACACACACAATTTCACACACACACACACACAATTTCAAACACACATAATTTCACACACACACACGCACACATAGACATCATCTCAAAAACGTTTGATTCGTGTTCAGGTATGCTTGAAACGTGTTCCACACACACACACACAATTTCAAACACACATACTTTCACACACACACACACACACATAGACATCATCTCAAAAACGTTTGATTCGTGTTCAGGTATGCTTGAAACGTGTTCTCCCGTCGAAAACTCGTATTCGAATTTTCAACCCCGTCACAATACTTACCTTATGCATTGTACTATGTATATAAGGAAAGTAACTAGCAAACTAAAACTACTGATGAGAGATTAATTCAATCAGTGTAAAACTGATATGGATAAAATACATTTTCAGAAATAAATAAAAAGGATTGTAATTAAAAGTTTAAAATGTAATTTTGAAGTTTGAAAATAAAATGTTGTTCATTATAATAACACCATGTAACACGATTTTTGTTCTTGGGTAGTAAGTGTTATTTTCTAGTGGCATATGTCTGGAAAGCATAGAAAATGGCTATTATTCCCCTCAAACTCTGGTTTTGTAACCAGGACAATGTTATTTTGAATTTTACTTGCTTTGAATGAGAAAATGTACAAATTCGTGTTTTTCGTTTACGTAAAGTAAAATACAAATACATATACATCCAAAATGACATACATTTGCACTACAGTTGCGAACAAAATTATTACAAAAGATTAAAAAATGAGTAGATTTCCGAGATTTACCATTATGCTGTAAATTACTTTCACGAATCGGCCGCCCCCAAATATGGTCTCCTATCATGTTCTCGTTATACTGGCCTTGGTAGCGACGTTCGAAGTCCAAATATGTCTTGATGGAAACGCTCGCCTTACTCCTCCGAATACGCTCCCATGTTATCCTTAAATTTATCTAGGTGAGCATCGAGGACATGAACTTTCGTGGACATCCTGCAGCCCATTTTACCGTAGTTCTTCACCAGACTTTTAACCAGTTCCACATAGCTTTCGGACTTATGATTGCTCAAGAAGCCCTCAATCACTAAGACAAAGCTGTTTCGATGAGTGGTGTTTAGCGATGAGTGCCGCTTCGTTTTGGAGACCTATGATCAGCGTGTCTTGTTGTTGTTGTTGAGACCCAGACTGTCCGACCAACCAGAAAGGTGTAAGGTAACTGTACGTGTCCGGGTGTGGAAGTCCCCTGCACAACGCAACAATCCCAACCTTGTTATCGAGCGCTACTCCTGCCCCACTGCAGGCGTCATGGGCTGAGGAGCCATAGCCTTCGACAACCGATCCGCTCTAGTAGTGGTACCTGGAACATTGACGGGCCAGCAGTACGTGGATGCGATTCTACGGCTCCATATGCTCCCATTCGTTGCTGGTATTTCAAGTGGACAATTCGAGCAGGATAATGCTCGGTCACACACGATTTGGCCACACACCTGGGTCACCCAGGTCTGCCTGAGTCCTGTCCAGACACTTCCATGGCCTACACACTCCCCAGACCTGTCCCCTATCGAGCATGTGTGAGACCAGTTAAAACGCCAGTTGCCTCGTTGCCGCAATCTTCGGGATTTGGAAGGTAAAGTCCAACAGGTGTGGACTCATCTGCCGCAGGACAACATCATGCGTCTGTTCGACACCATGCCGGACCGTATTGCTGCTTGTATCGCAGCACGAGGCGGTGCGACGCGCTATTGAGGATGACCGGACTGTGTATCACAGCTCCCTCTGTACGTGTTCTGCTGCGCTGTTTTTGTGATCATGTATATCATTCATCTGTATCTTTCCATCAATAAAATTTCAGTTCCATCCTATACTTCTTTCTTGGTGCGCAACTTTCATTGTCCGTGAGTGTATGATAGCATGTGCATTCTTTCCAACCCGACGTTTGGAAGGATCCCCCATGCAAAAGTAACAATTATTTGAGTGGTCGGTGAGTTCCCGCAGAATTCTTGAGACAGCGAACTTCATGGCTCTCTTTTCTCCTTCATACCATCATGCAAAAGACCAAAATTAACTTTTTAAATCAGGTGCACAAGTGCACCCAAGCATGTACTTGCATATTAATATTATGTATTTCAATATTAATCCGGGCTCTACATACGATATTATACTACATTAAATTACATTGTTCAACAACATTTTAATTTCCCGTCTTATCTTCCAGAGTTTTTTGCAGTTCTCGCAAGTGAAATGAGGTTCCAGATTTTATCTTGGTCTCCAACAGACATGCATGAAATATTCTAGCCAAGGGAAGTCATAGGCCAAGCCAATAACTCGAGAATTATTAGGGTTGTTATCGTATATTTTTTATGCAACATAAGCCCTACAGAGCTACAGAATGAGATAATAGATAGGCTGACCTCATTTTTAGAAGGGGATAGGAAAGGATATTTTGCTTCCTAGAGATAGAAGAAAAAAAAACCAATCACAAAATTGTAGACCTTTGCAAAATTAGTACTAAGCATATTTGTGGTTTAGGCGCAGAATAGAACGGTTCTGTGATTGCCACCCCATTGGGTTTTAGTCTAAATTGGGTGGAATATTCCCATCTTTTCAGCAGGCCGTCCATACACTTTCGGGTTGGTCAGATGGTCTACGTAAAAGAAAGGAAAGAAAAAGACAATTTTCATACATATCGTATTAGCACGAATATAACGTAGCGCATTAATTTTCGAATTTTACTGGTGAAAACATATTTATTCATTTATACTTACGAGCAAAGTCTATACTTTAAAAATACCATTGACATTTAATAACAGAAAAGATCAATCCTGCATAAAGCATTGATTATGAAGCACTTTCCAACTGAACTGAAATTTTATTTAAATATCTCTAAAATGTTATACATTTAGCGCTGATATTTTTTTTAATTATCACAGTTTAAATTACACAACAATTATTATACAACTCGCCTTACAATCACTTGAATTGTTTACATTCTGCATGCTATAGTTTAGCGTTAAAATTATGCTTCGTTGTAAGAAAAAAGAAAGTCTAGTGGTCATTTAAAACAAAAAATTTTGTAATTACGTTGATAAAGAATTTAGATTCACAAATAATACGCAAAATAAAAGCGGTTATAAGACGGATTCAACACTAAATATAAATTTAAACGATCTGTAAACATCTGCGGTTACAGTGGCAAATGGAAGTCATATATGTATTTTTTATTTGCAACGAGTCGCGTGCTCTCTTCATATATCACGGGTGTAATTATTATTTCAATTTTTATTTAAAAAACTACCCAACATATTTTGATGATATTTTTTTACACATTTTATAGGATAATTTGAATATTTCTTAAAATTTTCAAAGCAATTTGTGAATTTTAACGTTACTTAAAAAAATGTTTAACAAATTAAGTCCCATAGGGTTCAATGTACTTCATTTTTTCAACCCGGGTTCAATACGATACTAATTGGGTGATATTATTCATTTTTATTCCCAAACATACCACAGACCGTCTGAAATTCCATACTAAAATTCCATTTCGATAAAGTTATTTTTACGGCAGTTATCGTGCGAACACATAGACAGTCGGAGAGACAGATATAATAACTAAAGTCATAAACATTTTTCTTCAACTATGATGGAAAGTGTTAAGAAGAAATGTTTATTATATTTAAAAGAATTATTTTCATTGATAAGAAATTTTTCTATATTTATCTTGTTTAATCAGAATAGCTCATGTCTTCACTTCTTGATGCTCATCACTGTTGAAAAAACATATAGTATTTTTAAATCTCAAATTTTTAAATGTTGTCACATGCGAACGTTAACTGTTAAAGAAATAAAAATATTACTGTGATTACTGCTATCTATTACAACCTCGTATACAAAATTGCGAAACTTTTAACATTTCATAACTGCAAATTCCATGATGTTGGTGAACTATGATGTAGTAAACAATCGCAAAGTTATTTTAGAAAATAAATATTTGCTAAATTCCAGTTCATTCTTTTCTTCGGCAGTTATAGATGCTGAAAAATCTTAATATAATGCATTTATAATTCATGTAAAAAGCCACTGCTCCGAAGTAAAAAGCAATAAATTTCTGATTTGAATGAAAACGCAATTGATTCATTAAAACACATTTGTATTTTTAAATTCAAGGATAAAGGCACAGACGTCACATTTGAATACGCATTAGAAATTTATGGAAAAATACATGTTTCATAAATAAAAGATGGAATCCTTTATCAATTTTTATTCATACACCGTGGTCATTATTAACAATAATCTTTAAGTAACATAATAATAAAAAATATTAATTCCTCGTCCGTTTATCTAAAACTTATTGCATATTTGATAAGTTTTATCTAAATTTAGAAATTGAATACATTTCAACGCTATCTTCCTGAGAATAAAGGAAATAAAATTAATAAAGTAAATGTTCAGATATGGTATATTTTATTTTTTTTGGTACTCGCGATTGCATGTCGCTTTTCAAGCTAAGCAAAGAAATCACATCAATTTTTCAGTGGTTGTTAGCATTCCTTTAAACTATAAATACATCGTCAAATCTGTAGATAAATCAATTCGATTTCATTAACATTTATCATTATAGTTATATGAAAGCATAATGCACAAGATCTCAAAATTCAAATGAGTTTTAGAAACGTGATTTTTCTTTAATCCATAGAAAGAATAAAGGCTGTGTATTCAAGTGACCAAATTTCGATATTAGAGCATAATCTTACAAACGTAAATTCAGACGGAGAAAACACCCGTACAGGCAACCTTTCCTATGACGTAAATCTAAGGTTTCCATGTTGTGAAGTTCGGAGGTGGTTACCAGATTTGGTGATTTATCGTCAATTTGACGACATTTCAAAGGTTTGAGAAACACCTCCAAATTTATAATATAAATACCTTGATTTATCTGTCTGTTTATCTATCCCTGGGTAAGGCTTGGCGAAGTTTTGGTGTCGAAATTGGTACATATCGCCAACGTGGCGAGAATTTTTAAATGTTGTCAAATTGACGAAAATGTAGCCAAATTGATAAAATTGCAGTCAAATTGGTAAAAATGACGACTAATTGATGAAAATTCAAAATCTTGGAAATAACATAACAAGCGACTATATGAATAACCCATTTCTCCGCCCGTCCGTAATGCTTGGCGAAAAATTTGTCGGAATGTCGCAAACTTGGCGCTTTTTAAAATGTTGCCAGATTGATAAAAATGTCATCAACTTGATAAAAATAACGCTAAATGGGAGGCAATGCTTTGCCAGGCAAGAATAGAAAAGTCATCAATTAGCTGGAAGTTATCTTATCAATACAACACCACACAACACACACACACTCGAATCGCAGAGGATTAGTGAAACAGAAGAGAAACGCAGACCCTTACCATTAATTCAGGCTATTGTGTACATCATTAAATATTTATACTGGATGGACATAATTTGAACTATAAAATTTTATAAAATGAACTGAAAGAGCTCAAAAACTGATTGTGTACATAGAAAAATAGATAAAGTGATTTTGAACATAAATAAAAATAGATAAAGTGATTGTGTACTTTAATAAAAAGAGATAAAGTGATTGTGTACATGGATAAAAATAGATAAAGTGATTGTGTACATAGATAAAAATAGATAAAGCGATTGTGCACATAAATAAAGTGATTGTGCACATAGATAAAAATAGATAAAGTTATTGTGAACATAGATAAAATAGATAAAGTGATTGTATGAATAGATAAAAATAGATAAAGTGATTATGTACGTAGAAAAAAATAAAGTGTGATTGTGTATATAAATAAAAATAGATAAAGCGATTGTGTACATAGATAAAAATAGATAAAGTAATTGTGTACATAGATAAAAATTATTATTGGACGGACATTATTTGAACTAAACAAACTTATAAAACAAACTTATAAAACGAACTCAAAAACAGAGTAATATTTTAATCGTTCAGGTATCTGCTTACGCCGTAGCCATTATGCACTGTCAAGCACTTGCGCGTGCTTTCAAGCTGAAATTTCTAACTGTTTGCAAATAAGTAGCGGGACTTGTATGCTGCCTACATCAATTCCTTGTGCAAGGTTAGCAGTCCACCTGCGGCGTCCGAGACAATGCTTTGCAAATTTTTAATTCCGTCATATGACGGGTATGCCTTCTAGTAAATAATATTCTACGAGAGAGATTTCTAGAAGTTTCTATAGAGAGTCTATGAAAACAGTCATCACTCAGTTGGAGAGCAGTTGACGTGATACGAAGTGTGATATTCGTCAATGTTTTGAGAATATTATCCGCTGTTTTGTGAAATCAGTGAGAGTATTTTATACGTTCGTAACAATATTATACTTAATCTCGCTTAAAAACAATATGTGTATTGTTATATTGGCTAAAATAAGCATGCTAAATTTTATGGAAATCGATGGCAGCTTTCGGCCTCTCCCTGTGAGGAAAATAAATTCTGCAATTTCTCGAAAATGGCTAGTAATAATTTCTAAAATAGCTTTTATTCATTTCAGATTAAAAATACGTACAAAACATCCATTTATTTGATAATAATAATCCTATATGAGAGTCTATGATTTATTCCTTTTCAACTTAAAAACGCGCAGTATCTCAAGAACGGGTCATATTAGCGTCCTATGTATAATCTTATTCGCTTTTAAATAATCTATAATAATAATAGAGAACGTGTGTCTGTGTGTCTTTTTGTGTCGTCTGCAGCTGAAAATCTAAGCGACGTATGTTATGGAATTCGGTACAGTGCTACCTTGGCTCTCAAAAAGAAATGCTTTTAAAATTCAAATTTGTTTTTCAGTTTTGAAATGCTGAACCTTCATTTTGAATGGTTTTTGCACAAATCGGTTTCTTAGCGGTGGGAAATATTATCGTATACGATGTCGTATCTTTCTGATGGTGTTAACACCGTCGGAAAGATAGATCGAAGAATTATGTTTAAAAAAAAAATTTGAACTCAATCCGTTCTACTACTACTATCAATAGACGCGTTAGAGGAAACATGTTAGAGTTTCTTTGCAGCGGGCAATTACGCCTTTTGAGAAATTGAATGAGTGATTGTAATTAATCCCGCGCAAAGTCGGGTACATTTTTCAGTAAATTATATACAGGATGTTTCACTCTCTCTCAATCCCTGATTTTCCTTCATCACTTTCAAACTAATGGATGCAATTCAATGAAATTTCACATGGATATATATTAGTATATAAGAAGCGTGATTACAGAAGGGCACGAGCTCAGGGATCGGCAAAGTACGGCTCGCTACCCATTTCAATCCGTCCGCGAGCTAACAATGAATTTAAATTTTTAAAAGATTTCAGAATTACGCAATATAACAATTGCGAATAGTCGAGTTGGCAAGTTGCGAGATATGACGGCAATAATACGAAATAATCAGTAAAACGAACATTTTTATCTGTTTCTCAAATATACCTTAATTTTACTAGTTTGAAAGTTATACTACTAGTTAGAAAGTTGGACTACTAGCCAGATCACTAGTTTGAAAGTTATAAGAGAAAATCGTGGGCCGAGAAATAGTGATACATCCTGCATAATGTGACTATTTATTTAAGATTTTTTTAACATAATTAATTTTATGGTTTTCCTATTTCTGAAAAACTGTTCAAGAAGGAAAACTTGAGCAATGACACAAATAAATTGATAATGCAGCGTACAGCTGTTTCGAAGATTTTCCTTACCCTCCGAACAAAGTGTGTTTTTAGCACAAAGTGCATTTACAAAGTGTATTTTACTTATTGAACTGCTCGAGAGTTTGAGTTCTTTGAAACTAAATATACCTCTTATATTACCCTTTAAAAATAGTTCTTTATCATAGGAAATTTATTTTGTTGCATCAATTTCCATTACGAGATATCGTGCCCACAGATATCATTAAAACAGTTGTTAATTCGTAATTATGAAGGCTCAAAACGTGCAAATCTACTCAAATCAGAAAATTAGATTTTTGCCCTCCCCCATCGTAATACCTCCCTTTACATACACTATTACATATTGTAATGCCAGAAATGTAAAGTATTAAATATTTGGAAGGATTAAAATGATGGAACCAGGAATGCGGGCGGATTATTCCCACGCTAAGCAGGTGGGCGATAGTATACAGGTGGCCCATATCTTACATACCACGCCCCATGTTTACATACCACGCTAAGCCGTTTGGCGGCAACCGAGACGGCGACCCCATGTCTACGGATTAGCCCTCAGCTCTACATTCCAGCACGTAGACCGCCCACCGAAAAAGGGATATACGTGAGAGTTGTTCGAAGTAGAGAGTCAGAATTGGTCAGGGCAGGCTGTTGGGAGTTGGACTAGTGAAGAGTAAGCGGCTGTAGCAGTATTAAGAGTTGTGTGTGCGTCTATGATATAGGAATTCGAAGGAGAGCTCATGTTCTTCTGGTATTGCAAGTGTAAAGTGTGACAAAGCATCGGTGTTACCCAAGTTATATGGAAGAAGATGAGGTACCGTACAATTAACTATATGAGGATAACCTCTTTGTCTAAATTTGTGTTTTTAAAGAAAAGCTAATTAATGCATCCCACCAAGTGCTCCAACCAAATATCAATTCTTCTGGCATTACACCCCCCAAACTACACTTGAGATGTATTCCGCTATTGTGATACTTATTTAATTTGTAAACTAAAGAGTGTAAATTAAGTATGTGATAAATAAATGTTTGTTCCTTTACTATTAACCTTATTTTTAGTTTGTTAACTTAGTATCCCGTTAAGCACAAAAATGGGTGGGTTTTGCGGCCACCCACGCAATGTACACAGCAGTAAGTTTTAGAAAATATTACATGTATAATTAATATACAAATTAATGATTAATTTAATGTAAAATGCATTTTTGACAATTATAATTCTAATAAACAAAAATAATAATCGGCACACATATCATGATAATATGCTCTGAAATGAAGGATTAATTGGGTGAAGTTATATAGCATATTTACTATAGTTAGAATCTTGATTTTGGTGTTATTCTATCCACCGAGAGATACATTCTAAACTTTCATAAATTCGTATTGCGGTTGACGCTGAATCGATAATCAAAGCACTCAAAAATCACTTTTCAAAATGGTAGAACACTATGACTGTAATTTTGGCTTTGATCTCACTCAATCCGTCTCAGTTTCCAGATCAACGAAAAAGAAAAGTCAAATATTTCGAAAATTCAAATTAGGGGGGGGGGGGGGCATGCGAAGGAATTTTAAAAAAAAATATCAAAATTGAGTACTTCTGCACTAGCTTAGAATTTTGGTTTTGGTCTCGTTCGATCCGTCTCAGTTTCCAGATTAACGATAGAATTGAAAATTTCAGAAATTTAAATTAGGAGTGGCTTATGATGCAACAAGATTAAGTAAAAACAAAGAAACTTACATCACTTTGTCTTTCGGAAATAATAATAAACACAATTTTATATCCTTTCGATATCAATCAGAATTACAAGAAAAAATTTAGAAAATCGATATCTTGGATCCAAATGATTACAACTATAGCGTGTTACCCTTCACTTTAAAGGGCTTGAAAAAAATGTTTCGATTGATACCATACTTGAACATGTAACCCCCCCCCCCTTCCCTAGAGGGGTAACTTGCCCCGCAAGGGAGGATAATGATCTTACGAACAAAAAAAAAATTATTTCACGACTATTTTTCACAATAATCATGGAAACTATTAGGCCTCGTGATCATTGAACAATAAATAAACCTTTCAATGCATGATTATGATTATGTCAAAATTTGTCCTATGCTACCATTACAAATATATATAATTTCAAATAAATTTCGAAGTTTTCGCTCGAATTTAAAAAAAAAATTATCTAGTTCTAGATTTCTTGATAATAAAATTGGATATAAAGTTTCGTGAAACTCAATTAATATTTCTGGCTACGCAAAAATCGACCACAGACAACTGACAGAAAAATAGGCATCACTCCAAAAATTGGGAAAACGTGTTCATGTATTCTGAAAACATATATTGGCTTCAAAATCGAAAAATTTCGTGAAAATAATACTTTCTTAATACTACGTATGAGACAATAAAAATTAAAACAATTAAATCATTTTGTCATTCAGCGAACGCAAAAAGCATGTTAACAGAATTATAAAATATGCGCCATTTTTATGCTAATCCAAAAAGTTTTTTAACTAACAACTTTTATTTAGTGCGTAGGTGTTACATTTAAGGACCACTAACCATTTCGAATGCGCGAAGTGCGGACGGAGACAGCTGGTACTGTAAACTGCAGTGAAGTGAAAATATATATATATATATATATATATATATATATATCGTGCAACTCCATACTTAATAAGTTTCTTTTGAGAATGTCTACATTTAAAATATATCCATTGAAAAATGTGAAATTACTAAAATATATTATCAGGTACAGCATATATTATTCTTTCGTTATCCACGACTGTAGTCACTTTTCTAATCAAAAATAGTAGTAATTAAATCAATTTCAAGCGGTTATTTATCAACGGCATTCTTCCGTAAAAAATCAAATCGATTTCATTAACATACATCGTTTAAGTATGTATACATAATTCAAAAGACCTGAGAATTCAATTACGCTTTAGAAACAAAATTTCTCTTTTGTAATCGCCATTTGAAAGAATAAAATGCTGTTATGTTGCATTTATAATTCAGATTGATTAAGACGTGTTCCATTCATATACTATGCAAAGTACTTCGTGGGGGGGGGGGGGGGGGGATTGTATAAACAGCTTAAAAGTAAATCACTAAAGAATGAGATTTATAAAATAGGTACGTAAACAAACCCGTTTGTAATAATAATTTCTTTCAAATTAATAAAACTCGAATTATCTATATAAATAGAATTGAAAATGCATCTGTTTGTATATTTGTTTCATCAACACGGGAGAACATTTGTAGCGAATTTTATGAAATTTCGATGGGTAGACATGATAGGGCCCTGCTTACAATTCAGGTGTCCTTCTGTTTTTATGGCCTGCTGATTGTTTCCACACTTTGAGCGTGACCCAATCGTTATATGAATCATTATTATTATCTATATAAATAAAATTATAAGCTGTGCTTCTGCCTGTTTGGTTATTATATCAGCACATCATACGAACCATTGTTAGTATGTATATAAAAAAATTGTAAGGTGTGCTTCTGTCTGTCTGCTTATTATCTCAGCATGTTATATGAACCATTGTTATTATCTATATAAATAAAATTATAAGCTGTACTCCTGTTTGTCTACTTATTATCACTGCACGGAAGAACGCGTTTCCTTCCATTTTGTGAGAATTATTTTAACATTTCAAACAGAAAGACTCAAAATATTAAACGTTCACCTCAGATTTATAAAAAACAAGAAAGATCAATCATGCTTAAAGCATTTATTATGAAACACTTTCCAACTTCAATGCAATTTTATTTAAACAAGTCTAAAATGTGCAATACATTGCTCGGTAATATTTTTAAACTTATCACAATACTACATTAATTTATTATATTTGAAAACTTAAACCTTCATCGAAAAAAATGAACTTCATTCAAATGACGGCATTGAAATATAAATTGCTTGGTTTAAACATCTCTAAAATGTTATACATTCCTCGGTAATATTTTTAAAACTATCATAATACTACGATAATTTATTATATTTGAAAACTTCATCGAAAACAACTGAAATTCATTCAAATGATGTCATAGAAAAAATAACACGCCTAGATCTCTCTATAAAAGCAGCATTTCATTCAAAAACATATTCCCATTCATTTCATTCATCACAATACTATAATAATTTATTTTATTTAAAATTTAAGACCATGGAGCTACAAGTAATGAAACTCTATGTTTAAAACTTCTTCGAAAAAAATCGCCCTCCCCTTTGTAAAATCAATGAATATTTCATTCATATCAGCTATGCAGACTCCATGGGCTAAATAATTTTGTGTTAAAGAAATACAGCAATTCTAATACAACTCATTCTACATAGTTTGCTGTTTACATTTTACATAAGTGAAAAATAGGCTTCGTTGTAAAAATAATCAAATTGGGATGATCATTTAAACTCAAATATATTGTAATTGCGTTGTTTCAGTATGTAGATGCACAGAATTTAAGCAAAAATAAAGTGATTTTAGGACGGATACAACACTCAATATGAATTAAAAAGAACTTAAAAAATCACGATTTTGAGACAAGATGGATGCCGTATATCATTTTGAAGTGGGTCATGTGATCTTTTCATATCATGGTCCCGTGATCGCTTCATATAAGAGGTGTAATTATTATTTTAATTTTTATTTAAAAAACTACTGAATATATTTCGCTGAATTTTTTTTATATATTTTATGGAACAATTTAAATATTGCCTAAAATTTTCGAAGCAATTTGTGAATTTTAAATCCGCTTAAAACATGTTTGAACAAGAAAGATCAATCATGCTTAAAGCATTGATTATGAAACACTTTCCAACTTCAATGCAATTTTATTTAAAAAAGTCGAAAATGCAATACATTCCTCGGTAACATTTTAAAACTTATCACAATACTACATTGATTTATTATATTTGAAAACTTAAACCTTCATTGAAAAAAATGAACTTCATTCAAATGACGGCGTTGAAATATAAATTGCGTGGTTTAAATATCTCTAAAATGCAATACATTCCACGGTAATATTTTTAAATCTATCATAATACTACGATAATTTATTATATTTGAAAACTTCATCGAAAACAACTGAAATTAATTCAAATGACGTCATAGGAAAAATAACACGCCTGGATCTCTCTATAAAAGCAGGATTTCATTCATAACTTTCTCCATTTCATTCATCACAATACTATAATAATTTATTTTATTTAAAAATTAAGACCATGGAGCTACAATTCATAAACTTTATGCTTAAAATTTCATCGAAAAAAATCGTCCTTCTGTTTAAAAAATCAATTAATATTTCATGCATATCAGCCATGCAGACTCCATGGACTGAATTATTTTGTGTTAAAGAAATACAGTAATTCTAATACAACTCATTCTACATATTTTGCTGTTTACATTTTACATAGGTGAAAAATAGGTTTAGTTGTAGAAATAATCAAATTTGAATGAGAATTTAAACTCAAATATATTGTCATTGTGTTGTTTTAGTATGTAAATGCACAGAATTTAAGCAGAAATAAAGTAGTTTTAGGATGGATACAACACTCAATATGAATTAAAAAGAACTTTAAAAAATCACGAATTTGAAACAAGATGGATGCCATATATCATTTTGAAATGGGTCATGTGATCGTTTCATATAATGGTCACGTGATCGTTTCATATAAGATGTGTAATTATTATTTTAATTTTTATTTAAAAAACTACTGAATATATTTAGCTGAATTTTTTTTTATATATTTTATGGAACAATTTGACTATTACCTAAAATTTTCGAAGCAATTTGTGAATTTTAAATCCGCTTAAAAAATGTTAGAAAAATTAGGTCCCATAGGGCTCAATGTATTTCATTTTTTCAACCCGGGTTCAATCCAAAACTAATTGGGTGATATTATTCATTTATATTCCCATAGGTCCTACAGACCGTCTGAACAACATACTAAAATTTCATTTTGATTAAGCCATTTTTACGGCAGTTATCGTGCTAACGGACAGACAGACAGACAGACAGACAGACAGACAGAATGAACAAAGTCATAAACACTTTTCAACTTTGTTGTAAAGTGTTAAAAATTAGGTCCCATAGGGCTCAATGTATTTCATTTTTTCAACCCGGGTTCAATCCAAAACTAATTGGGTGATATTATTCATTTTTATTCCCATAGGTCCTACAGATCGTCTGAACAACATACTAAAATTTCATTTTGATTAAGTCATTTTTACGGCAGTTATCGTGCTAACGGATTAACATACAGACAGACAGAATGAAAAAAGTCATAACCACTTTTCAACTTCGTTGTAAAGTGTTAAAAAAGCTTCTTTACATTAAACACTGCCTTCTAAAATTTAACACTGCCTTCTAAAATTTTACAAGAAGATTGTTAATTGAGTACTGCATTCATGAATTTAATAATAAAAAAGATCAATCATGCATATAAGCATTAATTATGAAACACTTTCCAACTGAAATGCAATTTCATTTAAAAATCTCTAAAATGTGATACATTCAGTGGTGATATGCTTTACATTATCACAGTATTACAGTAATTTTTTATACTTAAATATTTAAAACTGTATCGAAATATAAATCATCTGATTCTCTATGCAAAATCAATGAATATTTCATTCATATAACTTGCATTCCAGACTCCAGAGCTAAATAATTTTGTGTGAAAAAAATTCAGCAATTCTTATGTAACTCACCTTACAATCGCTTGAGATATTTGCATTCTGCATAAGTTAAAATTAGGCTTCGTTGAAGAAATAATAAAAGTTTAGGGATCATTTAAAATCACAACTATTGTAATTGCGTAGGCACGGAATTTAGATACACAGATAATACAGATACACAGATAATATATGTGTGTGCGTATGCATGTATTCAAAGTATTGGAATCGTGCCGAAGATCAGAACTCGAATTTTCGGAGGATCTACACGTTTTGGGACTACCTTACACCTTTACACCAGTTTTACCAGTTACCTTACACCTTTCTGGTAGGTCGGACGGTCTGGGTCTCAACAACAACAACGTTTTGGGACTTCCAGAACACAAAAAACTATTTTTAGGAAGACGTATGTGTGTGTAAGGGTGTATCTGTGTGTGTTTCTGTGTGTCTGTGAGGATATTGCATCCACTCTAACTGAAAAACTAATGGACTACTAACTGAAAAACTAATGGAATTTAATAAAATTTGGTAGGTAAGTTTTTTGTGGGAAACCCTGATGTTCATTTGAGTATAGTACGATTCGTAATAAAAGAATCTGCCTTCTTTGCGAAATAGCCGGCAGATATTGCCTTTATCCACTCTAGCTAAAAACTAATGGACCAAATTTAACACAATTTGGTGTATAATATTTCAATAACCTATAAGTGATTTATATAACAAATTTAACAAAATTTGTTATATAAATCACTTGTAGGTTATTCTAGTACGATTCGAGGAAAAGGAACGAGCTGTTTCTGCGAAATGGCCCGCAAAAATCGTCAAATATAAAAATATAAGACTACGTGTGCTCAATTATATCAATTAAATTCCTATTTTATACATGGTTTTTGTCAACAAAAAGAATAAAACTAACCCCATTACTCTAGGACTAGCCGTTCTTGAGATATTTTAGTTTTATTTGCGTTTTCGCTACGCCACTTCTGACAATAAGTTCATCTATCAAATGAGAACCAAATTTAAGTTTAACGTGCAAATTCAATGTCATTTAAAATACTTATGGATGCTATTTTGTGCAGATAAACTCAAATTATTATTGAAGAAATAAAGAGAACGTGAATTTGAGTCTGCAGAGTGCAGTGAACATGTGCTGTCCACATCAGAATTTTTAACAATATTACAACAATGATTTATAGAAGTGAACGGGGATTATTTGCAGGCCATTTCGAAAAAAATGTAGGATCTATATTTAAAGATCCACCAAATTGTTGTAGAATAAAATGTTCTACAAATTTAATCTGTGTACCAAATTTTAATTCTCTAGGACGTAGGAAAGTGCATTAAAAACGCCATCAAATAAGTATATCATGAAAAGTTATATAAAATTTTAAAAAAATTTGAAACATTGTTATCCACCAAATTTATTTTAAAATGTGAAGCCTCTCTCATATACAAAATAATTAAATTCTTGAAAAATATTTATTATATAATATATCTATTTTTTCTTTCTGGAGGATATCGCAAAAGTCAGAATTTAATTGAATTCATTTTTCTCCCTATATTAAATAATTTTTAATTAAAAAACTACCTAAAATATTTTACTGAAAATTTTTTATATATTTTATGAGATAATGTGAATATTTTCTAAAAATTTTGAAGCAATTTGTGAATTTTAAATGTGCTTAAAAAATGTTTGAAAAATTAGGTCCCATAGGGTTCAATGTATTTCATTTTTTCAACCCGGGTTCAATAAAAAACTAATTGGGTGATATGATTTATTTATATTCCCATAGGTCCCACAGACTGTCTGAAAAGCATACTAAAATTTCATTCTGATTAAGTCATTTTTACGGCAGTTATCGTTTTAACGGACAGACAGATAGACAGACAGACAGAATGAACAAAGTCATAAAAACTTTTCAACTATGTTATAAAGTGTTAATAAAATGAAAGAGCATATACTTGGAACACTAAATACATTTGAAAAACGTTTTCTAATTTATTCAAACAAACTTTAAAAAGTAGTTAAAGGGAGTAGACGGGCAGAGACAGCTTTTCCGAGGGCATTCCAAAGATATTTGATTCGATTGAGGTCCAGAGAATACGTCGGCCACTGTATACGAATTTTTAACACTTTCCAACATAGTTGAAAAGTGTTTATCACTTTGTTCATTTTATCTGTCTATCTATCCGTTCACACGATAACTGCCGTAAAAATGACTTTATCAAAATGAAATTTTAGTATGTTGGTGAGACGGTCTGTGGGACATATGAGAGTGTAAATGAATAATGTCACCCAATTAGTTTCGGATTTTACTCGGGTTGAAAACATGAAATGCATTGAACCCTATGGGATTTAAATTTTCAAACATTTATTAAGCAAAGTTAAAATTCACAAATTGCTCCGAAAATTTAAGAAATATTCAAATTATCCCAAAAAATGTATAAAAAGCTTTTCAGCAAAATATGTTCGGTAGTTTTTTAAATAAGAATTAAAATAATAATTACACCCATATTATATGAAAAGATCACGTGACCCACTTCAAAATAAAGTATGGTATCCATCTTTTTTTCCCAGTGTAAAAATCGTGATTTTTAAAGTTATTTTTATTTTATATTTATTGTTGCATCCGTCCTAAAACCGCTTTATTTTTGTCTATTTTCTGTGCATCTATATTCTGTACCAACGCAATTACAATATTTTGTTGCTTAAATGATCATCAAACTTTGATTATTTCTACAGCAAGGCCTAATTTCTATAGCATGCAGAATGTAAACAAATCAGGCAATTGTAAGATGAGTTGTATAAGAATTGCTGAATTTTTTTTCATGCAAAATTATTTAGCTCTAGAGTCTGGAATATAAATGATATGAATGAAATATTCATTGATTTAACATAGAGAATCAGACGATTTATAGCATTGCCTTTTGTGATGAAGTTTAAAGTTTCCAGGTTTAGTAAATTGTTGTAGTATTGTGATAATTTAAAAAAATATGAATGCTGAATATACATTTCAATTGTAAAGTGTTTTATAATCTATTCTTTATGCGTGATTGATATTTCTTGTTTAAAAATAAGTAAGAATCCGGGCTGACCTGAAACCTTAAATGAAAAACTGAAACCTTGGTCACACAACTCCAAAATCAACGAAAAAATAAAAAATTTCAAAAATTCGAATTAGGGGTGACGGTACAAAGGGATTTTCAAAAAATTTATACCACTTTGCCTCTCCTATGGCCTCTCAGAAATAAAAAAACTCAATTTGATATCCTTTCGCTGCCAACAGTTAAAACTGATACAAAAAAAATAAATTTAAAAATATAATGAGATATGATTTTTCTAATTGTTAAATTAAATCATTTTTTCACACGTTGAAACAAAATTGAATATATTTTCCTATTTAGCATGTTATAGCAGAATTATAAGATGTGCGTCATTTTTATCTTTAAACCTGAAAGGGTTTCTGATATTTAACAAGAAAGATCAATCATGCATAAGCATTGATTATGAAACACTTTCCAACTGAAATGCAATTTCATTTAAAATTTCTCAAAAATGTGATACATTCAGTGGTGATATCTTTTACATTATCACAGTACTACAGTAATTTATTATACTTAAATATTTAAAACTCTATCGCAATATAAATGATCTGATTCTCTATGCAAAACCAATGAATATTTAATTCATATAACTTGTATTCCAGACTCCAGAGCTAAATAATTTTGTGTGAAAAAATTCAGCAATTCTTATGTAACTCACCTTACAAACGCTTGAGATATTTGCATTCTGCATAAGTTAAAATTTGGCTTCGTTGAAGAAATAATAAAAGTTTAGGGATCATTTAAAATCACAACTACTGTAATTGCGTAGGCACGGAATTTAGATACACAGATAATACACAGATACACAGATAATACACAGATACACAGATAATATATATGTGTGTGTGTGTGTGTATGTATTCAAAGTATTGGAATCGTGCCGAAGATCGGAACTCGAATTTTCGAAGGATCTACACGTTTTGGGACTTCTAAAACACGAAAAAACTATTTTTAGGAAGACGTCTGTGTGTGTAACGGTGTATCGGTGTGTTTTTCTGTGTGTCTGTGAGGATATTGCATCCACTCTAACTGAAAAACTAATGGACAGAATTTCATACAATTTGGTAAGTAAGTTTTTTGTGGGAAACCCTAATGTTCATTAGATTATAGTACTATTCGTAATAAAAGAATCTGCCTTCTTTGCGAAATGGCCGGCAGAAATTGTCTTTATCCACTCTAGCTAAAAACTAATGGACCAAATTTAACAAAATTAAGTGTATAATATTTCAATAACCTACAAGTGATTTATATACCAAATTTAACAAAATTTGGTATATAAATCTCTTGTAGATTATTCTAGTACAATTCGGGAAAAGGAACGGGCTGTTTTAGCGAAATGGCCCGCAAAAATCATTAAATATAAAAATGAAGGACCACGTGTGCTCAATTATATCAATTAAATTCCTATTTTATACGTGATTTTTGACAACAAAAAGAATAAGACTAACCCCATTACTCTAGGACTAACCGTTCTTGAGATATTTTAGTTTTTTCGCGTTTTTGTTACGCCATCTTTGACAATAAATCCAGATATCAAATGAGAAACAAATTTAAGTTTAACGTGCAAATTCAATGTCATTTAAAATACTTATGGCTGTTATTTTGCGCAGATAAACTGAAATAATTATTGAAGAAATAAAGAGAACGTGAATATGAGTCTGTAGGGAAAGTAATGTGCTGCCCACATCAGAATTTTTAACAACATTGCAACAATGATTTATAGAAGTGAACGGGGATTATTTGCAGGCCATTTCGAAAAAATTGTAGGATCTATATTTAAAGATCCACCAAATCTTTGTAGAATAAAATGTTCTACAAATTTAAGCTGTGTACAAATTTTTACTCTGTAGGACGCAGGAAAGTGCATTAAAAATGCCATCAAATAAGTATATCACGAAGAGTTATATAAAATTTAAAAGAAATTGAAAAATTGTTACCTACCAAATTTATTTTAAAATGTGAGGCCTCTCTCATATCCAAGATAGTTAAACTCTTGGAAAGATATTTATTATATAATATATCTCTTGTTAACACTTTACAACAAAGTTGAAAAGTATTTATGACTTTGTTCATTCTGTCTGTCTGTCTGTCTATCTGTCCGTTAGCACGATAACTGCCGTAAAAATGACTTAATCAAAATGAAATTTTAGTATGTTGTTCAGATGGTCTGTAGGACCTATGGGAATATAAATGAATAATATCACCCAATTAGTTTTGGATTGAACCCGGGTTGAAAAAATGAAATACATTGAGCCCTATGGGACCTAATTTTTCAAACATTTTTTAAGCGGATTTAAAATTCACAAATTGCTTCGAAAATTTTAGGTAATAGTCAAATTGTTCCATAAAATATATAAAAAAAATCTGATGTGGACAACACATGACTTTCCTTATATAATGTAATGAATTTACTACTTTTACAGTAAAAAATTAGGTTTTTCTTATAGTAGATACTAATATTCTTTCCAAGATATTGAATTTTCGACAATTAGTCGTCATTTTCATTGATTTAGCATCATTTTTGTCCATTTGGCGAGATTTTCATTAATTTGGCAACATTTCAAAAAAGTCGCCAAGTTGGCGACATTCCACCAAATTCGTCGCCAAAATCTCGCCAAGCGTTATGCACTAAGAAAAAAGTCATTCTTACAGCTGATAAATGACTATTGGCGTTCAAATACAAAAGTATTATTCAAATTATATTTTTTCATGAATGGAACGAGCTAGATCCACGAGAAGGATGTCACTCAATTTATCGCATGGTATTACATATGAAAAGTGAACATGTTTCTCAATAGGAATTTTTTTTATGTGACTTTTTCATAATTTTTTTGAAAAATGTACAATATCTCGAGAACGGTTCATGTTAGCGTTCTAAAATTTATGCCAATCGTTTTCTAATGAAACATTACATAAGAGATGTCTATTTGCGTAACTTTATTAGCGGTTTTGATTTTTTGACGATTTTTTCAAAATTTCATTCGAAAATTTAGGGGGGTTCTGAACATTCGATTACGTATAAAAACAATAGGCTTCCAGTGTTTACGGATTGTGATTTTTGTACCAAATTTGGTTCGAATCGGTCCATTCGTTCGTCAGTTATCGTCTCCACAGACTCACTGACACACACACATACTTTCACACACACACACACACACACACACACACACACACACACACACACACACACACACACACATACACACACACAGACATCACTTCAAAAATGTTTGATTCGTGATCAGGGATGCTTGAAACGTGCTCTCCCGTCGAAAACTCGAATTCGAATTTTCGACCTCGTCACAATACTTTCCTTATACATTATGTATATAAGGAAAGTAAAAATTCAGCGAAAAATATTCAGTAGTTTTTTTAAATAAAAATTAAAATAATAATTACACATCTTATATGAAACGATCACGTGACCATGATATGAAACGATCACGTGACCCACTTCAAAATGATATATGGCATCCATCTTGTCTCAAAATCGTGATTTTTAAAGTTCTTTTTAATTCATATTGAGTGTTGTATCCGTCCTAAAACCACTTTATTTTTGCATAAATTCTGTGCATCTACACACTGGAACAACGCAATCACAATATGTTTGAGTTTAAATGCTCATCCAAATTTGATTATTTCTACAACGAAGCCTATTTTTCACCTATGTAAAATGTATACAGCAAAATACGTAGAATGAGTTGTATTACATTTGCTGCATTTCTTTAACACAAAATCATTTAGATCATGGAGTCTGCATAGCTGATATGAATCAAATATTCATTGATTTTATAAAGAGAAGGACGATTTTTTCGATGAAGTTTTACGCATAGAGTTTAATTAGGTGTAGCTCCATGGACTTAATTTTTAAATAAAATAAATTATTATAGTATTCTGATGAATGACATGAATTGGAAATTATTTATGAATGAAATGCTGCTTTTATAGAGAGAGCCAGGCGTGTTATTTTTTCTATGACGTCATTTGAATGAATTTCAGTTGTTTTCGATGAAGTTTTCAAATATAATAAATTAGCGTAGTGTTATAATAATTCTAAAATTATTACCGAGGAATGTATCACATTTTAGAGATGTTTAAACCAGGCAATTTATATGTCAATGCCATCATTTGAATGAAGTTCATTTTTTTCGATGAAGGTTTAAGTTTTCAAATATAATAAATTAATGTAGTATTGTGATAAGTTTTAAAACATTACCGAGGAATGTATTGCATTTTAGACATGTTTAAATAAAATTTCATTGAAGTTGGAAAGTGTTTCATAATCAATGCTTTAAACATGATTGCTCTTTCTTATTTCTTTCTGGAGGATATCCCAAAAGTCAGAATTTAATTGCATTTGTTTTTCTCCCTTTATTAAATAATTTTTAATTAAAAAACTGCCTAACAAATTTTACTGAAGTTTTTTTTTATATATTTTAGAGGACAATGTGAATATTTCTTAAAAATTTCGAAGCAATTTGTGAATTTTAAATTTGGTTAAAAAATGTTTGAAAAATTAGGTCCCATAGGGTTCACTGTATTTCATTTTTTCTACCCGGGTTCAATAAAAAACTAATTGGGTGATATTATGTATTTATATTCCCATAGGTTCTACAGACCGTCTGAAAAACATACTAAAATTTCATTTTGATAAAGTCATTTTTACGGCAGTTATCGTGCTAACGGACAGACAGACAGATGGACAGGCAGATAGACAGACAGACAGACAGAATGAACAAAGTCATAAACACTTTTCAACTATGTTGTAAAGTGTTAAAAAAGTTATCAACAAACTTTTTTAAGTTGGTAGGTGCAGCATTTAGTGATCACCAGTCATTTCAAACGCAAGAAGGTGGAAATGGCTCGTAATTTATGTAAATATTATTCTATATTTTTCCCCTTAAAATGCAATTAATTATTATCGATTGAATGCCACGTTGCAAAGAATTTTTCTTATTGTCTGTGCATAAAGCAGAAAACAAAAGAATCTTACAGTAGAAACTTGAAAATGTCAATTCATGTTATACCTCCTCAGATTTAACAAAGACAAATATTGAGGAGATTTCGAATCTCTGAGAAAATCTGTAATTAAACAGCTGTTCAAACTCTTATTGGGTTATCTTATTTAATTTGAAAGCCCTAACAGTGGGGGTTCCATATACATTCGGAGATAATTCAAGTTGCTGATGCTGTCAATTCGTATCCATTCCATCTTCAATTCTCTTCCATTACCCGGACAAAGCAAAATTAAGCGTTCCCTAAGATGACAAAACCACGACATGAATACAGTCAAATTTATTTGAATAAAATGCAAATACTGAGTCAATTGCTAATTACACGAAAAGATATAACTTAAACTATCGATTCTACCGTGTTTTTATTATTGCAATAGCGATAATGCAATATTTCTCCAAGTTTGCGATATTTCTCTAAATGAGTCGCCATGTTAGCCAAATTTATTGCCAGGCTTTACAGATAACTGAAGAGAAGAATATTTCTTATATTAGCGAATATTGGCGAATTGTTAGGCGTCAAGGTGCAAAACTATTACACAAAGTATCTTCTGGGCGCGGTAGCCCAGTGGTTAACGCGCGGGAGTTGCACTCGGTAGGCCCGGGTTCGATTCCCGCCACTGCCAAAACTGCGCCCTGGTTCACGCGGAGTACGACCATGTTAAACATGTGGGTCCGTAAATCCTTCCGAGAGGTTGGTGGTAGGGGAAGGAAGGTACGGTCCCTGTGGATGCCTCCCCCACTGGGTTCAGCTCTAAATTGGGTGGCACATCCCGGCCGTCCAAACTGTTATCTTACACCTTTCTGGTAGGTCGGATGGTCTGGGTCTCAACAACAAAATATCTTCTCTCGTAAATGGAACGAACTAAATTCATGAGAATTATGGTAATAATATTGAGAATTATGGTTGATAGTATAATATTACATATGAAAAGTGAACACATTTTATAATAGTTAATATTTTTGTTTTCATTTTGCGTGAATTTTTCAGAAATTTGTGAAAATGCGCAATATCTCGAGAACGGTTCATGCTAGCGTTCTAAATTTTATATCAATCGTTTTCAATGAAAAATTACATAATAAATTATTGTTTAAGTAACATTATTGAAGGTTCTGATACTTTGATGATTTTTTTCAAAATTCCATTCGAAAATTTGGGGATCTTCCGAAAATTCGATTGCATTTAAAATCAATAAACTTCCAGTATTCACGAAATGCAATTTTTATACAAAATTTCTGTAAAAACGCCCCATTTGTTCGTGAGATGTCTTCTTCAGAGTCTCACGGACACACACCACCTCAAAAACAATCGATTCGAGTGCAGTGATGCTTGAAACGTATTCCTCAGTCGAAAATACGGATTCGAATTTTCGACCCCGTCACAATACTGTCTCTATACATTATACTATGTATATAGGGAAAGTAATTATAGTATAATGTACCCAGAAATTAAAATAGTAAAATTAATTTCGGTTAGGTGTCACCAATGTATCCACAAAAAGATATCAGATATAGCTTCTGCTGTTTTTAATGCATTAGATGATGATTTTAGACTTATTTTTTACCGATCTATGAACATGGTGTTTTCCAAGAGTGATTTTTTTTTTTTATTTCAGAGCAGTATAAACCCCTAACAATTCAACAGTTACAAGGTCAGTAAAAAAATTTCAAGAAATTGTATCAGTTGCTGGCAAAAGAAAATGCACCTTACTTTCCATTTAAACTAACTCAGAATAAACTGCTTGAAATACAGACTGCATTGCTGAAACTCTTCAGAGAACTCTTCTAAAACGCTCCAATGACACTATAATAAGAATGGGCTCTAAAGTAAAAATTGTTTCAATCTGCGAAAACACCATGTTCTGCTAAAAGTTTGTAAATTGCCATTTTTTTCTTATTACCTAGGCCGTCCAGCTCACACGAGAGTGTAGAGCAGCTACAAGGGACGGCCGGGAAAGCACAAAAACAACAATACACATAGATTTACATAACCATACAATACCAAAAGATAGACACTACACATAGATATACAAAGACATCCACAGACAATACATAAAATGATTGAACATAAAAAACAATTTAGAAAATTGAAAGGCCAAAATAAAGTAAAACATTATGAAAAAATTGTTTTGATAAATAACCAAAAAAAAGTAAGAAGAAAAAATTGAGAAAGACTAAAATTTAAATTAATAAAATTTAGAAAATGTACTCAAGGACGGGGGTTAGTGAAGTGCCCAGGAGAGGAAAGGAATCCTCCCTTTAAACTTCAAGCGAAAAGGAAAAGATACAGAAAAAAGGAAGTACTAAAAGGTAATTAAACAACTAAGAGATGCTTGGGGGGGGGGGGGGGGGCAGCGACCGAGGTCACGCCCTTCCCCAAGTCTTCAGAAGGGGAAAGTGTTGAGGCCCAAGTGGGTTCCCAACAGAAGAGGAGAAAAGGAGGGAGATAGACGAGGGGCGCCCCGGGGGGCGCAGGGCCTTGAGCTTGAGTATTGCCTAGTAGCGGAAGAGGGGAAGAGCTTGCCAACTAAACGCGAGTTCCCAAAAGCAAGGGAGGAGTACAGCGGTTAGAGTCTGCAACGAAGGGGAGAGCACATAAGACTATGCTGGACGGATCCGCTTTTTAGGGCGGAGGAAGATATCGCGCACCGATCAAGCAGGAAACGACCGGGGGCGCTTGCGCGCGCCCGGATTACCCGGCCGATAGCGCGGGATACTGTCAAGCGTAGGGTTATTTACGCTTCTCAGACCTCTGTGAAATTTTAGAGAGGGCTTTTTGACATGCCTTTAGAAAATGTAAAAGTAGAAAAGTGAGAAAAAGAAGAAATCAAAGATAGCAATACAATAACAATGAAATAACACATAATACAAGAAAAAAAGCAATTAAAAAATAAAGAAAAAGAAAAAAAATTTGGAAGAGCATAAAAACGATATTGATTATAATAAAATAAAAAGCAGAAGGACACATTAACAAATTACAAGAGAAACAAAAGGGAAAAAGAATTTTGAAAGAAAAATCAAAAGGTAATCGAAATAAAATTATGAGAAATATTATTAATACTAACCAAATACTCGTTGAAAATCAACGGTCTCGCAATAAGCAACTCCTGAATAATGTAAATTTTTAAATAATTCGCGTTTCACATTTATTCAACAAATCGAATATTTTGGTGTTCAGAACCACCTAAAGAAGAAAATATTGGGAACTTAATTTTCGTATTTCTTCCTTTCGAATTATCTACCCGTACACCACATTAAAATCTATTTCATCCCGAAGCACACCTATTTTATTATTCCTCCTTTCGAACTTTTTTCCGTGAAGCACACCCATAAATGAACATTTTTGAAAAACTCTGTCTTGGGTGTTTTATCAGATGATTGGCCCACATGCCAAATATCAAGCCTATATCACATTTAAAAGGAATCGTGCCTTATTTATTCGGAGAATCGAACATATTAGTGTGAAGCACCCCTTAAAGTAGCAAATATTGGAAATCTGAAATTTCACACATTCTTTCTTTTAAACGATCTACCCGTACACTAAATTTGAAGTCTCTATCCTCTTGAGAAGTATGTTTTTTCTATCACTTCACCTTTTGAACGTTTTTCTGTGTAACACCCCGTTAATGAACATTTTTATCAAACTGTATTCATCTTTGGGTTTTTTTTTGTCAAATGGTTAGTCCATATACTAAATTTCAGGCCTCTATCACATTGTAAAGGAGGCGCTTTTCATTTGTTCGAGAAATCGAACATTTTAGTGAGCGGCACCCCCTATAATAGCAAATGTTGGAAAACTGAACTTGCACACTTTCTTCTTTTCCAACTTTTTACTCATACACCAAATTTGAAGTCTCTATCTCATTGCGAAGCATGCTTTTCTAGTATTTCACCTTTCGAATGCTTTTGTGTGGAGTACCCACCCCCTTAAATATACATTTTTGAAAAACTCTATTCTTTTTGTGATTTCTATCAGATGATTCTCCCATATACCAAATATCAAGAGTCTATCACGTTTTAAAAGGGGCGTTTCTCCTTTATTCCGAAACTCGAACATTTTGGTGTACGGCACCCCTCCCCCCCTAAAGTAGAAAATATTGGTAAACTGAAATTGTACATTTTCTTCCTTCCAAACAATCTATCGTTATACCAAATTTGATATCTCTATCTCATTCCGAAGCATGGTTTTTTATCAATTCACTTTCGAACATTTTACTCTAGAGCACCCCCTTAAACGAACATTTTTGAAAAACTATATTCGCCTTGGGTATTTTCGTCAAATGATTAGTCCATATACCAAATTTCAAGCCTCTATCAAATTTTGAAGGGGCCTTTTCTCATTTATTCGGTAAATCGAACATTTTGGTGTGCGGCATCCCCTTAAGTAGAAAATATTGGAAATCTGAAATGTCACACTTTCTTCCTTTCGAACGATTTACTCATACACCAAATTTGAAGTCTTTATCTCATCGTTAAGCATGCTTTCCTATTATTTCACTTTTCAAACGTTTTGGTGTGAAGCACCCCCTCTAGAGAACGTTTTCGAAAAATTCGATTTTTCCAGGGTGTTTTATCGAACGACCGAGGCGTGTACTAAATTGCAAGTCTCTAAAAAGCGTGACGGACAGTTGGCAATTAGTATATATAAATTATTACATATAATATTATTGAAATTATTAGTCAAAATTTAAAATAGTCAGAAATAGAAGAGTAAAAATTTTATAGTAGGCAAAAGTAAAAAGTAAAGGAGAGAAAAGCTGGAAATTATTTTTAAAAAAAACTACCAAAAATTAAAAAGAAGAAAAATAATTTCGAAAATTGTAAATTGTAATTATCACCTGACTTATTAAAAATAGAAAACCAGAGCTCGATATAAATCGCAGCAAATATAGTGAGCTACTTTAAAACCGCCACGATGATCAAAGGTTCTCTTGGCGAACCTTACTGCGAGTAATTATAATTATCGTGAGTATTTAATGAATTTGTGAGAAAAAAATCTTCTAAATGAATAATTCTTCTCTAGATGACTTTTTGTCCCGTACTACCGCGTGGTTAACTTTTGCAAGGCAGTGTAGTTTAATGAATCAAGTGAAGAACGACTCAAAGGCTTTTATAAATGAAGGCACACAATGTACCACGTTAATAAGAATAAGTGCAAATGGCCCTTTTCCTTTCAGATTAAGGCGTATCAAGCAGTTCATGAATGTTTTTGAGCATGTAAATTCATACCTTACTTTTAGCCATAAAATTTTTAAACAGATGCAATTTTATCTAATTGAATTATGCATTCATAAATTTGATAATAATAAGGAAATAAATGTGTTGTTGTTGAGACCCAGATCGTCTGACCTACCCGAAATGTGTAAGGTAACTGTTTGAACGGCCGGGAAGTGCCACCCAATTTAGACCGGAACCCAGTGGGGGATGCATCCACAGGGACCGTACCCTCCTTCCCCTACCACCAACTACTCGGAAGGACTTACGGACCCAAATGTTTACGGACCCAAAGGTTTAATTGGATTTGGAGCTTTTTGTTCCTAGTAAGTAGAGATAGCATTCCTTAACTAACTTTAAACTCAGTTATTATGAAGATAGTCATGTATCTTTTTAACAACTTAGTTCTCAAATTATTCTTATGAACTAATAAAATTTTCTTCGATTGTTTCTTAAAATTTACTTAATTTATTTAATTTAAGTTCGATTGTTTCTTAAAATTTATTTAATTTATTTAATTTAAGTTGTCAAATGCACAATAACGCCAATGCATGTGAATGGTTTGGTAGAGAATGTAATGTTTTTTCGACCCACGCTTTTGCGTATATACAGAGTATTAGAACGTATTTGCGTATATAACAGAGTACAAGACGCAAGTAACAGAAGCATGTAAATACCCAACAAAGACAAAACAATACTCTAACAAAAACAAATATTGACCAGATTTGGAATCTTGGCCATTTCGATAGGGCAATCGGCAATTAAGGAGAGGTTCAACTTTTCGTTCGACTGCTTCGTTTAAATTGGAAACCTAACAGTGGGACTCCCTGGCAATTCCCTTAAACTCAAGCTGCTGATGCTGCCAATTCGTTTCCGTTCTCTCTTTCATTTCCTTCCATTACTTAAACAACGCTTTCCGTAAGATGGCGAAACCGCAGCTCAAATTGAGTCACGTTTATTTGAACGAAATGCGAAAATTCGTTTAATTATCTCTCAACAAAGCGATATATTACGAACGATCAATCCTTTATGTTGTTATTAGTTAAATACAATATATGCTTGATTAATATTCCAAAAGAATGCGTAGAGTGCGGTGTGCGACTTCTTAAAAAGCGTATAATTAAAGCATATGTTATTCAGGATCGCGCTCCCATTGCAGATAACAGCATCTATAGACCGGGGTTCACCCTTGTTATGTGCTTGTCGGCATGGAATAGCCGATACCTGCTATGACAGCAAGAAAAATTACAATATACCAAAATTTGCGGACCTTCATAGACAGTGGTGTCTTCAACCGATGTATGGCATACTTGCCAGCCTCTTGTGATATGAAAATTAAAAATAATGTAAATAAAACTAGCAGTAAACCCGTCTTTCGTGCGGAATATAAAGAAATTCAGTCATGTGCAAATTTCTATAGTATTTTAAATGACATTGTTATGCAAAACATTCTATTAAAATGTGTAAAATGATGCTCCTTAAAATAAGTTTAAGAATCTTTGTTCTCACTATACAAAATTATCTTCACAGGCAGATCTGAAGAATAAAACATGAAAACATAATGGTCCCGTTTGTAAACAAATTTACAAGAAAATATGAAATGAATCAATATATGACAAAATGAAAGAGCTAAAATTGTATGGGAATATATACCCGTCCTACTTATATTCTTGTGGATTAGAAGATATACCCGTGTACTCGTATTAATAGAATACTATCCATACTACAATATATGAGTTTCAAAAATATTTGCCAAAATAAGACAGATGGTGTAGTAAATTGAAAATATCCATAAACGCCGTAATCTTTAAACCTGAAGGTCGCAATTGATATAATACAGCCAAAAATGCAATTTCGATAAAATTTATTCTATATACATTTCTTTGTTATTTACATCAGAAAAGATTTAATAAAAATAGTCTGCTGCATTGGATTTAAATCCATCACTAAGCGACATTATATAATTTTCTTCAAATAAATTGGCGGAGAAAATATCGTCTGCATAATGCTATCTCTATGGTAGGTTTAATTGTGGGATTTTTATTAATATCTCGATAACCCCTGGTCCTAGAAACTCGAAACATGGACTAAATTTCAAGTGGGGCTATTTCACGGCCACCCACAAAATTTCAGGAAATTCAGTGAAGCCGTTTTCTCGTGACAATGAGACAAGCACACACACATACAAACAAACAGGCATATTTTCAATTTTATTTATATAGATTCAGAAAGGTGTTTGAAACAGTATTTTAAGGCCAATAAGATAAAATTCAGAAAATTGCGCAAAACGGCATTTTAGGGACAAACACAACAATTTTATTTTATGTATGAAATCCAAAATAAACATTTCAAAACATTTTACGCCTTATTTTAATAGTGCTAAAATTCGTAATTTTCATTTTTCAAAGGAGCATAAAAATTTGCTATCTTGTAGAATGGTCGCTAAAATTCGCGATTTTGTTTAAACGTGCTACAATACACAATTTTTATTGAAAACGTTAAAATACGCAATTTTATTAAAAAGGAACCAAATTCGCAATTTTATTTAAGAGCTTAAAAATTGGCAGTTTTAGCACCGATTTTCGAAAATTTGAATTTTTATGCTGCTCTGACAGGCCGGTGGTGTTAAAAGAAAATTCACTTGGCAATAAATTGCTAATTGGCATGGTTTTAGATGAAATTTCACTAATAACTTAAGAAAAATCGTAAACAATGGATTCGGTGTGTAGAATCGTAAAATCAGAGCAGTTTTCATAAAAGCTACAAAAAATTCATAAAAACTTGCAGTTCTGGTATAGGTGCACTAGTAAGATCAATCTCTAAAAGAATGGGACCTCGATAAGATCATTATCTTAAAAGGGTACGCAAATGTTGAAAGTTTGATAAAAGGTGCATATACTTTATTTAGTGCATATATTTATTGAGAAAATAACCTTGTTGGAAGAGTATATAATAGAAATAAGAACGTTTTATGTAAGTATGTACGTATATCGTCTTCAATTATCTGTAGCGTATGATTGAAATGTCGTTGCTATGTGTCACCAATTCATTAGATAGCACAGAAACGATGAGAAAAGCCTGCATTGTGATGCATCTCATTCATCTTCCAGTGAATACAAGTACTTTAAATATTTTACGCAAAAGAGTAGAATGGGTATATTCTTATCATGAGATATATAGGAAAAATCATTATTTTAACGAAGAATATGACATGGGAAAAGTGTAGCTCATCTCATACGGCGCAGTCTGCTTTGATGAGCTTGTTAAAAGACAGCGTTAAAAATCTTGCATTCTCTTACTTCTCCTGCAATATATGGTAATGTATAAGGATAATTTTGGAACAGAGGCAAAAATTTGAATTCGAGTTTTCAAAGGATTTATACATTTCGAGCACACTAGAATGTGAAATAACAATTGTGAAATGTATAACTAACTGCGAAATGTATGTATCCTCTCTATAGATCCAAAATTATCCGACGAAATTTCATAAAATTTTGTAGTTGAGTCGCTTACGTATTATCCTTTCTGTTGATTAGAGTTTGGTATGATCGGAAAAAATAAAAGTGTTTTGGGTTTTTTATTTTTTGAAATAGCCCTCAAAATTCGACAAAACCCAGAATAATAAAAGGAAATGTCTGTCTGTTCGTCTGTTGGCGGCATAGTTGAAAATCTAAGCGGTTCATAACTGTATGAAATACGGTATAGTTTAGTTCACATCCTTTAGGTCCCTTAGGTCAGGTTCAGGTTTATTCTTTAGTTCGAATTAGTTTTACAGTTATGTTGAAGTGCAATTTTGTGCGATTTGCACACAATTCGGTTCTTTATCGATCGAAAATATTATCACATAGTTTCCATCTAAGACCCATCTGACAGATACATGTGCGCTCTTTCCAACGAGTTTTGAACCGAATCCATAGTATAATTCCTTCATGAATATTTTTAAATGCATAGAAATACTCGTATGTTAGGCTATAGAGCCATGGAATCCACTTATGCTTTTTCAATAATGTTTTAATAGAAAAGGATCAACTTTGGTTTAAACTCCATTTTCTGATGTCCTGTATACAAATTTCAAGGAACAGATTTGATTTTTAAAAATGCCACAAAATATGTAAAAATATATTTTTAAATGTATTATGAAAAAAATAATTTTACTAAAAACTGTTTTCTATATTGTACATGTTTTTGTTTTTTATCTTTCAGGCTGCTTGCAGTGTGGTGCAAAACAGTGTGGTGCAAAAATACATAATACAAAGTGTTATTTTATTGTTGGGTGCAATTAATTATTATTAGTAGTAGTACACGTAGGTTAGTATTAGTAGTGGTTACATGAGGGTGTGCCGGCAAGACCCCCCCCCCTCCCCAATTTCAGCTGCATTAGAAAACGAATTTGCACCACTGTAAACATAAATTTATTTAAAAGGGAGATCATTAATTACACAGTTTTCCTTAACTTGATTAATTTAGTATTTGTAACTTCATTAATAGCTACATAAATTAAGCAAATATAGAGAGGGGGGGAATAAAATGTATCAATAAATCAGTATGGTGTCCAGATGCCTAAACTGTCGCGCGCGCGCGCGAATTCAATTTAATCTACATTAATAGTTTGTAATATCAATAACTTTAGTAAAAAAATAAAGTAAAAAACGGACCCTAGTTTAATAGATACTCATCAAGCTTGGCTTGCACTGCCCAGTGAAGTGTGTAGAGCCGGCTCAAAATCCAGACCGATCTTGCGCAGGGGCCCCAAAATCGATGTTATTACAACTCATATATGTGAGCTGTCTCAAAATCTGGGCCAGCCGAACAGAGGAGCGCTAAAAAAAAGGCTATTAACTTACAGCTGATGTGTGATTCGTATGTATGAATGTGTATGTTGGATAATAAGCAGTAAAAGAAATATTTCAATTATGACTGTAATTGTTTGAACTAAAAGTTTTTTGTAGCTGCTAAAATTGATTCTAATAGTGTAAACTAGCATTTGAAAAATAATGTACTAACTTATATTGTATGATCTAAAAATGTAAATATATATTTATTCCTATTTTAATATTTTTATTTTTTTGTGTAATTTTTCTTTTAAGTAAAAATATTAAGAATTCTGATATTTTAAAGATTTAACATATATAATTACTTGGGTCATTTATGTAAGTAATCACTGAAGGATAAATTACGTGATTCGTGTAGTCTAATCTAAAGTAATAAAAGTATTTGTGTAGAATTAAAAAAAAAATGACAAATAAAAAGAATGGGGAAGATATTGAGATAGAATATTGAATATTTTTTGCGTATTCCTAATTTATGGTTTATATCAGTGGTCTTCGAACTTCTAACGCCTTCGGAACCCTACGCTTAAAAAAATTTTTTTTGGAACCCTAGTACAAAAAATATGCCCCGTAAGCATAGTGACGTAACAGAAAATCTCGGTGCCCCCTCTCCCTCCGCAAAAAAGTTTTGAGACTACATTTACAAAAATTAACTACCGAAGACTGCAAATTAATTTTGACCATTATAATCATAAAACCAAATACTAAATACAAAAACAAAATTATTAAAAACATGTTATTCAGATTTTTTATTGAATACAGCTGAGGTGAATTTGCTGGCTCTAAAAAGCCGCCACTGCAGTGAAACATACAAGCGTATTTGTAGGCATAAATGCAAGAAAATACAAAATTCGGAATATATCTCATTTAGAAGTAATACTAAAAGTGACTAAATTTAATGTCTTAAATGCGCTTACTTCTTACTACACAACTTTTGAAAATCAGGCTTAATTGTTGTTATTTGCAAACGCATTTCAAATTCTGCATCTAATTTGTTCCTGTATTTAGTTTTAGTGCTGACATAACTCGAAAAAGATCGTTCGCAAAGATTGGTAGTAACAAAGGGCATAAGAATTTTTACTGCTCAATCAGACACTTCCGGGTATTCTTTGTAAACTTTCAGCCAAAAACCCAATAGTTCTTGTTCAGATTGCATTTTTAATGTCGAATCCATGGATATATCAATCAGTTGTTCTCTTTCCATCGGCGGTAGATCAGCATTTTCGACTTGTAGAAATGGATTTTGAACCCAGTTATATGACTGTTTGGGAGTCGGAAAATATTCTCTGAAACTTTCCTGCAAATTTGATAAATGTTTGATAATGAACTTTTGGACAGTTTCATTAAGACTAAGAACTGAAAACTTTGAGCAGCAAGAGGAGAATATATTACTAACTTTACTAGTAATTGGAAGAAAAAGAGGGAATCAGTATCTCTACAGCACAGTATAGATATTTTAAAATGTGCATACAATTTATGAATTTCAGTTTTTAAAAAAAAAATTAATTTAATTATCGAAATTTTTGAATAACAAAAAATTTATTAAAAGTGTTATAAAATCTTATAACATAACAAAAATCTAAAATTTATTTAAAAAGTCGCGGAAGCCCTGAAAACGTTTAGAGGAACCCCGGGGTTCCACGGAACCCAGTTTGAATATCACTGGTCTATATTGGCCATTGTTAAATATATTTGTAGGCTATGTTAGGACATTAAACTTTATTGACTAATCTTTGCCAGTTGATCCTACTTCCTCTATCATGCTGGTGTAATTCATCTTTCTCTGGAACTAGCCACCTCTCGGGTCCAATCGAGAGAAGTAATCGTAATTTAACCCAAAGGAGCTGTCACTTCACTTGAAAAGACTAAGCCAAGTCAGGACAAACTAAGGATTCTGTCCTTGGATCTGCAATTCTTCCTCAAGACTTAAAGGCATCTAAATAAATAAAGGTTTTGACATTTCCAATGACGATGTGGTCCTAAAGCTCCCGGCCTCCAATCTGCTGATCTCTTGCTGGATATGCTAATTAATGATCCAGTATTAAATAAAAATTTGACTTTTGACAGGTCTATAAAGAAAAGGCTGAAAATTATTCTTTTAATATTCCGAAGGCCCCGATATTGATAGCATTTTGGTCCTTACATTTGCACATAATGCCTTGCTTAGAGAAAAGAAAGGTTGCACATCCTTAAAGTTTTAGATAAAGGCGCATGTGAAGAACTATTGGTCCTAAATATAGACCCTGATGCGTTTTAGAAAATAGTTGGCCAAATATTTCTATTTTAAGATTGGGGAAGACTCTGGCGCCGGGAGTTCTTCAGCGTCTTACAGTGTATGCCTTATGGCTGCCTGGGGTATGCCTCTCGTAGATGCCCAATGGAGCTCAGCTGCTTGCTATGTACTGATAAGCACCCAACTGAAGGATGGGCTTTACCTACAACATGCATACACTGTAAAAATATTAATTACAAATCCATAAAATCAGTCCCAATGGATCGCTCTTGCAGAGCTCACACCTGTAAGATGTTCACTAATGAACTTGAAAATTATAAGAAACACATTGATTATGGACCTCCTTAATAAAGATCTGACTCAGTAACTTTGTAAAATAGTTTTTCTTTTATTTATTGAATTGTCATATTGCCCTGAGGTGACTTCCCCTTTTAGGACACGCCCGGTTAGAGCTCGGTAAAGGAAAAAGGCCGTGTGTATATACAAACATTTATTTATTTACACTATATAAATACTTACACAATATTGATTCAAAATATTTAAAATACAACTTCCCATATTCAAAATGGGATGAATACCAATTTAAGATAAACAATCCAAAAGTATATAGAGTCTCACAGACTAAAATGTGAAAGCTGGTAATTAAAAACTAAGATTAACTATCCTAACTTTATCTTCAATCATCATACTTCGGAGAGAGAGATCGAATAGGGACATAATAGGAAATAGGTCCCAAATGGGTAACTCACCAACATCGCTGGTCGAGTTGCGGGCTTTCACTCTTCAGATGAACAGCAATGCACTTTAAAAAAAAGGCTTCCTATCGCACTCGAGTCCGAGATCATTCTCCTCGCTCCTTTTTTTAAATTCTGAAAAAACTATCTCTCTCCAAGATTTTAAAACACGCCCCTGAGGCGCACACAACTATCTCATTGGATTCTGGGTCTTAACCCCTTGACCTCAAAGCAACACCATTGACTTTTAGACCTCCAGAAACAAAAAGCCCATCTCAAGCCCCTGCGAAACTGATATGCTTTCGGCCGCTAATTCAAAACAGGCCGCTAGCCCTATGATCCGTCCGAGGCCGACAAACGTTGAAATTTCTGTAAAAATGTGATATCCAAGGAAAACTCCCCCACATCCTGTTGTTTTCAATTCAGAGTGCAGCTGGACAACGAAAACGCCGACCCCCAAAATAAAACTTGTTAACTCAAGATCGCACCCCCGAAATATTGGATCATGGGTTTACCATGTGACACATATATCTTCTTTTAGGTGATTATTGATGTGTTTTCTTGCGTCGCAGTGTTGCAAGTAGTTTAATGTTTCTATTTTGGTTTTACTATACTAAGTATAATTAACAAGTTTGTAATACATTTATTTTAAAAGTTGCAGCGTCCACTTCGAAGATAAGAGTTTGCAATTTCGTCCCAGTAGCTCAACGGTAGAGCGTCGGCTGGCCAGTTCGGAGAACCAGGGTTTGATTCCCGGTTGGGGCAGCAAGACTCTTTACAATAGCGCCCAAACAAAATCAACCCTGTGCAAGATGTCGGAGGTCTGAAGACTCCAGACCGTGCGACTCACATAGTGGGTTTAGAGTAGCTAGCTGCACGGCCGGCAAAGGATACCTCCTGCGCGCAGGAGGTATGACACCACAGGAGGCATCCAAGGTCCTGACACCTCAGGAGGCACCCAAGGTCTACTATCCCGCCAAAAGAACATTTATTTTGGTCTAAAAAGATAACAATTTATGAAAAATATTGTGGTTAAACAGACAGTTTTACATTATATTTGAACTTGACAAGTAATTTTTTGATGTGTTCTAACATCTGCAACTAATCAAATTTTGTTAAGCGCTATTTTAACTTTTTCAAATAATCTGCTAAATTTTCTATAATTGCTAGACGCAATTCAGGTATTTTTAACTCTGAGTTTATTCATTTATGTGTAAATTTCGGTATGTAAAAGTTTGCGGCAATAACTTAAAACACAATTTTAGTATTATTGTATTAATTAGTTAATTAATTTTTACAAATACTAAAAGTCTACCATCTGATAAACATCGGATTTTTACTCTATTAGTTTAAATAATTCGTTTAAGAAGTAATAGCTGCTGTGGATACTGCCTCGATATGATTATAATGAGTGCAAAGGAAATAAAAGCTCGTTTATTATTGCTCGTAGTACAAATTTACAATATAAATATTGAATAAATGAAAATGATCTTTTCTGTGGAAAAATTACTGAGTTGCTCTACAGTCTGTAATAAAACGACTTCCTTTGAATTTAACTTGCTTAAATACTAGCCAAATATATATTTGTAAATTAATAAAATATTTCAATAAGAGTTAAATGCATTCAGAAGGTCCTATTTTAGTTTTATTGTTCCATGTGTAAATAATCTGAGCTGTGAAAATAACTTAATTTTTTTTTATTTAGATGTGAATGTTAGTTTTATTTTCAATGTTCTGAAAATGTGATTAATATATTGTAATTGTTAAATTTGCTATTGTTCTTCATTGTCTAAGCCACATCGAGGCCTATTGTGCTTCTGGGAGTATTATTCTGTCTCCTGATAGAAGTTCTGTTTTGGATTTTGCCGTTTTTACTTTCTTACTTTTTGTCATTTTTTATTTTGATCTTTGGGTGCCTTCCTAAGCTTGTTCTCCTCTTTTAGTAATCTCCCTATTTCTATTGAGATATTCGATTGACTGGCTTCGATTTATTTCTCAGGCCCCGTGCGCAGGTTTTGTTAATGTGTATTTCCTTTCTGGATCCCATTTTATGTGTTACTTAATTTCCTTTTGTTTATTTGTCCTTTAGAGCTCGCGCCTAGGTTCTTATATACAGTTAGGAAGTCTGGTTTATGGACCCCATTTTATATATTACTTAATTTTCTTTTGTTTGTTTTTCCTTAGGACCTCGTGCCTGGGTTCTTACATAAATAAAGTTATGAAGTTTGCTTTATGGACTCCATTTTATATATTACTAAATTTCCATTTGTTTATTTGTCCTTAGGAGCTCGCGCCTGGGTTCTTATATAAATAAAGTTATAAAGTTTGTTTTATGGACTCCATTTTATATATTACTAAATTTCCTTTTGTTTATTTGTCCTTAGGAGCTCGCGCCTGGGTTCTTATATAAATAAAGTTAGGAAGTTCGGTTTATGGACTCCATTTTATATATTACTAAATTTCCTTTTGTTTATTTTTCCTTAGGAGCTCGTTTTGGATTCTTATTATAAATAAACTTATGAACTTTAGTTTCTGGGAGTCTTTCCGAGTGGTTTCCTTTTCCGCCATTTTGGAGTTTTATTCTTGAATTTTATTCCAGCATTAACCTGTAGTAACGGATGTTTTTCCCGTCCAGGTCTCAACTCAGGACCGTGCGCTTACAAGTCCAAAACTATAAGGTTAGATCAAAAGCTAGCACCTGTTCCGAATTTATAATTCGGGTACTGATTCCCAGCATGGTCGATTGATGATGATCGATTGATGTTGATTCATTGATGTTGATTCATTAATATTTGTGGAAGCTATTGCGCATATAAGAAATCGATCACAGACAGACGACAGACACTACTCTAAAAATAGTCAAAACGTGTTCAGAAGGTTCTAAAACATACATTGGAATCAAAATCTCGAAATCGTTTTTTTTCTTGAAAAAAAAAATCAATATAATATATTCTAAAGTATAAGAAAGTAAAAATATGAGAATACCTCATCAATCTGAGTTTAAGTCTTTATAAACGAGGTGTGATATTACTTCAGACATTAATGTAATTTTAGACTTCTCAGGAACTCCCCTTAGGCTATTAAACATCTTTGGAACTTCAACAATAGGATGGATTACATTTTGAGATTACGACTTTCAGAAACAATCTTTTGATCAGACCAAGTTTTTCACTCATTCCACATAAGTGTTATTTTGGCAACTACATATAAAGTAGAATTTACTAATTTATATGCGCAACTATGTTTTCAAAAACCATTTCTTCCGCAAATGTTGTTTTCCCATCAAGACAGTGGCGGCTCGTGAGCGACATGTAGAGGGGGGCGCTCATCTATGTATTTATGCCTATATATATGTTAGTAATATATATATATATATATATATATATTATTTATATATATATTATATATATATGTATATATATGTATATATAAAGCATATGTATATACATATACGTATTTTGGGCATAGCAACGGGAGTATTAAAAATATAAACGACGGATGTATTAAGTAAAATAACGTGCCTCCCACCTGCTCGCTCGTTCATAAAAAGCCTGGACACATGGAACGTATCTTTCCTAGTGAAAAACATTACATAGTCCTAATTTAAGTAAAATTGTAGGGGCTAGTTAAACTAAAAGTTATGCCCAGGGAGTTGACTAAAAAATATGCATATTCTGGCGATACGTACTGATGGTTCAGACACTATAGCCACCCGTAAAATCAAAATCGGTGGATTAGGAGACGAGATAGAAAATTGGGGGGGGGGGGTAACCAAAGTAAGAGTTACGCTCGGAGATTTGCCATATTAAAGTTGCATATCCAGGTGACATGCACAAATGGCAGAGAGACTCACTACAGCGACAAGCTGAACCAAAATCGCTCAATTAGAAGCAGATATGTGAAATTCTGGGGACTAGTTAAACTAAAAGTTATACCCAGGGGTTGACACAAAAATATGTGTATCCAATTGAAATGTACAAATGTTGCTCAGACTATATAGTCACCAGCAGAATCAAAATCGCTCAATTAGAAATTGAAATGTAAAATTATGGGGACTAGTTAAACTAAAAGTTAAGCCCAGGGGTTGACGCAAAAAACATATGTATATTATATCCATCAAATATTTATATAAAGTTAATATGTACATGTGGGTCAGAGACTATAGCCAACATCTGAATCAAAATCGCTTTATTAGGAGTCGAGATGGATAAGTGTGTGTGTGTGAGGGGGGGGGAGTGCTATTTGAAGTAAAAGTTTCGCTCAAAGATTTATCACTATAAAGATGCAGATCTAGGTGACATGTGCTAATGGTGCAGACACTATAGCCATCAGTAAAATCAAAATCGCTCAATTAAGAGGTGAGGTGGGAAATTGGAGGGGGGGGGGCGTAACTGAAGTAAAAGTTAATGTCAGGGATTTCTCACAAAGATGCATATCCAGGTGATATGTACAAATGGTGCAGAGGCTATAGCCACTAGCAGAACCAAAATCTCTCAGTTAGGAAACGAGATGTAAAATTGAGGGAGCTAAGCTAAAAGTTACGTCCAGGGGCTTGGCACAAAACATATATTTAGGTGACACGTACAGATGGTGCAGAGACTATAACCATGATTAGAATCAAACTCGCTGAATTAGAAGGCGAGATAAGAAATTTGGGGGCAACTTCAATTTAAATATAAGCCTAGGGCCAATATTATAAGTCTAGAGCCAATTTGGGGGCTACCAATATAGTCGCCAGCGGTCAGGCCAAAATTTCCAGAAAAACGACGTCAGATAAAAGGATCATGTTGAAACTTTAATTTTTAAGTTTTTTAACAAATACTTAGAATTTCTTTAATTTTTAGGCATTTTTTAATGTTAAATAGCTGAAAAAGTAAGACAGCTGGGTAAGTCAACTCAAACTAAATGTCCGAAACAACACATTTATGAAAGTGTCACTAAAAATAGCCTATATGTCCCAGTGTGCCAAAAATTGGAAACTCGTGACGTTTAAAGAATTATTTTGAAGTCAAACATATTGAAATTCGTCACCAGCAGATCAACCAGAGCATAGAAATAAATCCCTTTCGGAAGAACAGAACAACAGACAAACTACATCAGAAATGACGAAATGCGAAACAACGACAAACGATCCCTCAAACTGAGTGTTCTAAACAAGACACTTTATTCACGATGGCCAGAAACCCCTAAAATATCATACCCCCCCCCCCCTTCCCATCACCACACACGTACACTTAATTCTCTCATTTGTTCAAATGTTTATTTAAACTTCCAAATTTATAACAAAGACGAGAATGAGAACAAACACATTCTTAAATGTAGAAAATTGAAGCCAAATTAGCGAAACTGAGCCAATTTGAGAAGTCCCTCTTCATGTTTTTCTACTCTTCTGTTTCTTTTTGGCTGGGGCGCGCTCAGTCCCGCGACACAATCTACTAGTAAATCTGCAATGTCTGGTTTTTTTTCACGCCAAATTTCTAATATTGCTCCTATACCATTCTTTTACTCAGGAGATGTCGACGGTAGGGACGCGGCTTTAAAAATATCCCTATATTTTCCCCTATGTGTTGAAAATTCTGTGCAATACAGCTTTTGTGAGTCGACTTTCTCCGAAGAAAGGTTGAAGGCCCAGACCACACGACCAACCCAAGGGTTTATGGTAAATCTCCGAAGAAAGGTGTAGTGCTGCCATCTAGTGGCATTTTCATAACTTATTTTTAATAATTCTCGATTTAATTGAACCAAAAATTCAGATTTTTTCAATAGAAATTGTAATAAATCTGTATAACTAAAAAAATAATTTGGGGTGTTTACTCAATGGTGTTGCGCGTACTCGCGGCCCCCCCCCCCCCCCCCAATGGCCGCCACTGCATCAAGACCAATAAATTTTCTATCCGATTCAGTTAGGCAACTGTTAGGAAGAAAATGTTCCATAATTTGTTTGGAATTAACATTTACATCAGAACCCGTATCAATTTTGAACTCTACTTCATCATTTTTAATTGTAATTGATACTAAACATTCAAATTTTTGTGTTCTTTGAATTACAGCTCTCAGAAAAGCTGGTTCTTTAGCAGTAACCTCTCTGAATTTTTCCCTGCTTGCGCAAACTCTGGCATAATTTCCTTTCATTTGGCAAAAATTACAAATTATTTCTAAAACTAGTTAGTCTTTCCTAACATACATAGATTTTCCACAAAACTTGCAGTGTTGAATTTTTTATCCAACTTTGTATGTTGAGTTCCTATCTGATACTTTTGAGACAGATTGTGTTTCGTTTTCATCCCATCAACTTTAACCTCTTTAGATTCCAAATGAATAATTGCTTATCGTTGTTTGATTTTTTTCAGATGGGTGCGGGGCATTGTACTTGCTTTTATTAAGGTTAAACCACCATCCAACTGCATTTTTTTCCAGTAACCCTCTATTTTTAACACCGCCAACTGCTCTATCCAGATTAAGTTCGTAAGTTAAAGCATCGACAGTTCGTGGAGAGAAGTTATAAATTCATCAATATTTCCCCTTTCAACCTGAACACTTGTATTGAATCTGACACATTCATAAATAATATTACGTTTACCAATGAAATAAGATTCAAAATTTCCCAACTCTTTTTGATACTTTTTACTATCTTCAGCATTCAATTTAGTGCATGCAGAATCAATGAAGTCAGCTTCGTCACCCATAGTGTAAACCAGGGGTCTCCAAACACCGGCCCGCGGGCCAACACCGGCCCGCGAGCACCACCAATCCGGCCCGCGGTAGCGTGCCGGACATGCCCGGTTTCCGGCCCGTCATAGTTTATTTTGATTACATTGTAAAATTTATAATGCATGTTTTTATTTAACGACCAATTAAAAAACACAATAACTGACATACATAATTAAATCGAACATTTTAACTGTAATTAATGGTTTCTCCTGTTTCGCTATTGAATGAGCCACGCGGAAACTAGCACGAGTTGCTGCTTCTTGTTCGGCATTTACTTTCTTAAACAACAATTGCTGAGATTTCAACCCGCTTTTCAAAGATTCATATTTTTCTAACCGTAGGCTTCCTGTAAATTTGAAGTAATTGTGAGAATTTTTAGTCTCATAATGACGTTTTATGTTGTATTATTTGGGGACTGATATTATTTCTTTGCAAATTATACACATTGCCTTATTACTTGACTAAATCAGGAAATATTGATATCCCCATTGCTCTTTAAATGTTCTGCACTCTTGGCCCTTGGGCTCTTGCAGTCTGGCCCTTGGGACTTAGTGGAGGAGTCAGTGTGGCCCTTATGCTAAAAAGTTTGGAGACCCCTGGTGTAAACTAACGAATCCACTTGTTCTGGTTCAGATTTGCTTTTAAATCCACTAACAGAGCAAAACCTTTTGGAACGCTGTTTCCATTATGGCCAATCATTCCGAACTGCGAAATTGAACTGATCGGGAGGTTGACAAGTAAACGTAGCCGACATATTCTGTTTCGGCTTGCACTTCGTTCTTTAAGAACAATAAATTGCCATTTACCTTCAAAAGAACTGGATTCGCTTAATTCGCTGTCACAACGTATCGTTTGGTGTTACTGTGAGAACATAAAGCTACGTGTTGAACATATATCAATATCACATTTATTAAACACAATCAAAGTTTTAGAACTACAGAACATTGCGTCGATAAGCGAGTGCACTTTTCATAGGAAAAACATTCCACCCACAGTCATGGGTATCGTTAACACGGTCAAACAATACACGATTCTCAGTTATAAGCAACGTTATCGTCTGCTCACACACCGGTCGACACAATTTTAAATTCCCATTTCTTCGTCAGGATACACAAAAAGCGCAAATTTTCACTTTTGAGACTTAGTAACTTTTTCGATTGCTTTAAATTTCCCTAAGTTTTGTATTGGTGACTTTATCTATAGTGTTACTGTGTTTATCTATAGTGTTACTGTGTCTATAGTGTTATAGTGTTACTGTGTTATAGTGTTATAGTGTTACTGTGCTATAGTGTTACTGTGTTTATCTATAGTGACTTTATCTATAGTTATTTTGCATATTTTATCAGATCTTCATGCCATCAGAAAACGCCCCTAGTTTCTTTTCTAATGTTGTGAAAGGTAACATGCTTTTCTTTTTTTAACTCACTTAAAAAATAATTTTTTATTAAATCAACTTTAAAACTAAATCTTCTTTAAAAGAGTTTTTTTTGCTCCCTGACTATTTAGGGTTTTGAGGAAGAGTGCTAGCATCTGAATAAAAAATAATGCCAAATTGAGAAACCAAAGAAGAGTTAGGTAGATGCTATGTTTCTATAGAAACCCGCAAAAGTCTGATTATTACTTCCCTTATATACATAATGTATAAGGAAAGTATTGTGACGGGGTCGAAAATTCGTATTCGAGTTTTCGACGGGAGAGCACGTTTCAAGCATCCCTGATCACGAATCAAACATTTTTGAAGTGATGTGTGTGTGTGTGTGTGTCAGTGAGTCTGTTGAGACGATAACTGACGAACGAATGGACCAATTTCAATGAAACTTAGTACAAAAATCACAATTCATAAACACTGGAAGCCTATTGTTTTTATACGCAATCGAATGTTCAGAACCCTCCTAAATTTTCGAGTGAAATTTTGAAAAAATCGTCAAAAAATCAAAACCGCTAATAAAGTTACGCAGACATTTCTTATGTAATTTTTCATTAAAAAACGATTGACATAAATTTTAGAACGCTAACATGAACCGTTCTCGAGATATTGCACATTTTTTAAAAAAATTATCAAAAAGTCATATAAAATAAAAAAAAATATTTCTTATTGAGAAACATGTTCACTCTTCATATGTAATATCAAACGATAAATTTGGTGACATCATTCTCGTGGATCTAGCTCGTTCCATTCATGAAAAAGAATATTTTGAGTAATACTTTTGTATTTAAACGCAAATAGTCATTTATCTGCTGTAAGAATAACTTATTTCTCCATCCATAACGCTTGGCGAGATTTTGGCGACGAATTTGGCGGAATGTCGCCAACTTGGCGGCTTTTTAAATGTTGCCAAATTAACGAAAATCTCGCCAAATGGATAATAATGACGCTACATCAATGGAAATGACGACTCATTGAAGAAAATTCTATATCTTGGAAAGAATATAAGTATCTACTATAAGAATAACATTTTTTTAAACTGTAAATGTAGTAAATTCATTGCATTATATAAGGAAAGTCACGTGTTGCCCACATCAGATTTTTTAATATATTTATCTTGTAACCAACATTGCCCGTAATTTACAGCAGGGATTCATTTATCCAGTCCACCCTTTCGTCTTTTGAAAAATTTAATGAATGAATTCATGGACTTCCTGCTTTAAATTCCGGGAGACGCCAGACACATTTTCTAGCTCAAAATAAATCGAATTTAGAAACTCTTAACTTTCTCAGGTTGTTCGCCGCTGTACATCAGCGTCTCGGCTCAGCTGACATCCTTGGCAAAATTGTCAACTGCTTTCTCAAGAAGTCTTAAGTCATAGTGAGAGCAAAACGTTAACGAAAAGGGATCTTAAATCTGTTGTTGTTGTTGTTGTTGAAACCCAGACCGTCCGACCTACCAGAAAGGTGTAAGGTAACTGTTTGGACGGTCGGGAAGTGCCACCCAATTTAGACCGGAACCCAGTGGGGGAGGCATCCACAGGGACCGTACCCTCCTTCCCCTACCACCAACCTCTCGGAAGGACTTTCGGACCCACATATTTAACTTGATCGTACTCCGCATGAACACGGCGGCGGTTTTGGCAGTGGCTGGAATCGAACCCGGGCCTACCGAGTGCAACTCCAGCGCGCTAACCAATGGGCTACCGCGCCCCCTTAAATCTGTTGTGCATCCTCTTTTTGAAAGAGATTTGAGTTTTTCCTTATTTTGCTGGAGCTTCTGCACTTCTCATTCTGGTTGGCCCAAACTTTGGGTCTCGTGGCTTTACGTGCTTGACGCTTTATTGGGCCGTAAGTATATGCATTTGATATGTAGAACGTAAACATCTGGAATATCGCAAATTTTTTATTTACAAACTGTCAGCCATTACGCCAGTCCGGCTAGTCATTTGTACTTTCTCTAATCAGTGTTCACTGACAATGCCCAACACATTTATTTCATTGTACCTATTTCCATATTTGGAATATAGCGAAATCTAGCGTCATACTTACACACACATATGTACATTGCGAAATTTCGTGGAACCATGAACACAACTTTCATTTGTAATTTATTAAATTGAAATTTGATTAATACTGGTTGGATATTCTAAAAACCCTTTCGCACATTCCGTGTTAATTACATGGTTTCTTTTACTAAATATTGAAAAAAAATATTTATGCTTTTGGCTTCTTTATCATGCAGGAAGTAATAACTCCATGTTTGAATTTCCAACAAAAAGCAAACTTAGTTCTCATTTGTTTAATCATTTCATCGCGACTGTTGAAATCTTAAATATCACCTCAGGCATATTCTCATCAAAATTTATGGATTTGGTAATTAAAATAATCCAATTAGAATTCCCTTGGGCAATTATACTCAAATTTTATTCCTTTATTCTATTATAAAAAATTGAAATTTATTTAAGTTGCTTCATTTTTCTTTATCGTGTTAACTGTTGTGAACGTTATTGCTTGGATCGGGTCAATCAGTTAATAAATTAATACCATCGGCGATGTAAAATGCCATATGCACAATTCCTTAGATCAATACATGTTACGTAAAAATGTGTGAAGAAAATTTTTAATGCAAATTTAGAAAAGACATTTCACATTACGTAATGAAATGAAGTGAAAAAAAAAGAAAATTCTTCACCAAAAGAAAAATATATGTGTCACTCACAATTCTTAGTTAAAAATAAAGATAATTCTATTTTTTTTTTCCGCCTGCATGATGTACTCAAGTAGCTAGCAAATGGATGGAAATCATGAAAAGATATATATATATATATATATATATATATATATATTTATATATATATATATATATATATATATATATATATATATATATATACAGGATGTTTCAAAAAGATTGACCTCGGCTTTTATTCCTTAAATATTGATTTTAGACATATAATAAATTACAAATTTGCGTAAAAAAAGATGCATAATTTTATGAAATCGATAAAAACTTTCAGGTGATTAAATTTGAAGAAATACAAAATTTAAATTTTTATACGTGCAAAAACATTTCAAATGAGTATAATGTGCCCCATACACTAATAAGGTGATGTACAAAATTTCAGCATTTTATCATAAAAAGTCTTAGAGATATGTTTAAACAAAGTTGGTGAGGGATTAATCACACATTAAAATGTAAATGTTTGCAGCAAAAGTGCAAATGACGCAACGCAGAAATGCACCATAAGCAAATAATATCTGCCTTTTATCTTTAATGGATCTTTAGCATGGATGGAAAACATTTTAAACAAGCTTTGTAATGTTTGTGTAAAGTTATTATTTCTACACAGTGGGGATACTTTTGTACCAATAAATAGCAAAATTATTATTTATTTATGTAATCGTTGTTTCCTTTCATAATTTGTGTATGCCCCTGAAACACGATCTGCAGACATGATTTTTTCCCTCTGAAAATCCATGTTGATGCATCGAAAAGTGGTTTAAGTCAGCATTTTTGTCTTTTCATATCTCTGGGACTTTTTATGATAAAATGCTGAAATTTTGTACATCACTTATTAGTGTATGGGGCACATTTTACTCATTGGAAATGTTTTTGTACAGTGGCTGCATAAAAATTTAAATTTTGTATTTCTTAAAATTCCATTCCCTTGAAAATTTTAATCGATTTCGTAAAATTCTGTACCTCTTTTTACGCAAATTTGTAATTTATTATATATATCTAAGATCAATATTTAAGGAATAAAAGTCGAGGTCAAAGTTTTTGGGACACCCTGTATATATACGTATATATATATATATATATATATATATATATATATATATATATATATATATATATATATATATATATATATATATGTGTGTGTGTGTGTGTGTGTGTGTGTGTGTTTATTGAATTTAATATATTAAATTTGTTATAAAAAGACAGATGGGTATATATATATATATATACAGGGTGATTGAAAAAGATGGGTCAAACTTTACGAGGTGGTAGTACATACTAAACGAAGCATTTTTTGTCATAGTTTACCGGGTCGGAAATGGAACGTAAAGGCGTTACAGGACCGATGGATTGGGCAAGGTGGTCCCACAGCTTGGGCCTCACGATCGCCCGATCTGTCGTGTCTTAACTTCTTTTTGTGAGGATATCTCAAGATTCTCGTCTATGACACTCCACTTGAATCTGAGGAACACGTCGCCAGAATTTCGACCGCTGCTGTCGAAGTGCGCAACCTGCCTGGTCTGTTCGAGAAAGTTCGCCAATCCTGCATCGCCACTGTGAGATATGAAGTCAGGTTGGCTGTCGCTCTTTTGAACCATTACTGCAATTATTGATTATTAAATGCCATTTTATAATTTCTAAGTCATTCTTACGTTTTCGCTTCACCTCATCGGTTTCACCATTAAGCGCTCACTGGCGGCTTTACTTTTCATTTCCGACCTGGTACACTATGACGAAAAATGCTTGGTTTGGTGTGTACTATAACCTTGTAAAGTTTGGTCCATCTTTCTTTAATCACCTTGTATATACAGTGTCCCAAAAAAGTTGAAATGCGCTTTAATTCTTTGATTGTTGGATATAAGTGGGCAATGTAAATTACAAAATTATTGAAAGTAAGGTAGGAAATAAGACTACGTTAATGAAATTGTCCTTCCATTAAATTTCAAAATGTTAAACTTTTTAACTTTTTATACGACTCCCTTAGACAAATTGGGTCAATCAGAAAATTTTTATTTTTAATGCAAAAAGATCATTAAAAAAACCGCATATCTGTATCTTTAAAACCAACTGAATTATGATAAAGGAAAAAAATCTGACTTATGCCACTTTTTCGTACCATGTGAAAGGCTACTTCATCAGTGAAAATAGGGATCGTAAATAAATTGCAGATGGAAATTGTTTAGATCAAAAATACGTTAATATGTGTCAAAATTGTTTATCACAAATGCATCTAAATAAAGCATTACACAGACAGAGATCATATAAAGCAGTGGTACTCACTACGCGGTTGGGTATCCTATGTATTATCATCCAGTTTTATCTTTTTCGTGATATGTCACAAATTTACATTTCTAATTTGATATAGGGTCCCCATTCACAATATTCAATTTTCAATTAAATATAACTCGCTCAATTTTAAAGATAGAGATACGCGGTTTTCTAATGATCTTGTTGCATTAAAAATAAAAATTTTCTGTATGACCAAATTTGTCTAAGGGGGGTCGTATAAAAATTTAAGAAGTGTAACTTTTTGAAAATGAATGGGAGGACTATTTCATTAAAGTAGTCTTATTTCCTACTTTACTTTCAACAATTTTGCAATTTACATTGCCTAATTATCTCCAACAGGTAAAAAATTAAAGAGCTTTTCAATCTTTTTGGGACACCCTGTATACTACATGACAGTGAAAATGACATACCAAGAAGGAGTGGGCTGAAAGTGATGAAATTCGGCAAAGTGAGAGAGACAGCAATGAACAATAAGTGATGTTTATTGCAACATGATGCACCTATACGCTGAGCGATAACACAGTATAATCAGTAGGTTGTCGGACAACCGCGGGCAGCAACACGTCTAAGTACAGAGTCAATGAGAGTGCGAATGGTATCCTGAGGGAAGGCTGTCCATTCCCTGTCAACCATTCGTCAGAGTTCGTCTTCTAAACGCGGCGGTGGCAGCGCTTGCAAACGACGCCCAATCACATCCCAGACGTGTTCTACTGGTGAGAGATCAGGGGAGACTGGTGGCCAGGGAAGCACTTGGGTACCCTGCAGGGCATGTTGGCGGATGCATGCCGTGTGTGGTCGGGTATTATCCTGCTGGTAAATAGCATGGGGCACCTCCTGAAGGAAGGGTAGTGTCACCGGCCGCAGCACGTCATCCACGTATCGTTGGGCCGTCACAGTGTCCTCAATACGGACCAGATTTCGTAGGCGATGGCGCCCCAAACCATGATGCCACGTAGTCGCGCGGTGTGGCGTTCTACAGATGCGGCCGGATTGAACCTATCACCACTTCAGCGCCAGACTCGTACACAGTGACTGTCATTGCTAAAACAGAAGCGTGGCTGGTCTGTGAACACAACCCTGTGTCATTCCGCCGTCCACGTGACTTTATCCCGACACCATTGCAAACGAAGACGTCTGTGCTGTAGGGTCAATAGCAGTCTTCTTAATGGACTCCATGAGTGCAGGTCGCCGACGACCAATCGGCGGAAAATGGTCCTGATCGATATGGAAGCATCAAGAGTGTCCTGAACATACTGCAAAAGGGCGACGGAAGTGGCCTGCGGGGTCGCCAACGCTTGCCGGCGGATGCGTCGGTCCACTCGTGCTGACGTCGCTCTGGTCGTACCGGCACCCCTCAAACGTGCTACAGTCAGCAATCATCCATCTTGTTCCGACCATCTTCGCCACAGCCGGTGCACCGTGGACGCGTGTAGGTGGTTGTCCGCTGAGATTTGACATATGGACAACCTGCCCTTTTGAGTCCGATCACCATACCCCTCGTGAAATTGTCTGTCTGCTGGAACTGCCTCGGTTGGCGGCGACCTGGCATTCTCTATTACTACACGTTTTCTCTGAGACAAAAATATATTGCAAATGATTTCCCTGGCAGACAGAGCTGCGCGACTATTGCCGATTCTGTAGGCTCCTTCCCTTATACTTTAGTCAACGTTTGCAGGACAGCTGCGCATTTCGCATCATTTACATAACTCGGTGAGCTGCGTCTACCCTGCAATTTGCATATTTTTCTGCCCACTCGTTCTTGGTGTCTCATTTTCACTGTCACGTAGTATATATACCCATCTGTATTTCTGTCTATTAACAGATAAATTATAACTAATAGCAACTAATAACTATCAATGAAATAACACTATAAACAATATGACCTAAAATAGATAAAACGGTCTAACATGCCGAAAAAAGAGGAATATCGCTAGGCTTAAATTAGATGTTAATTCGAGATAGATTCTTTATCAAGATTGAGCATCTATTTCAAACAAACAAAAACAAATGCTTCTTTCTGAATATGGAGATAGTTAGTTACTAAGAAAACTATATATTCAATCGACAAGCATAATTAGAAAAATAAGACTGAAAAATAAATCAATCAAATAATTACCAGGAACCATGTATAAGTATCCAAACAGAGTGGGACGAGTTGAGTAGTGGAAGAAATATGATGAGCGGACCATGGTGACAGAGCGCTGAATGGGACTAGGAAACAGTAGTGCGGACCCGACCTACCTCTTGGTTTACGGGGTTAGTTCCGCATCACTGGAAGTAGTCCACAGACAACCTAGATGAGTCCTCGGGGGAAGACATGTTGGAGTTGACATGTTGGGAAGACATGTTGGCGCTGAATGGGGCTAGAAAGATAAACTGCTGTAATTAAGAAAGGGTAAATTAATGAACAGGAATCAAATATAAAAAGGTTAAAATAATAATTCAGAGGCACAGGAGAATTGAATAACAGAGTATGTCAAGAATTCCAAAATGGGGCTGCAAATTGTTACTTCAGCCTGGCTAAAGTTGCATATTTATAAAGAAAACAACTTTTCAAAATATCAAATATTTATGAGGATTAATTTTTACTTTGCAATTTTTATTATTATTTTATTAATTTTTAATTTTTATAAATACATGTAATTAATAATTTGTGTGCGTGTTAAATTCATCTAATCCATCGACCGCATATTTAGCTATATATTTTGAAGCATTATCCGACAGCTCCATAGATGCCGGGTAAAGAGTCATGTGTATATATAAAAGGTGTTTACGAATTCTTGCAAAAAAACATGAATGGTGATAGTACACAGAAAGACGAACAATATTTGTCATAGAACCTAGGGTCGCAATTCACTTATAGTGGCAGAAAAAAGAAACTTGACTCATCCACATTGATACTTTATTAGAGAAAAAAAGAGACTCAAGTAAAACAGATGCATGGCACAATGCCATTCGCACCAGAGAATTGCTTAAAGGAGCTGTTCAATGGGGCTTCCGTGGGCTTCGTCACACAGCCGACACCGGCGAAGGAAGGATTCTCACACCCTTTCAAAGACCCCTGGTATGGTATTGATCTTGTCCTCAGAAACAGATTCGTGCGACCAAATCTTCGGAGTCCACAGGTGTCACGTATATCAACTCTTTCATGGGTCCTCAGAGGAAGTCCAGTGCATTCAGGTCCGGGGAGCATGGGGACCAAGCCACAGATCCATACAGCCCAATCCTCCGCTGGGGACACGTCGTGTTTAGAAAGTAGCAGTGGAAAAGTGTGTCGGGGTCCCATCATGCATAAACCACGTGTCACGCTGTGTGAGCGTTACACCCTGCAACAGACCGGGTAGCACATGCTTCAGGAATACACTGTTCACGGCGCCCGTTAGGCGTTCTGGCAAAAGGTAAGGTTCTACCAGCCGATCACCAAGAATACATGCCCAGACGTTGATGACAAATCTCTGCTGGTGTTTAAGAGGAGTAGTGACTTGGAGGTTTGCCTCAGTCCAAACATGCTCGTTGTGAGTATTGAAAATGCCTTCTTGATTGAACGTGGCCTCATCACTAAATAGCACTAATGCGGAAACTGCAGATTAGCACTGTCTATCTGCAGCATCCACCTCACAAATTTTACCCGCCGAGGATAGTCAGCGCCATTCAAAGCTTGAACCGTCTGCACAATTATGGACCTTCTACAGTTTCGTTTTTGAATAACTGTCAACGCCTTTTCAGCAGCTGATCTGTTTTACGTATTGTGTTTCTGCCACTATGAGTGGAATGCGACACTAGGTTCTATGGCACATATTGCTCGTCTTGCTGTGTACTATCACCCCCTCTTGTTTGTTGCAAGAGTTACGTTTGAAAAAAGGAAAATGATATCTCTAAAATTCAAGAAATTATAGCTTGTTGGATTTTAAAAGCCACTACCTCTAATAGGCCAAAAAATATGAGACTTTCTCATCTGAGATCACGGTCTCGATTTTTTGACAGAATCGTCTACTAAAATAAATTGATTTTACAATGCTGAAATTTTAACCAAATTTTGATGCTCAACGCTCATAACTTTTAAACTAATTCGAATGTAAAAAAAAAAATCCTGTCGAGGTACAACATCCCGTGAATTCAGCTAATCCTGTACCGAATAAACTTGGCTGTCAGTAGCTGCAATACACACACACACACACACGCACAAACGTATGATTTATTATGTAAGATACTGAACATCATTTAAACAGGTACTGAGCAAGCTTGCTCCAGAAATTGAATTGTGTTCATATTTTTTATTTTATTCATTCTTGAAAATGGGCAGTTTTCCGGTGAAGGAATGAGTCTCTTAACAAATACAAACATATTTGTCTTTAAACGGGAAGAGAAGTTCACTGTTTCAGTGCAAATGTCACAAACCCAAAATAGGTTGCTTAACAAAATTTGCATGGATTCGATTTGTGCGTCTACAATTCGATTATAAGACTTCTGCACTGCAGATTCTCTCTCAAATAGAAAGGAACGGAGAAAGTTTTGCAATTCTTAAAGTGAGTTTACCTTCACCGCAAAGTCGATTTAGAATCGATTGTATACTGGCATTTACGTAAATTTCAAATGAAAGATGAATCGAAAGAGTTGAAAAGACGTAACTTTGAAATTATTGAATCATGCAACAATTTAATGTGAATAATAAAATAGTTTAAAAAATACAATTTTCATATTGCAAAGATAAAAAAATATTTTGCAGTTTGTATATAAATCTTGTCTCAGCTGTAAATCGAACCCCCAAGCTTTGATATCAATATGAAAAATACACTTTGAATGCAAGGGATATAGAAAACTTGAATAACGCATTTAATTGTAAATAGAAAAACATTGCAACACACAGCTATTTCGAGGATACGCAGAATCCCCTTCGTCAGTGCTGAGGAAACAACAAACCCTGACTCAAAAATATGAAATAGGTGGGGCGCTTTTGGAGGGGAGAACATTGTTGAGATTTTAAAAATGTGAAATCAAGGAGTTGAAGGAAAGCGGTCGAGGCGAGTGGACATCGGCTGGATGGGCGACTTCCTTCCGAACAATGATGCTGCCTTCGCCAGCAACAGTAGTATGAAGGAAATTCACCATTGAACATATTTGTCATACAAAGGCAATACCTCTTTCTCTCTCTTTCTCTCTCTTTCTCTCTCTTTCTCTCCCTTTCTATGTATCTTACTCTCTCTCTCTCTATCTATCTTTCGCTCTATATATCTATCTTTCCTTCTCTTTCTCTCTCTCTAACTTTCCCTCTCTTTCTCTTTCTATGTATCTTACTCTCTCTATCTATCTATCTTTCCCTCTCTTTCATTCTCTCTATCTAACTTTCCTTCTCTTTCTCTCTATTTCTTTCTCTCTCTATCTCTCTCTTTCACTCTCTTTCACTCTCTTTCTCTCTCTTTCTCTCCCTTTCTCTCTCTATGTATCTTACTCTCTCTATCTATCTATCTTTCTCTCTATATATCTATCTTTCCCTCTCTTTCTCTCTCTCTCTATCTAACTTTCCCTCTCTTTCTCTTTCTATGTATCTTACTCTCTCTATCTATCTCTCCCTCTCTTTCTTTCTCTTTATCTAACTTTCCTTCTCTTTCTCTCTTTCCTTCTCTCTATTTTTCTCTCTCTTTCTCTTTCTCTCTTTCTTTCTCTCTCTTTCTCTCTTTTCCTCTCTCTCTCACTCACACACGCACACACACAGAAATGTCCCAACAAAACGAGTCAAGTCCGAATAAGAATAAATTAATCCAGACAAGACGAAAAGTAAGCAAATTGGCACACAAGAGTCCCAAAGTGTAAGAAATGGAACAAATATAGACAAAATTGAAAAAATTATAGGCTACTAAGCTATATGGTGAACAAAAATGGTTCATTTTTTATCTTAACTTCCATGGTTCATAGTTCCAAAAATGGTCCATGATTTTAATTTCTATATGTTCTCACAGTAATTTTCTAGGCATTTAATACAATACTAGACGAATACTCGTTGAAAATCAACAATAAGCAAACCCCAAACAATATGTATTTTAAATAATTCAAGTTTTTCAGTGGACCTTATCGAATTGTTTGCTTGTGCTCCAAATTTAAAATCTCTCTCTCACTCAAGAAAGTTTATTTCTCCCAATCGACCATTTCGGCGTACACCACCGCCACCAAAATACCAAATATATTTTAGTAGTTCTCTTCGTTTTTTCCATCATATTGCTAACAAAATTTACTGTCCACCAAATTTTGTCTCTATCTTACTTTCACAAATACATTTATTTGGCAAATCGATCATTTTGGTGTGCGCCATTCTTAAAGTAAGCAAATATTGGAAAACTGAAATAGAACACTTTCTTCCTTTAGAATATCCTACCCTCACGCCAAATTCAAAGTCTCAATCTCTTCGTTTCAAAGTATATTTTCCTATCATTTCACCTTCCGAACATTTTGGTGTGGAGAAAATACCCCCTTCTACTAAACATTTTCGTAACATTCGATTTTTCGCGACGATTTGATCAAAGGATTATCCCGTGTAATAAATTGCAATACCCTAAAGTAGCGAATATTGCAAATTAAAATTAGACACGTTCTTCTTTTCGAACTATCTACCCATACACCAAATTCGAAGTCTCTATCTCATTGGGAAATATGCTTTCCTGTCATTTCATCTATCGAATGTTTTTGGTGTAGAACACCCCTTCTGCTGAGTATTATTTTTTTAATTCGATTTTTTCCAAAAAGTTTTATCAAATGATCGACCAGTGTACCAAATTGCAAGTCTTTACACTGCCTAGCCAAAACAAAGGTCATGCAAGTTAATATTTCATTGGACCACCTTCAGCACAAATTACGGCATGCATTTCGTCGTAACATCGTGTTTATGAGTTCATGTAATGTCTGAACGCTTATTTGTGGCCAGATTTGCCGTAACATTTTGCCAAGTTCCTTGATTGGTAAAGGAAGATTGAAATTATTCCTTAGCTGCTTCTCCCCAGTATATCCCACATATCTTCAATGAGGTTGAGGCCAGGACTTTGTGGTGGCAAATTCAAGTGTGTGATTGAGGCCTCATGCTCCTTCGAACTAATCTTTCACAATTTTAGCGCCATGAATCGTGGCGTTGTGATTCTGGAATATGCCATTACCCTCAGGGAAGAAAAATGTCATTGATGAAATAAGATGGTCATTCAATATGCTCAGATATTCAACTGACTTCATTTTATTGCTGCACAACGTTGCTGTACCTAGACCAGCCGAACAGAAGCAACCTCAGATCATAACACTTCTTCCTGAGGCCTGTACAGTGGGTACAATACAGGAAAAGTCCAATACTTCATACGATTCCCTTCTAATCCTGATATGTTCATCATGTTGGAAGAGAGTAAATCTGTACTCACCGGACCACATGATTTCCTCCATTACTCAGTAGTCTATTCTTTGCTTTTCTTGGCGAATTGGAGTCTTTTTTTTCCGATTACTCTCAGTAACCAATGGTTTCCTTTCTGAAACACAGCTGTTTAATCTCAATCCATTGAGTTCTCGTCTCATCATGCGAGTGGAAATGGTCTTACTTTCACTATTAAACAGGGTTGTGAGTTCTAGGGTCGATTTTTTGTGATTCGATTTCACTAAGATTTGAATGATATTTTGTAACGATTATTTAGGACTGTTCTTCGACCACACATTTTACGCAAAGTTGATGGTCCATCGCCATCTTTCCAAGATTTAATAATGCGCTGGACAGTTCTTAATCCAGTGCCAGTGATTTCAGCATTGCCCTTGCACGTCGGCTGGAATTGACACACACCAAGAACTTGGTCGTTTTTAAACTCACTGACATCTTTTTCCTCGACAGTGTATAACGTATTCAGTCAAGATCGCTGTGAAGTGATCAGCTGAGTGATTCAACTGCAGTTAAAGGTTGTATTGCCAGCAGAATTATATAAAATTTCTAAATGCATCACCACTTCGTCCCTCCGCAATATTTTCATGTTTCAACTCATAACTCGACTTTTTTTTGGGCCAGGCAGTGTATAAAGAAAGTGTCTAGAAAAGACGTGACGAACAGTTGGCAATAAACATTTATAAATACTAACAAGAAAGATCAATCATGCTTAAAGCATTGATTATGAAACACTTTCCAACTTCAATGCAATTTTATTTAAAAAAGTCGAAAATGCAATACATTCCTCGGTAATATTTTAAAACTTATCACGATACTACATTGATTTATTATATTTGAAAACTTAGACCTTCATTGAAAAAAATGAACTTCATTCAAAAGACGGCATTGAAATATAAATTGCGTGGTTTAAATATCTCTAAAATGCAATACATTCCACGGTAATATTTTTAAATCTATCATAATACTACGATAATTTATTATATTTGAAAACTTCATCGAAAACAACTGAAATTAATTCAAATGACGTCATAGAAAAAATAACACGCCTGGATCTCTCTATAAAAGCAGGATTTCATTCATAACTTTCTCCATTTCATTCATCACAATACTATAATAATTTATTTTATTTAAAAATTAAGACCATGGAGCTACAATTCATAAACTTTATGCTTAAAACTTCATCGAAAAATATCGTCCTTCTGTTTATAAAATCAATTAATATTTCATTCATATCAGCCATGCAGACTCCATGGACTGAATTATTTTGTGTTAAAGAAATACAGTAATTCTAATACAACTCATTCTACATATTTTGCTGTTTACATTTTACATAGGTGAAAAATAGGCTTAATTGTAGAAATAATCAAATTTGAATGAGAATTTAAACTCAAATATATTGTCATTGTGTTGTTTTAGTAAGTAGATGCACAGAATTTAAGCAGAAATAAAGTAGTTTTAGGATGGATACAACACTCAATATGAATTAAAAAGAACTTTAAAAAATCACGAATTTGAAACAAGATGGATGCCATATCTCATTTTGAAGTGGGTCATGTGATCGTTTCATATCATGGTCACGTGATCGTTTCATATAAGATGTGTAATTATTATTTTAATTTTTATTTAAAAAACTACTGAATATATTTAGCTGAATTTTTTTTTATATATTTTATGGAACAATTTGACTATTACCTAAAATTTTCGAAGCAATTTGTGAATTTTAAATCCGCTTAAAAAATGTTAGAAAAATTAGGTCCCATAGGGCTCAATGTATTTCATTTTTTCAACCCGGGTTCAATCCAAAACTAATTGTGTGATATTATTCATTTATATTCCCATAGGTCCTACAGACCGTCTGAACAACATACTAAAATTTCATTTTGATTAAGTCATTTTTACGGCAGTTATCGTGCTAACGGACAGACAGACAGACAGACAGACAGACAGACAGACAGACAGACAGACAGACAGACAGAATGAACAAAGTCATAAACACTTTTCAACTTTGTTGTAAAGTGTTAAAAACAGGAATTCCCAGATAATGACCCCGGATCATCCTTTCAACAGCGGTTTGACCCCATTTGAAAAATTGTTATTGAATGATTTTCGAGATAAAAAAAACTAATTTCATGTAATTTAAAAAGTCGTTGCTGGAAAATGTGTATTTCGTATTGTTAAAACAATATATAGCTTGTAAAGACTCGTATAGCAAAGAATAATTGAACCATTCATGAATCTCTAGCTGGCCAGACCACGCTATCCGTTTAGCTGCTGATACGATAATTTTTCCTTATACAGGATTCCTAGGAAAGCCCTTATGCATCTCCATAACTTTGTGAAGAAAGGGCTATATAAGTGTATAGGCTAGATCTACATGAAGTAAACTGACCATTCCCCATCGAATATAAGTGACAGCAGCGCCCCTAGCAGGAAATTTAAGAAGCTAGGAAAACGAACTTGACAACAACGCGATATAGAAGAAAACTACTAATTACAAAGTTATAGAGAATTGCCTAATGAGTAGGAATTGACATCAGAAATGAACAAAACGGAAGGCAGTGAATGCCCTTCAAAAATTTGTATCATCAAGACCTGTAACATTGTTACCTCTGCTTGTCAAAGTACGTGATCATATTTTTTTTTAATTTCAGATGGGCATTGCCGCTGATGAAGAGCTTTTTGAACAGTAAGTAAATTAGATTCCTGTGCATGTAGGTTATTCTAGTGGTAGAAAACTATTAAGTGGTTATTCTAGCATTCCTGGATAGGACAATCATTCGCCAATAACCCTATTGTGTCAAATAAATACCTACCTGCGACAGTTCTGGGGTCGATTCCTACTCATTATACAACTTTGTAATTATCAGTTTTCGTCTATCTCGCTTTGAGGACCAGTTCATAATCCTAGCTTTTTAAACTATCTAGTTGAAGCCCTGCAGCCATTGTTTTTTTTCGGACATGATCACTTCAAAGTAGATAGACCTATTGTCACTCACGGACTTTTCCCTATAAAGTTAATGGGGTGGTTAAGAACTTTCCTAGGAGCCCTGTATATTTTGAAAGAGGCATTTCTTTCTTCTATATTTCAAATCGATGGGCATTTTCCGGTGTGTACGGCCTCATTTATGATGAAGGTGGTATGTATGACGATGTGTATAACCACATTTCTCCACATTTTCTACTAAAATATACAGAGTCCATCGAAGCGCATATGTTCATATAATACACTTAACTCTGTATTTCTGGGGGTTTTTTGCATGTTTTTGTTCTAACTATATATTATGACTTTGTTCTAATTATGATTTTATTCTAACTGTATTCAAAAACTATGATTGTTCTAACTGCATATTCAAAAACTATGATTGTTCTAGCTGCATATTCAAAAACTATGATTGTTCTAACTGCATACTTTTCATTTTTCCACATTTGATGTGTACGACTTCATGATAAAAGTGGTCTGTATGACCTCATTTCTTCACATTTTCTACTAAAATATATCGAGTCCATCAAAACGTGTTGAAGACCCAAGCCGTCCGACTCATCCAAGGACTTGAGCAACCAAAAGGACGGCCGGGACCATCAAAACGTGTGTGTTTATATATCGCACTTAACTACATAATTTTGTGTTTGAAACATTAGGACTCGATGTAAAGAGTAAATCACGGAGAAAATGGGACAGGGATGAGACAGAAGTATGTAATGGAAATGACAACATATTGTTACGAATACCTAACATTACCCATATTGCTATAATTTAAAGGTCCCGGTCGTTTGACTTTGGTGACGAATTTAGCAACCTTAGTTTAATTTGTTAAAATATCGTCAACTTCGCGACTTTCAGCGAGTCCTAAAAACTGTTCGAATTCGGTAGATTGACTAAAATCTTCCCGAGTTACGTGCTACTTCCAGAACTTTCAAGAGAAGGTCATCGTTCAGTTGGGTTGATAACGTAATACGAGTAGAAAAAAAATTTAAAAATTAAGAAATTTCAAAAAGCCAAAAGATTCCTTAGGTACCTTACACCACCAATAGGTACCATCAATAGGTACCTTTCCTTAGGTACCTTACACCATCAACAACACACGTCAATCTTTTCCCATTGGAAATATGCGATAGGCGTGATGTTTCACAACAATTTGTAACGAGTTACAGAGTCACTCACTATTTCCTTTTTATTTCATTTTCAAAGCAATAAAGTGATAAGTTGCTAATAAAACAAATTATTCCTCAATAAGTTCTGAGCGTCAAATGGCCAAAGATATCGCTTGTTTTATTAACCCCCTCCCCTCCACTCCTCTTTGAAACGAGCGAAAATTTCAATCTTGCTTTATTGAAGAAATTCTTCAAATTTTCGCATTTATTTCGTAACTCCATCACCCAATTTGAAAAGTTCGAATTCGAATTGTATCCACTTTTTCAACAAAGAATGTTTCAGAAAAAATTCAATTGAACGTTTCAAATTTCAGCAAAGACTCTCTATGGGAGTACGATACATATCTTTATTGGAATGTAAGAAATGGAATTTTGTAAAGTGGGCGTTTATTTGTATCCTCCATCCCCATGCAATCGCTACTGTTATTGTTTATTTAGATGTCTTAATGTATCGAGAAACAACCTGTGGTTCTTAATGTTCAAAATGTTCAGAATTCTCAAAAAGTACATTCTAGTTCAAATCTAAAAAAAATGCAAAAATTTTTGGAAAATCAAAACTATGCAATATTATAAAAAAAAATCTGATGTGGGCAACACATGACTTTCCTTATATAATGCAATGAATTTATTACTTTTACAGCTAAAAAAAGTTATTCTTATAGTAGATACTTATATTCTTTCCATGATATTGAATTTTCTTCAATTAGAGTCGTCATTTTCATTGATTTAGCGTCATTTTTATCCATTTGGCGAGATTTTTGTTACTTTGGCAACAATTAAAAATGTCGCCAAGATGGCGACATTCCGCCAAATTTGTCGCCAAAATCTCGCCAAGCGTTATGGACGGAGAAATAAGATATTCTTATACCAGATAAATGACGATTGGCGTTCAAATACAAATGTATTACTCAAAGTATCTTTTCTCATGAATGGAACGAGCTAGATCCACGAGAATGATGTCACCCAATTTATCGCATGGCATTACATATGAAAAGTGAACATGTTTCTCAATACGAGATATTTTTATTTTTTATTTTATATAACTTTTTGATAATTTTTTTTGAAAAATATGCAATATCTCGAGAACGGTTCATTAGCGGTCTAAAATTTATGCCAATCGTTTTCTAATGGAAAATTACATAAGAAATGTCTATTTGCGTAACTTTATTAGCGGTTTTAATTTTTTGACGATTTTTTCAAAATTTTATTCGAAAATTTCGGGAGGTTCTGAGCATTCGATTGCGCATAAAAACAATAGGCTTCCAGTGTTTACGGATTGTGATTTTTGTACCAAATTTCGTTCGAATCGGTCCATTCGTTCGTCAGTTATCGTCTCCACAGACTCACACACACACACACACACACACACACACACACACACACACACACATACTTTCACATACACACACACACACATACAGACATCACTTCAAAAATGTTTGATTCGTGATCAGGGATGCTTGACACGTGCCCTCCCTTCGAAAACTCGAATTCGAATTTTCGACCCCGTCACAATACTTTCCTTATACATTATGCATATAAGGAAAGTAAAAAGAGTCTTTCAAATGTTAGAAGCAGGGACGTAAGTGGGCAATCTTAGCTGGGGGGGTGTGAAGGAAATTTTTCCGACTAATATTGAAAATTTCCGACTGTACAAACAAGTAAGTTAACTTTTGGTTTTGAACGAGTACATTGTTGTTCTAGTGACTTTTGTCCAGTTCAATGTCTACTATTTGTTTTAATTTTTGAATGTTTTGTGTATATATCCAAATCATACCCCAATTTATAAAAAGAAAAATGTCTCAAAACCAAATTTATGGTTTTGAGGGTTTTGTTTTATAAATAATTTTACATTTGTTATTTAATTATCGGATGTGTTATGCAAATGCCCAAATTTTTAGCTATCATTTGAAACAAGGCAAGTTTCTAGGGCAAGGATTAGCAGAATGTTAAATATATTTGAAAAAGTATTAAATTTCATATGTTTTGGGATTTTTTTTCAAATGCACTGGACACATTCCCAGATGATTGCTTAGCACTTAAAAACCCGCGAGTTTCTATACCAAGAATTGGTTGAGTAAATTTCGGAACTTGTATCTTTTTTTTAGCTACATTTGGGTCTTTTAATAGGTTTTTGTAAATAATTAAAACTTTATTATTTTTTTTCTAATTTTCGAATGCACATTGTACATTTCCAAATAATTTCCTCAAAAAAGGAGAAAAACACGCGTTTCTACACCAAGGATTATCTTTGTAAAACCCGGGATGTGCATAATAGCATACATACATTGTTCAAAGGAAATTAATATGATATGATTTGTAGTGCTCATAAGGGATGCCGTTGTTTCATTTCCTCGATATTTGTTTTAAATAAATTGCCTAGACACGGTCTTAAAAAAAATTCCAAATGGTCCACCAGAAAACCTACTTGCATGTGGCTATACACATATTCTTAAATACATCGAAATTGCATTTTTTAGTTTATATGATACTTATTTTGTAGCATCCAAAACAGGAAGATTAGCTTAATTCTACAATTTGAATTCTACAGAAAGTTGTGTTTATCTTCGCAGTCTAACAATTTTTTTTTAATTACTACATTTTTTTTTTTTTTAAGAAAACGCATCAAAGCAACAAATGCATCTCCCTTAATGAGATGCATAAGACTGCGGTTTCTCCCCGGTAGATTGCACATGCCTGAGCACTCTCCTAGAGAAAGGATCGTTTACTTTCTTTATTTTTTTTTCCAGGTTTGTGGATCGCATGCTTATAAATTTGGTATGAAACTAACATTGAGTTATACAGCGTTTTTCAACGTGTGTTATAGTTTCGTGTAAATTTACGGAAAATTAAAGAATTTTAATGTACAGTTTGGACCACATTGGACTTTTTCTCATTTTGGGGTTCCGGTATTAAATTAAATTTCCAAAAGGAGTTCCGAGACCAAAAAACTTCGAAAAACAGTGAGCTATGGAATACAACTGGAGTGAGTGCATATTACACTTTAACATTGTTGGGCCGCGGTTCCTTTCGGAGTTGGCGAAAATCATCCACGTTTGAAAATACAATTCTTTATGTAGTATAGCGGGCTGTTATCTAAGACTTAAATATGTGGGTTACAAGAAGTTGGTGGTAGGAGGATGGTACGGTAACTGTAGTTGTGTCCCCCACTGGATTCTAGTCTAAATTAAATGGGAATATCCCGGCCATCCAAACAGATACCTTACACTTTGGTGTATGTCATACGGTCTGGGTCGAAAGTGGAAAGATCTCCTCTAGTTGTTGCAAGCCAATCTGAAGACTCGCTTGTACGTTGACGATATTCTGCCTATACTGTCAAGTCGCCCAGGTTCCATTTACCAACAAGACAAAGCTCGAACACATACTGCACAACTTTCTCAATAATGTCTTCAAGGATTTAATACCCTCCTATTGCCATCCAGATCTCCAGACCTGTCACCAATAGAGACGTACTGTGACAGCAATTGCAGCCTTCTCTGAATACCACTGAATTAGCTGATCAGTTGCAACATTTGTGGCAGAATCTTCCGCAGAGGGACATAAGCAACCTAACTGACCCTATGCCGCACCGAATATCGACTTGTATAGTCGATTACCACTTAATAAAATATCAGTTTCTTGTTGTCACCATTTCTTAATAAAACGTTTTTTATTGATTCCAAATTCTAATCATTTGCATATTTTCTCAAACGACACATACATGCCGATCTTCGTGGCTGTAGGCTCAATTTCTTATGGGTGCATATAATTTTTTGTGTGTATAGTTTCAATGCTTTTTCATCACGGATTTGAACGAATTTTTAATCACCTTTTTAAAAGCGCAGTGTCATCATGTCAGAGCACCAAATGCAATTTCGAGGGCTAAAATACTTATGTTTGCTGACTTTAAAATGCTTAATTTAAATCTGAAAGTCGTTTTTAAAATTAACCCTTGGATCTGGAAAGATAGCCCCTCAAAGTTTGGCCTTTTTTGCTATTTTTGTGTTTATAATCTCAGGTCGAAGATGTTGCCACAATATGATGCAATTGCATGGTTATGAGAACTTAATGCTTGAAGAAATAACAGGAAAACTGTATTCAACTCATGAAGTTAGAGGTGAGACCACCTCCATGATTCAGCTGAGTGGGAAATTTAATTTTGTGAGGTCATCCCTATTTAAAAATTCAGAATATGAATATCTAAGCCATGGATTTAGAGATACTTATTTTCTGCTTTATCTTCAAAATCACCTTGTAAACGATGCAATTATACAAACTTTGTTTATAGATAGATTTGTTGGAGCTGAATATGATCCATAAAGTTAGAGAGAGTTAGACTCTTTTCTTCTATGGTATGGCTAGACCAATTAAAAACTTAAGATGAAAAGTTTGAAGTATTAAACTTGATAAATTGATTTGCTAAGATTATAGGGGAACGTAACTTTATTGCGTTATGTTAGGAGTCGGTATAGTATGTATGTCTTTATAGGGAGATATTATCCTATAAGAGATAATAATATTGAATAGGGGGTGTATGACTGGTATGTGACTGTGGATATTAGAAGTGGTTGGGCAGATCGGTGGCAGTTGATGGCAGTCCGCCGGTTCCTGTTTCTCATGCATCGTCGTGGTGTACATAGATGAGCTTAGCACCCGAAGTGCGCGGAAGTTTGCTGGTTTATAAAAAAATTTCAACTTCGATCAAAGTTTTCGAGAAATAAATATTTCGAAAGAACGTAAGATTAAATAAACCAATTGCAGAGATGGGAAGTCCACAAAATATAAAAACAATTTTTTTTTTAATTGAACACCAAAATTTTTAGTATAAGTAAATTATTACTGGAAACGAGTGCATATTAAGTGGTGCAAACAGAATCAGAAATGAATGAAGTAATATAAAGCATCGCCATATTTTATGCACAGCTGACTTTCAAAAACAAAAAATTATGTTATTCATTATTTTGATCTATTTTATTGGCTTCTTCATCGAAATTGAATTTGTAGGATCATTTCATTACTTTTATGTTTCCTACTTATAGGGGCAACTCTAGTAGAGAGGTTTTGACTATATAAATACCAAATGATGACTACAAAAATCTGAATATAATATTTCGCAACAATCAATGTTGGTATATTATTTTGAAATAACTCTGTTTAATTTTCAGAAATATTTTGGCGGATTTTTATTTGAACGAGAAAGAAATATTTTAATTTAAAAATAAAATAATAGTAATTATAAATAAATTATTGATTATTTATTAATAAAAATATATAAAATGTGTCTACAAAATGTACAACGGTAAAATTATAACTAATGAAAATTTTGATTTATTGGAAGCTCAACTATTTAACATATTTTTCTCTATTAATAAAAGGTTTATAAAAACATTTTGAAGTAGTTAACATTTTACTGTTACATTCTAATTTATATACAATTTAATATCGAACGGTCGAATAAATGTTGCATTATTATTACATATTTAGTATTTTTCAAAAGGATGTCTGTTTCTGTGTGTGTGTAACGCGCAGCAGAAAATTCAAGCTTTCAACAGCTTCGAAGATCTGTATAGAGTTGGCATCTCAGCTTATGCAAATATGCACTTCGCCGGGATTTTTTTTTTTTTTTAAATTTCAATTAGTTTAAAGGTTATGCATATTTAAAGTCGAAATTTCGTTGTTTCTAAATCCATTTATCCCAGCAGACTATTGTTTGCAGAATGGCAGATGTTTATAGACAATTAGGGCGACACAATGTGGATGATGAAATCAAAAATTCTAAGTTTCAGAATTTTACAGATATCATTTTGATTTTTTTAAACGAGCAATTATTTTATAAGATCTCGCTTGACAAATCTCTTCTATAGCACGAAAATATTCGGAGATAGAATTTAATTATCTAATTTTACTTTTCAGCATATATTTCACGAAAGTGCAACAGACGAAACTCATAAAGTGATTTAAATAGAGAAGTTTTCTTATTCCTTGAATTTTAAAGATATGATTCATATTTTTAAAAATACAATTATTTGCCATTAAAAGCATTGTAAAAAAATCATTTGAATCGGATAACTACAACCATAATCCCCATTTTTACCTCCTTGCTTTTTCTTCAATCCTAAAGGGGACGCAGCGCAACGAGAAAAGGCGTTGTTGTTGAGACCCAGACGGTCCGACCTACCAGAAAGGTGTAAGGTAACAGTCTAGACGACTGGGAAGAGCCACTCAATTTAGAACGAAATCCAGTGGGGGGAGGCATCCACAGGGACCGTACCCTCCTTCCCCTACCACCAACCTTTCGGAAGGGCTTACGGGCCCACATGTTTAACGTGATCGTACTCCGCGTGAATACGTTTGGCAGCGGAGGGAATCGAACTGAGGCCTACCGAGTGCAATCCGAGCGCTAATCACTGGACTACCGCGCCCCACAAGAAAAGGCGTGTTTAACCGCGTTAATGTGTTTTTATAGATCTAATGCAATTTTTGAGGAATCTTCTTATCAAGTTTAAAAAGATTGATAATATCCTGTTTTTAACACTTTAAAAATAGTTGAAAAGTATTTATGACTTTGTTCACTCTGTCTGTCTGTCTGTCCGTTAGCACGATAATTGCCGTAAAAATGACTTTATCAAAATGAAATTTTAATATGTTCTTCAGACAGTCTGTGGGACCTATGGGAATATAAATGAATAATATCACCCAATTAGTTTTGGATTGAACCCAGATTGAAAAAAAGAAATACATTGAACCCTTCAGGACCTAATGTTTCAAACATTTTTTAAGCGACTTTAAAATTCACAAATTGCTTCGAAAATGTAAGGAAATATTCAAATTATCTCATAAAAATATAAAAAACATTTCAGTAAAATATGTTAGGTAGTTTTTTAAATAAAAATTATTTAATATAGGGAGAAAAACAAATTCAATTAAATTCTCACTCTCGCTATATCCTCCAGAAAGAGACACGAGATATATTATATAATAAATATCTTTCCAAGGGTTTAATTATTTTATATATAAGAGAGGATTCATATTTTAAAATAAATATGGTAGATAACAATTTTTCAAATTTTTAAATAAAATAAATTAGTATAGTATTGTAATGAATGAAACGGTTGAAAAAATGTTTATGAATGAAATGCTGCCTTTATAGAGAGGCGATTTATATTTTGATGACGTCATTTGAAAAAAGTTCATTTGTTTTCGATGAAGTTTTCAAATATAATAAATTATTGAAGTATTATGATAATTTAAAAAATTTACCGAGGAATGTATCGCATTTTAGAGATGTTTAAACCAGGCAATCTATATTTCAATGCCGTCAATTGAATAAAGTTCATTTTTTTCGATGAAGTTTTCAAATATAATAAATTAATGTAGTATTGTGATAATTTTAAAAATATTACTGAGGAATGTATAGCATTTTAGAGATGTTTATATAAAATTGCATTGAAGTTGGAAAGTGTTTGATAATCAATGCTTTATGCATGATTGATCTTTCTTGTTTAAGTTTATAAATGCTTATTTCTCGGAAACAAAAAGTGGTAGCTATAAATAATATTAGGTTATTTGTAGTCCTTTGAAAACCATATAGGAGTGTACAATTGGATTTTGGATAGGTTCTTAGTTTTTGAAAAAAATAGTGGCAACAATTTCGATATTTTAATATTTTGTAGATGTGGTCCTAATTTCGATATTTTAATAATTTAAAAAAATTGAAAAGGTGGTTCTAATTTCGATGTCTTAATAATTTGAACCATTTTGAAAAAGTGGTTCTTAATTATCTAAAATTATTTTAAAATTGCCAAAAAAAATAAACTACCTACATAGAAAAATGTTATTCAAGCGAAATCATTTCGACTCGGGCCGTGCCGGAGATTTAGAAAGCTGTTTCGGGCCGGGCTCGAACTTGACTTTTAAAAAAGGCTAAACATATTTGATTTTGAAAATTTTTCTGGGGCCGAATATATTTATTTCGCCAGGCCGAACATATTTAATTTTGAAAATTTTTCAAATGAGTTTTTATTGAATACATGAAATAATTGTCTTTATTTCAGCTATATATAGATACATGTTTAAAAAAAAAAACTTTTATCTCAATTCTTCGTAGAAAATTTTCACACATTCATGTTCCCGGTCCGGCCGTCCAAATAGTTGCTCTTAGTCCTCTGGACGAGTCGGACGGTCTGGGTCTTCAACACATTCATGTTCCCGGCCGTCCAAGTGGATGCTCTATGGTTTCGGATAAGTCGGACGGTCTGTGTCTTCAACACATTCATGTTTGCGGCGGCCGCTCACATTCCTGCTCATAACCTCGGGTGAGTCGGGCGGCCAGGGCTTTCTTCACATTCATGTTTTTAACACATATGAATATACATTATTTCGGGCCAGATCAAGTCGAGACTGGTTTAAGTACTGGCATTGTTGTACCAGGCAGGGAAAAACTCTAAATTTTCGGTCCGTTCTGACCCGTATTGGAACCACTGCTGATCTTTTTGTATAGTCTAGTGTTTCAGTTTCATTCACAATTTGAGATTTTATTTTGTCGCAGAAAATTGATTTAAATGACGTATGGATTGTTAAATGATACCTTTAAAAGCACAATTTTATAACAAAATTTAAAAATGCAATAAAAATAAATAATAATAATTATGAGAAACGTATATAAACGATTCTTATGCATGCCTTTATATAATTTAAAAATATTACCTTACTTTACGCAGTCACATTCTAGCTCTGCGAAAAATTGAAGCAATCTGGACTGAATGAAGATTCCCTTGCTTTTCAGCATTTTACAGAAAAGACATTCACATTTTTTGAGTCATAAATTACTTGCCCAATTATAGACACTTTTAAGGGAATACATACTGGGTTTACTTTCCAAATCCTTGGACAATGTGTTTCAGTATTTTTCTCCTGCTGTTTTACCGACAGCATAGCGAAGAAAATAGGTTTTGTCTGAAGAACTCGTACCAGAACCTAATTGCTCTTTCATGGTTTTGTCCCCACCAAAGAGCTAGAATCACGTGATTGCTTCTCGAAGGTCCCCACATATGTGTATTACAAATGATCTGCACCCTCCGGTTGCAAGATCTGCTTCTCCGAATTTCCTCAAGAAAAATGCCAACAAAGTTTGGGGACTTCCTGGACCACCCTCGTTGACATACCCCTTATCCAGGTGGCTGATACGTATTTAAATGAGATTTATGACATCGCAAAGAAACCATTGCCCCACGTTCATCTTCTGGCTTTGCTTCAACATGGATTTCAAGGATTTTGGTTCACGAAAGAGAATCGGTGATTTTGTAGTGAACATTTAGAAAATTAAAGTAAAAAATAAATTTTTAAAATGAAATTTATGGAGAACAAAACACACTCTTATTCCGATTTTTTTTCCGAGTGATTGCCAAATTTTCCGACTTTTTTGAGTCAGGGGGGGTGTGACACCCCCCCACACCCCCCCTGTACTTACGTCCCTGGTTAGAAGTAATTTGCTTTGCATATTTTTGTGCCCTTTCCTCCCTTTATTACGGCACTGGACGTCGTAAACCTCTCTTAATGAGAACTTTTTAAAAACGTATATTCCCGTCAAAATCCTAAATTTGAACAATATAAACTTAAGCACGAGAAACTTAACTAGCGTGTGGCTCAACTCGACTTTCTCATACCAGAATCCTTTTTTTTTACTTTCCTTATATACATAATGTATAAGGAAAGTATTGTGACGGGGTCGAAAATTCGAATTCGAGTTTTCGACGGGAGAGCACGTTTCAAGCATCCCTGATCACGAATCAAAAATTTTTGAAGTGATGTCTGTGGGTGTGTGTGTGGGTGTGTGTGTGTGTGAAAGTATGTGTGTGTGTGTGTGTGTGTGTGTGTGTGAAAGTATGTGTGTGTGTGTGTGTGTGTGTGTGTGTGTGAAAGTATGTGTGTGTGTGTGTGTGTGTGTGTGTGTGTGTGTGTCAGTGGGTCTGTGGAGACGATAACTAACGAACGAATAGACCGATTCGAACCAAATTTGGTACAAAAATCACAATCTGTAAACATTGGAAGCCTATTGTTTTTATACGCAATCGAATGTTCAGAACCCCCCTAAATTTTCGAATGAAATTTTGAAAAAATCGTCAAAAAATCAAAACCAATAATAAAGTTACGTAAATAGACATTCCTTATGTAATTTTTCATTAGAAAACGATTGACATAAATTTTAGAACGCTAACATGAACCGTTCTCGAGATATTGCACATTTTTCAAAAAAATTATCAAAAAATCAAATAAAATAGAAAAAAAATATTTCCTATTGAGAAACATGTTCACTTTTCATATATAATATCATGCGATAAATTGGGTGACATCATTCTCGTGGATCTAGCTCGTTCCATTCATGAAAAAAGATACTTTGAGTAATACATTTGCATTTGAACGCCAATTTATCTGCTGTAAGAATAACTTATTTCTTCGTTCATAACGCTTGGCGAGATTTTGGCGACGAAATTGGCGGAATGTCGCCAACTTGGCGACTTTTTGAAATGTTGCCAAATTAACGAAAATCTCGCCTAATGGATAAAAATGACGCTAAATCAATGAAAATGACGACTAATTGTCGAAAATATCAATATCTTGGAAAGGATATTAGTATCTACTAGAAGAAAAACCTATTTATTTTACTGTAAAAGTAGTAAATTCATTGCATTATATAAGGAAAGTCATGTGTTGCCCACATCAGATTTTTTTTTTTTAAATTTGACAAGAAATTTTTTTTAAAAATCGGTATCTTGGATCCAAATGATTACAACTATAGCGTGATATTCTTCACTTTAAAAGGTTTGAAAAAATCTTTCGATTGATGCCATACTTGACAATGTATCCCCCGGGGGTAACTTGCCCCCCAAGAGGTGCTGATGGCGTCACGAACAAAAAAAAATTGTATTACGCCTTTTCTTTTTCACAACAATGTTTGAAACTATTAAGTCTCGTGATCATTGAACCATAAATGAACCTTTTTATGCATAATTATGTCAAATTTTGTCCTATGCTGCCATGTTAAAAAATGTATAATTTCGAAGTTTTCGCTCGAATTAAAAAAAATTCTATCTAATTCTAGATAATTTTGTAATAAATATGGATATAAAGTTTCGTCAAAATCCATTAATATTTGTGGCTGCTATCGCGTACACAAAATATCGACCACAGACAGACAGAGGTAGACAGTCAATGTGTTATATCTACCTATTTCAAGACATTTCATGAAAAATAAATAATCTGATGTGGGCAGCACATGACTTTCCTTATATAATGCAATGTATTTAGTACTTTTATAGTAAAAATAAATTAGGTTATTCTTATAGTAGACACTTATATTTTTTCCAAGATATTGAATTTTCGTCAAATAGTCGTTATTTTCATTGATTTATCGTCATTTTTATCCATTTGGCGAGATTTTCTTTGATTTCGTAACATTTAAAAAAGTCGCCAAGTTGGCGACATTCCGCCAAATTCGTCGCCAAAATCATTCCAAGCGTTATGGACGGAGAAATCAGTTAGTCTTATCGCAAATAAATGACTATTGGCTTTCAAATACAAAAGTATGTATTACTCAAAGTATCTGTTTTCATGAATGGAATGAGCTAGATCCACGAGAAAGATGTCACCAAATTTATCGCATGATATTACATATGAAAAGTGAACATGTTTCTCAATAGGAAATATTTTTTTATTTTATATAATTTTTTGAATTTTTTTTTAAATGTGCAATATCTCGAGAACGGTTCGTGCTATCGTTCTAAAATTTATGCCATTCGTTTTCTAATGAAAAATTACATAAGAAATGTTTATTTGCGTAACTTTATTAGCGGTTTTGATTTTTTGACGATTTTTTCAAAATTTCACTCGAAAATTTAGAGGGATTCTGTACATTCGATTGCGTATAAAAACAATAGGCTTCCAGTGTTTATGGATTCTGATTTTTGTACCAAATTTCGTTCGAATCGATCCATTCGTTCGTCAGTTATCGTCTCCACAGACTCACTGACACACACACACACACACATATTTTCACACACACACACACACACACACACACACACACATACACACACACACATACATACACAGACATCATAACAAAAACGTTTGATTCGTGTTCAGGGCTGCTTGAAACGTGCTCTCCCATCGAAAACTCGAATTTGAATTTTCGACCCCGTCAAAATACTTTCTTTATACATTATGTATATAAAGAAAGTAATGCTGGTTAATTATACTCATAATAAGAGAAACTTTAATTTAAAAATAATCAAAAATTCATATACTAAGTGCTACGCCTTTCTGTTATGTCACCTAACAATAACAGTACTAACACTAGCGACACCTATATATAATTCTCAAAGCATTATGGCATTTTCAAACGTTTCATCCATAAGAGTTTCATCTCCTTCTTTCTAACTCCATACTCAAAAAAGGCAATGCTATAAAATCGTCTGCTTCTCTATGAAAAATCAATTAATATTTCAGTCATATCACCTATATTCCAGACTCCATTGCTAAATAATTTTGCTTTAAAAAATTTCAAGAATTCTTATACAACTCATCTTACAGCTTCATTTGTTTGAATTCTGCGTACGTTAAAATTAAGTTTCGTTGTAGAAATAACCAAAGTTTAGTGAGCATTTAAAATAAAAAATATTGTACTTTTGTAAGTACATGATTTAGATACACAGATAATAGGCAAAAATAACGCGGTTTTAGGACGGATACAACACTAAATATAAATATAAGCGTTCCTTAAAAATCACGATTTTCACTAAGTGAAAATAAAATAGATGCCATATTTTATTTTTCAATGAGTCGCGTGATCTCTTCATATAATATAGGTGTAATTATTATTTCAATTTTTATTTAAAGAACTACTTAATATATTTTGATGACATTCTTTTTTACACATTTTAAGTGCTAATTTGAATATTTCCTAAAATTTCCAAGGCAATTTGTGAATTTTAACTCCTCTTAAAAAATGTTTGAAGAATTGGGTCCAATAGGGTTCAATGTATTTCATTTTTTCAATCCAGGTTAAATCCGAAACTAATTTGGTGATATTATTCATTTCCATTCCCATATCTCCCACAGACCGTCTCAACAACATACTAAAATTTCATTTTAATAAAATAATTCTTACTGCAGTTATCGTGCAAACAGACAGACAGACAGAATGAACAAAGTCATAAATACTTTCCAACTGTGTTGGAAAGTGGTAAAAAGAAAATTTCGAGACATTTCAAAGAAATACTTCAAGAAAATGTTTTAAAGAGTTACTTATGACTAAAATCTCATAAAAATGTATATATTTTATTGACTATGATATAGATCATGGTACAAATAGGGCCTAAACAATGCATTAAATGCAAAATTCGGATAGAGGTTCTCTCAAGATGTATATATTCGAATTTCTTCCCATTTTGTCCATTACATTCTTCAAAATTGGCATATTTTGCAGATTTTGTGACTTCATTTCCAAATATCAAAATCTCTCAGAAGGATTTTACTGCATTTTCGTTCACTTCGACTGTTCCACAGAAGAAAAAGAAATCCCAATGTAATGTTTCGAACTCCTGCGAGACTTACTGTAGAAGCCCAGCACATATGCGTCTCTAATACTGGAACCTCGGAGTTGGAATCCTCTAATTTCGAATTTCGCAAAGTGGGCGTGTGTAACTGCTCTCCATCTCCACATAACCGTATACGCATTTTCCTTCTTAGATATACTTTTATTGTCTATATCGATGCCTGGGTATATCGATATGAAATCGTAAAATATAGCATGCAAATCTTATTTCAGTGAGTGGTAGAGTTATGCAGCGTTTCGAAAATCATGAATCGATATATTAAATAAATCGGATATGTCAAATAAAAGAGTTTCCAAACAGATTAATAAAATGTTCATAATGTAAGGGAAAAAACACAAAATTTTTTTAAGGATTCTTTATATGGTTGCAAGTGGTGCTCACATTTCATTATTTGCGAAACTACTTAGCATTTCCATACTTATTTCATACAGTCATATGAATTTTCGAGACAAACAGGGCGTGACATCTCCAGAATCGGAAGTGGAAAACTTTAGTAAACCTTCCGCCCTCTATCTCCTCTGGAATTCGATACTGAATCTATATCAGTCAACATCTCAGTCAACATCTGAAGCATATCAGTCAACATCTATAGCCAATGCTAAGAAATAGATGTTTCGTAGAAAATTTTTGAACCGGAAGTTAAAAGAGATGTAGAACCCCCCCCCCCCCCCTACCTCTTCTACAAGTTGATACTGAATTCATATCAGTCATCATCTAAACCCGATTTATAACCACTCTTGAGATATAGAGTATTCGGGTAAAATGAAAAATTTTGAACTGGAAATAGAAAAATAATCAGAAGTGGAAATCCTTAGTGAACCCCTCTGGCTCCTTCGTAATTTGATGCAGAATCTATTACAGTTATCCTCTAATCTTTAACAAATCTTGATAAATAGATGTTTCAAGGAAAACTTTTCAGTCAAAACAACAGTTTAGCAAAATTTTTGTCACCAATTAGAGCTTCCTTAACTGAAAATTAATGAGCTTGTTGGTTATCTCTCTGATTAAAATAATAGTTTCAAATTTCGTTGAAATCGATCAATTCGTTTGGAAAATTATGCTCCTTGCGAAAATAGTGAAGGTTTAACACTTAGAAAACGATTCGTTCTATGTATAACTTCTTAACAATGGTGTTCTTTCTCTTCTGGTTAAAAGTTCTTAGAAATTATTTATTCATTTGATAATAATTAACATATTCAATATGTTTATGATTATTTTTCGTTTTAGATTAAAAAGCAATGTGTGCAGTATTTTGAGAACGGAACATAGCAGAATATTGCCATTCCCTTCTCTTTTTAAAGCTACTTATGCATATACAGACAGACAAAAATGCACATCACTGATATAATAGTTGATTCGCATTCAGGGATACTCAAAAAGTTTAAATTTATCAAAATCCAAAAGTCGAATTTCTCACCCTAGGATATATAAGATATTTATACTTTCCTTCTATACATAGTATAATGTATAAGGAAAGTATTGTGACGGGGTTGAAAATTCGAATTCGAGTTTTCGACGTGAGAGCACGTTTCAAGCAGTCCTGAACACGAATCAAACGTTTTTGAGATGATGTCTGTGTATGTATGTGTGTGTGTGTGTGTGTGTGTGTGTGTGTGTGTGTGTGTGTGTTTGAAAGTGTGTGTATGTGTGTGTGTGTGTGAAAGTATGTGCGTGTGTGTCAGTGAGTCTGTGGAGACGATATCGCACGAACAAATGGAGCGATTCTAATAACATTTGGTACAATAATTACAATCCGTGAATACTGGAAGCCCATTGTTTTTAAAAACAATCGAATGTTCAGACCCCCCCCCCACTTCCACTACATTTTCGAGTGATATTTTGAAAAAATCATCAAAAAATGAAAACTTTTAATGAATTTACGCAAATAGACATTTTTTCTGTAATTTTTTTCCTTAGAAAACCATTAACATAAACTTTAGAACGCTAGCATGGACCGTTTTCGAGATATTGTCTATTTTTCAAACAAATTTATTAAAAAATCACATAAAATAAAAACATATTAACTATTGTTAAATATAATCACTTTTCATATGTAATATTATGCGATAAATTTGATGACAGCATTCTCGTGGATCTAGCCCGTTCCATTCATGGGAAAAGATACTTAGGACAATACTTTTGTAGTTGGACGTTAATAGTCATTTATCTACTCTAATAACTTATTTCTCCTTCCATAACGCTTGTCAAGATTTTGGCGACGAATTTGGAGAAATGTCGCCAGCTCGGCGACGTTTTTAAATGTTGACAAATTAACGAAAATCTCGCAAAATGGATAAAAATGACGCTAAAGCAATGAAAATGACGACTCGTTGACGAAAATTCAATATCTTGGAAAGAATATAAGTATCTACTATAAGAATAACCTTTTTTTTTTTGCTGTAAAAGTAGTAAATTCATTGCATTATATAAGGAAAGTCATGTGCTGCCCACATCAGATTTTTTTTATTATAGGGGACGGATTACATATAGTTGCGAACGTGTAATATTGACTCACCGGAGTCTTTTCTTTTGAGAAACAGATGGAGAAAACATCCATACAGGTTTTCCTAGAGCTCCTCTACTACATAGAGGAGCCTTATATAGAGGAGCCTTAGATTTTCCCATGACGTGAATGTAGGGTTGCCAGAATTCCTAAGTTCGAAGAAAGATTGCAATATTTGGCGATTTATCGCCAACTTGGCGCCATTTGGCGCTTTCCCGAATCTTTGAGGAGCACCTCGAAATAACGATTATTCTACGTGATATAAGAGATTTCCGGAAGTTTCTATATAGAGAGCCTATAAAAAGAATCATCACTCAGTCGAAGAGCAGTTGACGTGATACGAGCTACACTGAATTGTGATTTTTGTCAATGTTTTGAGAACAGTAGCTGTTGTTTTGTGAAATGATTTTCGTCAATGTTTTGAGAATAATATCGGCTATTTTGCTAAATTTGGGGAGCATTTTAAGTGCTGTGTGACTGCATAATGTGTCCTATTTCCATTGTGCTAGTAAATAAACGTGTCAGTTATCCAGAAATTTGAACTCATTCTTGTATCCTGCATGCACACCCACGATTCCAGAGTATACTCCGTAACAATACGATGTGGAGAGCATTCTAAAAGTGTTCTAAAATAAACACTATGTCTTAAAGATGTGTATATCGGTCTAACTCTCGAAACGAAAATTTTCGAATGTAAAATATTTATTATTACACTATACGTAATATTTGACGATGAAAAAAAAAAGACCAACCCCATAACACTGGGACTAACCATTCAAATTTCAGTTTTTCATATTTCTGTCCCGTCGCCTTTGAAATCGCGACCAGTCGCCGTGACAAAAATTGAATTAAAACTGCGATTTCAATGTAATTTCAAATAATTATGCATGATATTTTGTGCAATTAAACTTAATGAATTGTGAAAGACAGAAAGATAAAATAAATCGGAGTCTGTAGGTAAACCCGTGTGCTGCCCACATCAAATTTTTGTTTTACATAGTAGAGCAAAAACTTGAAATAAAACTTCATCAAAAGTTATATTCCAAACAATCGATAGGTACTTGGAATATAACTTTTGATGACGTTTTTAAACCATGCAGATGTTTCCTCTTCACCGTCATGTTTTAAATAATGAAATTAAGGCTAAACTCGCTGCCATTCGTTAAACGATAATTAGATACCTTTTTCGCGTTCCGCATCTAAGCGTAGTATGTATATAGATTTCATCAACTTGATTCCTATTTTGGCGTCTAAAATGTTCTTCAGAAAATTCAGATATAGGAATGTTTCGAATTCAGGGAGACTCACTGAAAAATTTTTGAATTTTGCAAGTGAACGTCGTCTATTCATGTTCTCCGTATAATCATATTCATTTTCTGGTTTGAATCTTTTGTTTTCTGTGTCAGTGCCTGCATGAATGAATATGAAATCTTAAAAAGGCGTTTTGGCCATTATCTTTGGATGCCTGTTTGTTTCTGTGCTAACGAATACACAAAACTTTGATTCTAAGTGGGATGGAATATGCTAAGTGCAATGGAAATGAAAGATTCAAAAGAAGCGCCCAAATTTTGAGAATAGGTGAGTAAAAAAGTGGTTAGATTTTTGATAAAATATCTGGGGTAAAAGTCTCCAAAACATTTTCATATTCTCTGCTTTTATATTACTTAATATCACAATTAGAGTAAAGAGAAAAAAAGTATGTATTTTGTATTTTTCATTTGCAAACTGTTCTTATAATATATATTTTCTTGATTCGTTTAAAATATTGATTCCTTTATAAATTAACAACAGATCATCGGAGGCATTCAGCTGATTTTTTATAATACATACTATTTTAATGCCTCTTAAATGCATAATGAATGGCAAACCTTTAGTTTCCTCTGCTGACTATTATACTGTTCCAGGAATTGTTACTATATTCCGTAGGATATAATGCCATGGAAATATAAATTTTCTAATAATTCTTACTTTAATTATGCGATTTCAAATAAACTCCGTCTAGCACATAAAATTTCTTAGTAACACTAGCATACGAGCTTTTTTTTTGTCCACACCTCATCCACATATGCGCCCGCACACACACACGCACACATACACACGCACATATAGTGCACACGCACATACACACGCACACACACACGAACACATACACACGCACATATAGTGCACACGCACATACACACGCACACACACATACAAACGCACACACACATACACACGCACACACACATATATACACACATACACACGCACACACACACATACTCACGCACACACACACATACTCACGCACACACACTCGCACGCACACATACACACGCAAGCACATACACACGCAAGCACATACATGCAAGCACACACCCGATTACGGAAATCATCTGCGATGTGATATAGTCCCCACATGAAGCCCCTGACAGGTATTGCAACGCAAACTAGATAGCCCCCAAAAGTGAGGCCTCAGTGCTTCATATACAAGAGCACCCAGAAAACCTAATCCGGCATCGCTTTTGACAGCACCGTTTTGACAAAGGTAAAGACTATTTTTAGTAAAAGGTTCTTTCAAGTTCAATTTTTAATGTTTTCTTTTCGCATATTATGGAAAAGTAACACTTCTTACCCGGTGACACTTCTTGAAGCTCCGTAAGTCTTAATTTCTTTTTAAAACTGTTTCAGCATTTTAAATTTATTATATCTTCAATTATTATAACCAAAACGAAAATTAATAATTGAGTCAAATTTTTGTTATCATTCCAAATTAAATAAAAATGTTGGAAGATTCGAGCAACCCTCTCTGTTGCGGGTACCATAAGCGGCCGCTTAGTGCTTTTTTTTTCGGTAAATATTTTCCCGAAATACCCGTACAGTGGCGTCGCCAAGGGGTGGTTTTAGAGGTCAACGCCCTCTCTAGAGACTCATGATGTTCTACTATTAAAATTGTGCATAGTAGACACTGCTGTGCAATGTTCATTTAAAAAGGTTTTCAGTAAAACCTTCTTAACTGACATTTCCGTATAGCAGACACCTCCAAGTAATGGATATTATGTTCAATTTTCAGTTCTGTGATTTTATCTTCAAATAGTACCTCGGAATAATAAACAATGGTTTGGGTCCTTAGAAACACATTTGCCAAACCACGTTTTCAATGTGTAAATTTACACTTTTATCATGCATTTAAAACATGCACTTCAATCCTAATTCTATTACATGAAGGAAACAGAAAGGAAAATAAAAATATTCATATTGTGAGCGTTTTGAGAATGGTTATAAAAATATTTTTAATTACTGTAAAGTAATCGAGATGTATTATACTATTATATAAAAGCTTAAAATGAGTCTGAAAGTCGCTTTATAGCAGAACCAGTCATAAATATTCCCTGAACTATGAAACATGTTTGTCTAATAGATATCATTAATCACACTTTTTCACACACAGAAATATATAATCAACTTTCTGTAACGTAACAAGTATAAATATTCATTAATTAGTCTTGGCTCTCTAATTAAAAGTTTAAAAATTTTATAATTAAAGAAATATTTATTTTTTTAAATTAATTAAAAGTCCTTAATAAATAAACTAAAGCTCTGCGGAATTGAGAATCATAAATTTTTCTGTTGCACACACACCCCTTCCCAAAAAATTTCTGGTGACGCCACTGTGGCCATTACTGCAATTACAACAAGAAAACTTGTGTCACAAGTTTGCAATAATTCACTTTACGGCATTTTGTTGAAATTTCGCATTGCAAAAAAAAAAAAAGAATCTTGTAATCTTTGACGAGCAATTTATATTATCTGCGATTTAAACCAACTAGAAAATAGCTGGTTTTTTGTGATGAATTCTATAAACTTTCAGAAATAAATCTATCTCAAAATAATAGGGATATAATTAGAGCATCTGACGTATAACGTCTGCCCTTCCAATTCATATTTGTCTAGACTACTACTGACTCAAATGAGGATTACAGAAATTATTTTTTGTATCAAACAAAAAGATGTGCAATTGAGATTCAAATGCTTATACCAATTATTGCTCTGCTATATTTGAGTATTTCTAACGTCGTCCCGTGCCTATTGCATCAAAATCGTATTTTTAAGTTGTAGACAAATGTCAAGCAAAATAAACATCTAGCACTCAGATTTTGTTTAAGAATCAAGATTTACATCGCCTATGTCCTCAGCAATTGTTTTCTTTGTTTTGCCGGAAGGCAGTATTTATAGAAATTATTTTCCATATGAAGTTAAGTCCAATGGACTACAATCGGCGCCCGAATTTTTTAAAATCTGGTGAGGGCAGAACATGACTTTTTCTATATAATGTCATGCATTTACTTCTTTCTCAACGGAAAGATGATGTATAAAATCCGTGACACAATGTTCCTAATGTACATTTGGCGCTTTTCTGGATGACAACATATAAATCTATTTTGAAGTACCGCACGTGAAGAAGTACCGTTTTGAAGTACCGTAAGTTTCAGGCAACTCTATATTGACAATTATCAATAATGGCAGCATCTGAAATAAGCAATGTAGTCCATATATTAAAATATTTTAATAATTAATTCATCAAAGGAAGTCCCAACGGGCGTAATGCGGCCTTTGAAACCGCCTTCTGTTCGCTAATAGTCACCAATCCTATTCACCCCGGCCGGTGAACTTTCTTCTTGCCCATTGCTCGCTAACACTCGCCAACTCGCAGGATTCGGGGGCTCCGTCCTATGTTTCATGCCGCCCTTTAATCGCAAAAGCTCGTTGAATACAATTTCAATTTTCCCTAATGACTAACCCTTTTCATTAAATGACCTTGTTACATTGAACAAAATGGCCATTTTGCACCCCAAAGAACTAAAGAAACCGTTACTAATAAACTAAAAAGGAAATAAATTATTACCAAAAAATATATAATTGAAATATGCCTAAAATCACCAAGTACAGGAAGCAACAACTTCGGCGGTTGCCAATCGTTAAGATAAATATGTGTTACCACACAAAAATAGAATAGCCAGTTATTCCACTGATAAAGATACAATTCAGTGTTACCAATCAAGAGCAAAACATGTAAATAACAATATAGAATACATCATAATTATAATTATTAGAAATAAATATAAATATATAAAAACATATAAATATATTAATATCTGACTATTTTAAACTGATATTATTACCAAAAAATGAAATAAGTCTAAAAGTCACCATGTACAAGAAGCAACAACTTCAGCGGTTGTCAATCACTAAGATAAATATCAGTATTGCCACACAAAAGGTGAAGAACTAGTAATTCCACTGATAAAGGTAAAAATCGGTGTTGTCAATCAAGAACAAACCTTGTATACAACAATAAAGAACAAACACATCATAATTAACATTATAAGAAATAAAATATCTGATGTGGGCAACACATGACTTTCCTTATATAATGCAATGAAATTACTACTTTTACAGTAAAACAAAGACATAAACACTTTTCAACTTTGTTGTAAAGTGTTAAAAAATAGGTTTTTCTTATAGTAGATACTTATATTCTTTCCATGATATTGAATTTTCTTCAATTAGTCGTTATTTTAATTGATTTAGTGTTATTTTAATCCATTTGGCGAGATTTTCATTAATTTAGCAACATTTCAAAAAGTCGCCAAGTTCGCGACATTCCGCCAAATTCGTCGCCAAAATCTCGCCAAGCTTTACTGACGGAGAAATAAGTTATTCTTATAGCAGATAAATGACTATTGGCGTTCAAATACAAAAGTATTACTCGAAGTATCTATTCTCATGAATGGAACGAGCTAGATCCACGAGAATGATGTCACCCAAATTATCGCATTGTATTACATATGAAAAGTGAACATGTTTCTCAATAGGAAATATTTTTTTTTATTTTATATGAATTTTTGATAATTTTTTTGAAAAATGTGCAATATCTCAAGAACGGTTCATGTTAGCGTTCTAAAATTTGTGTTAATCGTTTTCTAATGAAGAATTACATAAGAAATGTCTATTTGCGTAACTTTATTAGCGGTTTTGATTTTTTGACAATTTTTTCAAAATTTCACTCGAAAATTTAGGGGGATTCTGAACATTCGATTACGTTTAAAAACAATAGGCTTCCAGTGTTTACGGATTGTGATTTTTGTACCAAATTTCGTTCAAATCGGTCCATTCGTTCGAATCGGTCCATTCGTTCGTCAGTTATCGTCTCCACAGACTCACACACACACACACACACACACACACACACACACACACACACACACACACACACACACACACATACTTTCACATACACACACACACACATACAGACATCACTTCAAAAATGTTTGATTCGTGATCAGGGATGCTTGAAACGTGCTCTCCCGTCGAAAACTCGAATTCGAATTTTCGACCCCGTCACAATACTTTCCTTATACATTATGTATATAAGAAAAGTAATATAAATATATAAAAATGTATAACATAAATATTATAAACTAATATTAATACAAACTTATTTTTTATTGTCCAGGGCGTTCAACCCACCCAAAGGGTGTAGAGCAGTTACAACAGACGACCAGGAATATTAACACAAACTGTAATTTTTCAAAAGATATGCAGTGCCTTCTGGTAAGACACAGAGTGAGATTTTGCATATGATAAATAGCTGATAAAACACCTAGCCAAAATTAAATAAAGTAGAAATATGTACAGAAGGTAACTAATGCAGAAGCTACAGTGATAATAATACAATTAAATATGGATAATTCTGATATAGAGAAAGTATTTGCAAATGTGTAGTTATTTTAAAATTTTTACTTTCCTTATATACATAATGTATAAGGAAAGTATTGTGACGGGGTCAAAAATTCGAATTCGAGTTTTCGACGGGAGAGCACGTTTCAAGCATCTCTGATCACGAATCAAACACTTTTGAGATGATGTCTGTGTGTGTGTGTGAAAGTATGTGTGTGTGTGAAAGTATGTGTGTGTGTGTGTCAGTGAGTTTGTGGAGACGATAACTGACAAACAAATGGACCAATTCTACCGAAATTTGGTACAAGAATCACAATCCGTAAACACTAGAAGCCTATTGTTTTTATACGCAATCGAATGTTCAGAACCCCCTAAGTTTTCGAGTGAAATTTTGAAAAATTCGTCAAAAAATCAAAGCCGCTAATAAAGCTACGCAAATAAACATTTCTTATGTAATTTTTCATTAGAAAACGATTAACATAAATTTTAGAAGCTAACATGAACCGTTCTCGAGATATTGCACATTTAAAAAAAAAATATGAAAAAGTCATATAAAATAAAAAAAAATATTTCCTATTGAGAAACATGTTCACTTTTCATATGTAATAGCATGCGATAAATTGGGTGACATCATTCTCGTTTATCTAGTTCGTTCCATTCATGAAAAAAGATACTTTGAGTAATACTTTTGTATTTGAACGCCAATAGTCATTTATTTGCTGTAGGAATAAATTATTTCTTCGTCCATAACGCTTGGCGAGATTTTGGCGACGAATTTGGTGGAATGTCGCCAACTTGGCGACTTTTTAAATGTTGCTAAATTAACGAAAAACTCGCCAAATGGATAAAAATGACGCTAAATCAATGACGACGACATTGAAAATGACGACTCATTGACGAAAATTCAATATCTTGGAAAGAATATAAATAACTACTATACAAATAATATTTTTTTTTTTTACTGTAAAAGTAGTAAATTCATTTCATTATATAAGGAAAGTCATGTGCTGCCCACATCAGATTTTTTAAAATACTATTGACTAAATATTCTAGGCAATAATATAATTGACTTGTATTAAGGTTATTAATATGCATATTATGATATTTTTTATTAAATAATCTATAGATTCCAAATAACTGATTAATGATTACATTTCGAAACAATTGAATAGAATTGCACAAATTGAATGGTAATAATTTGTTTATGTTAAATTTATAATTATTTTTTTATCATATAAATTTGTGATGTTCTTAATGGATGGATCAGATGATTTAGATCCAGAAAATTAACATTATTAGCTATTGAGGATTCGTTGGACAATAATTCCAAATTATCGGATAGAAATCGATATGGATATTATTAGAGTCTAGGGTAACTAAAAATATCACATCATCAACATATCCATAAATTCGGTAATCGATACATGTAAAGGTATGTTCATAACGATAAAGATACAAATTGGCTACTGTTACAACCACCTTGCGGGACCTCCTGATAGTTATAAGTATAAATTATTTCCTTGAAATATATAGTTATTAAATAATACAAAGTGGAGAAGTATATGTATTTTAATATGATGTTAGAATTGTTAGCAACAAAAGTGTTGTATAGTGCTAAAATTACATTATAAAGATCTTTAATAGTAATATCATTAAAGAGATATTTAACATAAAATGTCTGCAAACCATAAATATTACCTGTTGTTTCTAATTTATTAATTAACAAGAACGAAATAGTCGGTGTTGTCCGAGTTCTAAATAGACGTCAGCTACAAATAAGCACCCGCTGCTTAAATAATACATTTGAGCACAATTAAAAAAAATCTGATGTGGGCAACACATGACTTTCCTTATATAATGCAATAAATTTAATGCTTTTACAGTAAAAAAAAATTTTATTCTTATAGTAGGTACTTATATTCTTTCCAAGATATTGAATTTGCTTCAATTAGTCGTCATTTTCATTGATTTAGCGTCATTTTTATCAATTTGGCGAGATTTTTGTTAATTTGGCAACAATTAAAAATCTCGCCAAGTTGGCAACATTCCGCCAAATTCGTCGCCAAAATCTCGCCAAGCGTTATGGACAGAGAAATCAGTTAGTCTTACAGCGAATAAATGACTATTGGCGTTCAAATACAAAAGTATTACTCAAAGTATCTTCTCATCCAAATAGATACTCTAAGTCCTCTGGACGAGTCGGACGGCCTGGGGCTTTCAAAGTATCTTCTCTCATGAATGGAACGAGCTAGATCTACGAGAATGATGTCACCCAATTTATCGCATGGTATTACATATGAAAAGTGAACATGTTTCTCAATAGGAATTTTTTTTTTATTTTATACAACTTTTTGATAATCTTTTTGAAAAATGTGCAATGTCTCGAGAACGGTTCAAGTTAGCGTTTTAAAATTTATGTCAATCGTTTTCTAATGAAAAATTACATAAGAAATGTTTATTTGCGTAACTTTATTAGCGGTTTTGAATTTTTAACGATTTTCAAAATTTCATTCAAAAATGTAGGGGGTTCTGAACATTCGATTGCGTATAAAAACAGTAGGCTTCCAGCGTTTACGGATTGTGATTTTTGTACCAAATTTCGTTCGAATCGGTCCATTCGTTCGTCAGTTATCGTCTCCACAGACTCACACACACACATACACAGACATCACTTTTAAAATGTTCGATTCGTGATCAGGGATGCTTGAAACGTGCTCTCCCGTCGAAAACTCGAATTCAATTTTCGACCCCGTCACAATACTTTCCTGATACATTATGTATATAAGGAAAGTAATAACTTTGATCCGAAAATTGAACGAATCAAAACGCACGAGCTTTCCGCAAAAGCAAAAGGAACGAGAATCACAATTGGCTGTAAATTCAGCACATCGCTCATAAAACAGGCGATAAAGTATCCTCATGCATCCTTCTCTTAGCCCATCCACTCCTCTACGACAGAATAAGTGGTTCTTTCGTTTCGACCTTGAAGGGATTCCGAACTGTCCCGGTGCCCATATGATTCGCAAAGAAAAAAAAAAAAATCAAAGACATGCCTCAGATAAAAAAAAAAATTATAATAAATTAATGGATCGGTTTATGAAATTATTTTTTAGAGTAATCTATGATTTTGTACGCAAGTGCTGAAATAAGATTGAACGATGGATGGCAAGTCAATTTCTGTATATCGTAATATAAAAATCGATGAGGTTTAAAACGCTTGAAAAGTATATATATTATAAAAATTCCCTAAAAATCGTCTAATAATAATATGTATGCCATTCATACTTTGTTTCAAAGAGAATATTCCGATCTTTCCGATGGTGATAAGAAATATTTTAGGATACTGAAGAATCAATTTTCGCGAATATCGGCCAAAATCATTGTGAATTCTGGCTGAAAGATGAAATAACTAATATACTAATTAAAAAAAAAAAAAAAAAAAAAAGTAACACCAAGATGTACTATTTTCCAGCATAAAAAAAGCATTACTAGAATAACGTAGATTGCCATTTATTCCTTTTAAAGAATTTAGTAATAATTTACTAGCAGTAGTAGAGTATATATTGTGGCTAATGCTACCAGTTCTAAATTTTAATATGGGTTTTATGAAATTTTGGAATTAGAACAATATAATAAAATTAAAAAGAAAAATTAGATTTAAATATCTATGTATAATAATTTCATGTTTGATACTAATTAGAGAATGTGAATTGAGTTCAAATATATTAGTATTATTATTATTATTTAAATAATTGTTTAAAAATTGCATATAAATTTTTTACGTGTTATTGTATATACACTCTTTTGCAAAAAAAAAACGAAGCACCCCAAACTAATAATCCGATCATCTCAAATTTCGCATGCAAATTCCTTTATACCAAGTATGCAAATGATTAAATTTGCAAGGCCAATGAGTGTTAACTCCGGTCATAGCGCACGTTTCTACTGCGCAACTAGCATCCTATAAAACATGTTAAAAATGTGAACGGTTTATCTCTGCTCGTTATCAGCATTGCAGTTCCACAGAAACACGACCAATAATGCCATTACGATGTTGCCGAAGATCTTATAAGCAATTAGGCGAGTTCAAACGTGGTCGTATAGTCGTGATGCGTGAAGCTGGTTGGTCATACCGAGCAATGGGCCGCCACCTGCACCCAACGGATACTGCTGTGCAAGGGTGTTGGCAGAAATAGTTGCTGCAAGGAACTCATCGGCGGAATGAAAGCTCTGGAAGGCCAAGGTGCACGAATGCGAGGCAAGATCGGATGATTGTGAGGCAGACCTGAACTGATCCAACGGCATCATTGTCCGCCATCCGACGTGCTACAGCTTTTACCATACCACTCTGTAACATTCCACCATCTCACAGCGCTTGACTGAGGTGGGGTTACGCCCACGGCGGGCTTTAAGACGTCTGCCCATAACCCCACAACATCGGCAGAGTCGTTTGGAGTGGTGCCGTAGCCGAGCATCATGGCTGTCAGCAGACTGACATCACATAGTGTTCAGCGATGAATCACGCTTCAGTCTTTCAGCAGATGACCATCGTGTACGTGTGTGGAGGCGCCAGGGCCAGCGGTCCCAATCAGCCTTTCTTTTACACAGGCACACAGCCATTACCCCTGGTGTAATGATGTGGGGTACTATCACTTACGACAACAGGTTGCCCCTAGTCATCCTGCGTACAACTTTAACAGCTCAGCGATATGTTGATGAAATCCTGCGGCCGTTTGCGTTACCCTTCATGGCACGTTATTCTAGGGCCATTTTCGAACAAGATAATGCCACGCCACATACGGATCGCATATCTGTGGACTGTCTCCATGCTGTTGATGCTGTTCCTTGGCCAGCAAGGTCACCAGACCTTTCGTCAATCGAGCATGTATGGGACATGCTAAGCCGACAAATTCGAGCACCTCGAAATGTAACAGATCTGGAGCAACAATTGAGAAATGCCTGGCAGAATGTATCGCAGGATGACATTAGGAAGCTTTATCACTCCTTACCAAGATGTATGCAAGCATATATTGCCGCCAAGGGGGTTTCACCAATTACTGATTTGAAAATTCAATGTGCAACTGCTGATCATCAATAAGCCCTGTGGCCTAGATTTTGTAATCATTTCATACCTGTGTATGAACTGTGCGCATATTTAATTTTAATAAAAACAGCCACTTTCTTCGTGGGTTTTTTTTTCTTTCAAAAGAATGTATAATGACCCTGACATCTACAGGTTATTACAGGAAGGTAGCCTAAATTACGTACTAATGGACATATCATTCTCAAGGATTCATCTTTAAAAAGGTTTAGGTCACCAGTAACAATATAATATCCGATATTGTATTTATATATTTAACAAATATGGCACACACAAGAATCATTTACATTGGCATCCGCATCAATTTCCAAAGAGATTGAGAAGATTGAGAAATTTCTTTATAACTATAAATTGATCTTCTAAAGGTTTGTTATATTTAAATGTCTTTACAACTTTTTAATATTGGATTGGCAGTATATGGCGATAATTATTAAATAAAGTTTCAAAGTTAATATATTATAAATAGATTGTTTAAACGATATAACACAGTATAAATAAGAAGATTAATTTATACTGTGAATAATAGTTTAAATAACCATTTAAACTTATTTTTTAATTAATATTTTTTTTAATATTAATTAAAAAATAAGTTTAAATGGTTAGCTCTTGTAATTAGCAAATCGTAAAATAAATGATTAAAGTGCTTATTTAGCAAGATTAATTTTAAACAAGATCAATCATACATAAAGCATTATGAAACACTTTCCAACTGAAATGCAAAATGCGATACATTCAGCGGTGATATTTTATTAATTATCACAGAACTACGACAATTTGTTTTACTTGAAAACTTCCAACTTCATCGAAAGCAATGAACTTTATTCGAATGACGTCATCGAAATATAAATCGTCTGGTTCTCTATGTAAAAGCAGTTAATATTTCATTCATACACTTTTATTCCATACTCCAGAGTTAAATAATTTTGCGTGAAAAAAGTTCAGCAATTCTTATACAACTCATCTTTACAATCACTTGCTTACATTCTGCATTCATTAAAATTAGACGTCGTTGTAGAAATAATCAAAGTTTGATGATTATTTAAACTAAAAAATATTGTAATTGCGTTGGCGCAAAACATAGATGCATAAAAATTACCGAAAAATAAAACGGTTTTAGGACAGATGCAACACAAAATATAAATGTAAAAGAACTTTAAAACTCACGATTTTTACTCTGGGAAAAAAGATGGATGCCATATTTTATTTTGAGGTGGGTCACGTGATCTCTTCATATTATATGGGTGTAATTATTATTTTAATTTTTATTTAAAAAACTACCGAACATATTTTGTTGAAATTTTTTATATATTTTATGAGATAATTTGAATATTTTCTAAAACTTTCAAAGCAATTTGTGAATTTTAAATTCGCTTAAAAAATGTTTGAAAAATTAGTTCTTATAGGGTTCAATGTATTTCATTTTTCCAGCCCGGGTTCAATCCAAAACTAATTGGGAAACATTATTAATTTACATTTCCTTATGTCCCACAGACCGTCTCAATAACATACTAAAATTTCATTTCGATAAAGTCATTTTTACGGCAGTCATCGTGCGAACGGACAGACAGACAGATAGATAAACCGAATGAGTGAGCAAAGTCATAAACACTTTTCAACTATGTTGTAAAGTGTTAAAAATGATATAAATGTAATTCATTTTCCTTTCTTTAGAAGCAAATATTCAAGATTTTATGATTTTCCAATTGTAAGAGAACTATTAAAGTTATAAGGCTTTGATTGCTGATTTAAAAAATTGCTTATTTTTAGATTTTCCTTTGCCTCTTCTTGGTTTGCATTTTTATTAATTTGCATTTATTTTCTTTATCTTTACAGATATTGGGAATGATGTCAATGAATTTGAGTCAGGAACAAAGAAAGTGGATTTTAATATAGGTTTCCGGGAATCCAAAACTAACAGATATTTATAGAGATGTTTATAAATACCAGGAAATGTAGGATAACTTGAAATATTTTTCATTTTGAAAGCTGTCTTCAGGAGAAATGGATACGGAGCACTTGATGGAGATGGATTCCAACAAATTTCTGTAGTAGATACCGGAACACATGGTCCATACCACAGAAGGATTTGTGTTTGCATTGAATTGTGGACACCCGTTCAGTAAGTAAAGGATTTTTATCCAACTCGCATTTGAAGAATTTACTGTATTTTCTTCTTATGAGGATTTCAAAATGCTGTTCTTAAATTTAATTTTAATGGAATAAATATGTTCAGTGGGCAATATAAAAAGTTCAATATATGGTGAACATTCTTCATTAATCTATGTCACTCAATTTATCACCATCTTCATTTCTTTCTTTCTATACTTATCTACACACTTATTCTATACTTATCTTCATACTTATCTTCAGCATCTCTCTGTACTACTTTCTCTACATGCATAGCATAATGTATAGGGAAAGCATTGTGACAGGGTTGAAAATTCTAATACTAAATTTCGATAGAAGAGCACGTTTTAAGTATCCCTGAACACGAAGTGAACGTTTTAAAAGTGCTGTTTTTCTTTGTATATATGTATGCTAACATGTATGTATGTCAGTGTGTTAAAGACCTAGGCCACTCGACTGACCCAAAGGGTATACAGCTGCTGATTGAGTGGCCGGATGTGTCAGTGTGTTTATATATTAGTGTATGTATGTTCGCTTGTGTGTATGTATGTGCATGAGTCTGCTGAGGCGATGATATCTGACGAACGAATGGAGCATTTTGGTCGAAATTTGGTACGAATATTAGAATCGGCAAGTACTGGAAACCTATGGACTATGGTTTTGATACGTAATCGAATATTCAAAAGATCCCTAATTTTTGAATGAAATTTTGAAAAAATTATTTAAAAATCAGAAGAACCTTCAATAGTGTTACACAAATAATCATTTCTTATGTCATTTTTCATTAAAAAACTAATGATATAAATTTTATAATGCTAACTGGAATCGTTCCGGAGATAGTACATGTTTTTCAAATAAATTTATAAATTAATTGCACAGAATTAAAAGAAGTATTAAGTTTTATTTATAATATGTCTATTTATATATAAGAAAAGCCCTTCTATACCCGTAATGATTGGCGATAAATTTGGCGAACTTTGTGACTAATATGACAAAAAATCGCTAACCTGGCGACTTTGTAAGGTATTAAACTGGCGTAAATGTCGCCAAAATAGCAAAAATGACGCCAAATGGATAAAGGAATTAAAATATTTTAATAATTATGGAATATATTGCTTATTGCGGATGCTATCAATAATGATAATTATCAAGTTACATTTGTGAGAAATATCAGTTAATAGGGCATTTCGAAATAGTTTTACATATTGTCATCCAAAAAATGATGGCAAATGTTCAATTCAACGGTAAAAACATTGAGCTGTAGATCTTGCACATCATTTCTTTGTGAAAGAAGTACATTCATTGCATTATGCAGAGAAAGTCATGTTCTGTCAGATTTGTTTTAAAATACGCCGGTCTATTTCTTTGCTAAGCAGCTTAAACACGAGTAATGACATATTGGGCGATAAATGGCGACTTCTAAAATAAATATTCAAAATTCTATTCATATTATTCATGTTTCAATCAAAATATTCTACATTGATATTCAAAAGAAATTCTGTTGTTATGGTAACCAAGTAGCCAATGTACGCTAATGGTCGCATGAACACAAAATATAGTCATTAGCTAGTCACAGAGTCCACAATGTATCCACAAAAATCATTTGAATTCACTGTAAACTATATTTCCTGTATTAAAACATTGACTAGTAACACGGGTTTATTAAAATTTGTTTGACTTAATTCAAAACGACTTTTTCGCCCAAGAAACAACGGAGATAAATATACAATTGCCTCTAACTTGAGATTTTTATTGTTTTAACAAAAATGTTTTTTAGCCAGACAAAATTATATCTAGATACTATATATTAAATTTTGTAAAAATCGACATAGTGGATTTTGCTGTGTTTGCGTTTGTTTGCGGACAAACTGGTTAAAAATGCACAAAAATAAAACTGCTACTTGTGAAAATAACATATCCAATACTTCTTTAAAGAAAGTAGGCGTATGAAAATTAAGTGACAACAATTAATTTGAGGAAGTTTTGATCCCCCTTCATCAGGTCAAAACAGCGTTTTTTCTTAAGAACAGCTAAATAAAAACCTTTTTTATTTCGACTGAGACCATCCGACCTACCCGAAGGTGTAAAGTATCTGTTTGAACGGCTGGGAGAGTGCCACCAATTTAGACAACAGCTCATTAGAGGCGACATCCATAGAGATCTTATCCTTCTTCCCCTACTACTAACCTCTCGGAAGAGCTTTCAGACCCGCATATTTAAAGTACCCGTACTCCGTGTGAAGACGGGAACAGTTTGGGCAGAGCCAAAAATCGAACTCGGGTCCTCCGAGTGCAATCCCAGTGCTCTAACCACTGGGCTGTTCCGCTCTCTAAGTAAGAGCATTTTTTCGACCTAGACCGTCCGGCTTACCTGAAGGTGAAAGGCATCTTTCTGGACTGCCGGGCCAGTGCCACTCAATTTAGATCGGAATCCAGTGACGGCGACATCCACAGGGACCGCATCCTCCTTCACCTACCTCACGAACCTCTCGGAAGGACTTTCAGACCCACATATTTAACATGGTCGTACTCTGCGTGAACACGAGGACAGTTTGTGCAGAGTCGGAAATCGAAATCAGGTTGTCCGAGTGCAATTTCCGTGTCTTAAACACTGGGCTATCACATCCCTCCTAAGTACGGACTGTAAGGTGGCAGATCAAGAAGCAGTGAATAGGATAACTTTGGAACATCCGATGTGATGATTTGTAGCGGAGGTGGGGGGCCGATATCCCAATATTAAAGTTTCAAAACAACAAGGCTAGGGATGGGGAAGAGACCCAAATCCTTTGTCACGGCAATTATAGATACGGCCGCAATTGCACAATATGACTTTCCCTATGTACATAGTATAATGTACATAGTATAATGTACATAGTATAATGTACATAGTATAATGTACATAGTATAATGTACAGGGAAAGTATTGTGACGGTGTCGAAATTTCAAATTCGAGTTTTTGACGGAAGAACACGTTTCAAGCATCCCTGCGCTCGAATCGATCGTTTTGAGGTGATGTCTGTGTATGTGTATGTTTGTGTGCTTCCGTGAGACTGTGGAGATGATATTTCACGAACGAATGAAGCGTTTCGAATGAAATTTGTTACGAAAATCACAATGAGTGTGGAAGTTTGATTTCATACGCAATCGAATGTTTGGAAGACTACCAAATTTTCGAATGCAATTTTGAAAAATCATAAATAAAATCAGAACCTTCAATAATTCTAAGTATATAATCATTTATTATGTAATTTTTCATTAGAAAACGATTGAAACAATATTTATAATGTTTAGCACGAACCGTTTTCAAGATGCTGTACTTTTTTCAAGTAAATGTATTAAAAAATTACATAAAATTGAACAAAGTATTAACTATTGTGAAGTATGTTCACTTTTCATGTGTGACATTATGCGATACATTTGTTAACATCATTCTCGTGGATCTAGTTCATTCCATTCACGAGAGATGATGATTTGTGTGATTGTTTTGTGTTTTGACGCTTAACGATTCGACGGAACGAAAGAAGTCGCCAGCTAGTAGGCGGCAAAGCCTCCCGATTAGCAAAGCAAGTTACAGGGTGAGTGACTACTCGCAGGCGTTAGCGAGAAGAGGGCTGATTCCCCTCGTGTTATACATTATTCAAATTCCCACTGGAAAAAATATTGCTTTATCTATTAAAAAAGTTCTCACGATTGGATAGAACCACAAATCCTTGTTGCGTTGAAAGGGGATTCGAAACACACATATCACAGAGAGAAGTTTGTTGAAATCCATCTTTGTCAAGTGCTCAGAAACCTTTTCTCCAAAAGACAGATTTCCAAATGAAAAGGAATTCATGTTATACTTGTGTAGGTTATCTGATATTTGTATCCACGCTCCTCTGCATGTGTGAATTTTCGAATTCTCAAAAAAACCTATCGAAAAACTGACAAAATTCAACCTCGGCTATGATCAATTGAAAGTGTTGGCTAGTTCCGTTCTGAAATGAATGCAATATTGTATACCGAAAAATTGGATAGCTCTCTATTTCTCCAGAGAAAAATTGAAAAAAATACAGAGCGGGGTTAATACAGTTTATTTTAACAGAGCATAGGACTCTTACAATATTAAAAAGGGAAAAAAAAATTCATATTCGACATTTTATATCTTATATATTTTAAAATCATACTTTGTATTTTTAATTATAAATCAATATTTTTTTAATGTACAACTTTTTAAGCATGATATAACGACTTGTTTATTATATAATTGAAAACTACGTGCCATTTATCGAACAGAAAATATGGTAAGACAGCTTGTGTGCAACATTTATTAAAAAAGTTTGCATCCGAAGCAAAAGTTTCATTATCTAGTTATACTTCAAGTGTAATTGCTTACTTTGAACCTAAATTAATTTGTATTTAAAATAAATTTTTATTTCATATAACATTGCACTTAGCTTCTTTACAAAATTCACGGAATTTTTATAAAATAACCTCTTACAAAAATATACTTGCATCAAGGAAACATGAAAAAATTTAAGCTTGTAGGCCAACATACATTATATATTATAAAAATATATTATATAGTATTGAATGTGTTTTTCTTACAAACAGTATTTTTACTTTCCTACAACATATAAAGAAAGTATTGGAATCGTGTCGAAAATCGAAACTCGATTTTTCGATGAATCTATACGTATAAGACACTCTAGAAAACAAAAAACCAAAAGCGTGCCGTTTGTGTGTATGTGTGTCTGCTCATCTGTGTATCTGTCTGTACAATGTATGTATCCACTCTAACTCAAAACTATTCAAAAGGAATTTCATAAAATTTGGTAAGTCTCCTGTAGGTTACCCTAGTGCTGAGTAGATTTTGGTACGATTAGGAAAAACGGAAGCAGCCTCTTTCGCGAAATAACCCTTAAAAATCGTCTAAAACTGAAATTAAAGACTACATGCGCTCAAATTCATCAATTAAATGCTTGTATTATACATAATTTTTTACTACGAATAAAACCGGCCCCATTACTCTGAGACTAACCATTCTCGAGATATTTAAGCTTTATAGTGTTTTTTCATGCTACCTGTGAAAGTACATCCAGTTATCAAATGAAAACGAAAATTTAAGTAAAACCACAAATTGAATTTAATTTTACATAATTATCCATATCCTGTTTTGTTCAATTAAATTCAATTTAATGAATTATGAAATAAAGAAAGAGAAAATGAATTGGAACCTGTAGGGAAAGTCGTGTGCTGCCCACATCAGAGTTTTATTTTTGTGGTTAAGTGTATGTGTTACTATCCATTTCGCTCGCACGAAGCGTGGGTGGTTATGACTAATAGTCATAGTTTTATTAATTATTTATTGATTGATTGATTTAATTTTCAGCAATACAAAACGGAACAATCCAATCACAATGATCACATTAGAAAGAAATTATACAAAAGTAAATATGAGTATCACAAACAAGGAACAAAAAAGCGTATTCTGTGGATAAAATAGGAAAAGAAATATATACGAAAGGAAAAGAAATATTCGTTGGGTCTATATAAACGTTCTTTGCTGTTGAATGACAGCAAGAATACGCCAAACGTTAGTGTACGAAGTGCTGTACTTAAAAATATGTTTGTACAAAATGAAAATATCTTGTGTAATTCGTAATCTCACAACAGCAGTTCGTGCAGAAATATGTTTGTACAAAATGAAAATCTCTTATGCAATTCGTAATTTCACACCAAAAGTTCGTGCAAAAATATGTTTGTACAAAGTGAAAATCTCTTATGCAATTCGTAATCTCACACCAGCAGTTCGTGCAAAAATATGTTTGTACAAAATGAAAATCTCTTATGCAATTCGTAATCTCACGCCAGCAGTTCGTACAAAAATATGTTTGTACAAAATAAAAATCTCTTATGTAATTCGTAATCTCACACCAGTAGTTCGTGCAAAAATACGTTTGCACAAAATGAAAATCTCTTATGCAATTCGTAATCTCACACCAGCAGTTCGTGCAAAAATATGTTTATACAAAATGAAAACCTCTTATGCAATTCGTAATCTCACACCAGCAGTTCGTACAAAAATATGTTTGTACAAAATGAAAACGTCTTATGCAATTCGTAATCTCACACCAGCAGTTCGTACAAAAATATGTTTGTACAAAATGAAAATATCTTATGCAATTCGTAATCTCACAACAGCAGTGCATGCAAAAACGAATAACTGAGATGTTGTCGATTTCATTTTGATTAAATTTTCATTGCTACTTGAGTCATTTTCTTCCATGATAAGAACTTGGAGTATTTATATTCATGCGATACAAGTGTTTTGGTTTTTTTAAGTAAATTTAATAATTTAAATTCTGTTTTCTTTACTTGCATCGATTCTATTACAATGAAACATGCTTTCAGTTTCATTCTTCCTTTTTCGGCTGAAATAAATCTATTAAAATCAGTTCAATGTCTTTCTCTTGTTTTACTTTCCCTATATACATAGTATAATGTATGGGGAAAATACTGCGACGGGGTCGGAAATTCGAATTCGAGTTTTCGACGACAGAGCACGTTTCAAAGATCCATGAACTTGAATGGGAAGTTTTAGAAGGGATGTCTGTGTGAATGTATGTTAGTATGTGTGTATGTTAGTATGTGTGTATGTATGTTAGTATGTGTGCATGTGTGTGAGAGTGTGTGTGTATATATGTTAATGTGAATGTTAGTGTAATATCCCTGAGTCTGTGTTTGCAATACCTCATGAACGAATGGAGCGTTTAGAACAAAATTTGGTACAAATATTACATTCGGTAATTACTGGAGCCCTCTTGATTTTAAGCACAATCAAATGTTCGAAAGACCCCAAATCTTCGAATGAAATGTAAGAAAAAATCTTTAAAAAATCAGAACAATAATGCTACAAAAATAAACATTTGTTATGTAATTCTTCATTTGAAAACATGGCACAAACTTTACAACGCTATCATGAACCGTTAACGAGATATTGCACGTGTTTCAAATAAATTTATCAAGAAATTACATAAAATTCAAAAATATTTACTATTGTGAAATATGTTCAATTTCCATATGTAATATTATGCGAAAAGAATTTTAACATCATTCTCGTGGATCTAATTCGTGGCAGTTGATATATTGTGCATTAGTTTTCTAATTTGAAGCCCAACAATTCGTCAATAGTCATTTTATTTATATATAAGAAAAACCTTTTTCTCCATCTAGCTGTAACGCTTGGCAATAAATTTGGCGAGGTTAATTTGGCGAAATATCATCAACTTGGCGACTTTTTTATAATGGTACCAAATTGACGCTAAATTAACGGAAATGACGCCAACATGATGAATGAATTATTAAAATATTTTAATGTATGGGCCATATTGATTAAGAAGTAAATTCATAAAGAAGTAAATTAATTCTATAAAGAAGTAAATTCATTGCTGTGAAAGAAGTATATTCATTGCTATGAAAGAAGTACATTCATTGCTGTGAAAGAAGTAAATTCATTGCTGTAAAAGAAGTAAATTCATTGTTCTACATCAAAACATTCGGCATGTGAACGGATTCCGGAACAAACTTCTCGATGCGATTTAAGCTTGGAATTTTCAAGTTTCTTCGTTCGATGGAACGAAAGGGAAAATTTGCAGTTTCACAATTTATTCCATTAATGTTCATTATTTTAGGGGTGCTGCATGCCAAAATGTTCAAATAGTAAAGTAAATTCGAAATACTCTCGTTTAAGCGAGACTCTCGAAATTTGGTCGACTCAACAATAATTTAAGAACATTTACGAATGGTACAGTAATCTTCAAATATTTACTTTAGAGGGTTGCTACACTCCAAAATGTTTGAATAGCAGAATAACGACGAAACATAGTTCCCAGTAATATAAAAACTTTTTTAACTTGGTACAAAAGTAACTTGTTTAAGTAGCGAAAGGAAGATAACTTTTCAAACAAAATCACGGTTAAATGACTACTATGCATACTCCAAAACTTTTAAAATGTACTCTAATTGCAAAACACACTTCTTAGTGAAAGAAGGGTTGTTGTTCAGTGCTAGGTCAAAATACACAGGAAAAGAAAGTGGATAGGTAAGAAGAAATATATATATAGAGAGAGAAAGATGCAGATCAAGAGAGATAATGAAGAGATAAATATACAGATAAAAAGAAAGAAACAAATATGGAAATATTGTAAGAACCATTTCAAATAAAGGAGAAATTATCAACTCGTTAGATCAATTATCATTGTCTAGCCAGGTGGATCCTTAGTTCGAATCCTTACTAAGACATCCGAGTTCTTTGCAGTACATAGATTTAAATGCAGCTTAATATTCTCATTTGACCCACTAACATTAATTTGGGCATAATAGAGTTTTTGCAGAAATGGTATTTCAACGAGATAACGTTATGGATTCTCCAAATTCACAATGGGGGAGAAAAATTTTATTTAGTGAAAAGGTTTCCACCATCCGATAAATACAAATACTGTGTTGAAAAGGATTGGAAACATATACATCACGCTACTAAAGAAATTTTTCGGAATCCATCTTTGTCAAGAATTCGGAATCGGTTTCTCCTGAAGGCTGCTCACAAAATGCAACTCAGGCGAAAAGGAATTCAAGTTATCCTGCATTTCCTGATATTTATCAACATTCCTAAAGCAGTTCCTTTTATGCTACAATATATTGATAATTTCTATGGTAATAATAATGCATATTGTTCAAAGTTAAAATCAATTTTATATCAATTTGGTCGATGAAGGTTCGCATACTATGAATAACAGGACCGCAGAACGGTAACACGCAGATATATACAGATCATTGTAGTCTGAAGGACTAGTTTGCCATCCAGTAATGGTCTTCATCTTATCATTGGACTTTTCTTTTTCAACGGTCTTTTGATGATTGTTATTGTCACTCCGGAGGTTGGCTTCAGCCAGGGCTGATGTCCAGGAGTGCAATACCGCGGCATTTATGACATGCATGTTGACAACTGGGGTGTAAGGTCACAACCCCTTACCGCCATTAAGTAAGCTTCTCGCTAAGCCTTCCTTCTTTTTTCAAATTTTAAAAGCTTTTTATACTTATATCGTGTATAGTATTTGTAGCTGCTTTGCGCATAAATGCTATAACACTTTAATATCTTTAATAACTTCCAATTTCCATCTTATATATTATATATATATATATATATATATAATTTACAAATGTAAAGTAAGTTTGAGATAGCTACTGAATGTAAAGGTAAATATTTAAACAGTTGAAACAGAGTCATAAGGAAAGGGACGACTTACGAGAAGAAAGTATGGATGGAGTTGAAATGATCTACAAGTTGGAGTTTTACACATCGGACAGTTTTGGTAAGAATTTTGGAATTAGTAGAGACGGGTCTTTTATAGGCACGTTTATATGTAGGCACATTAAGTGACTTGGAAAGTTTTTCATGTGTCTTCCATCTAGAGATTTTGAATTTTTGCTAGGTTTTTACTGTTCAGTTGATGATGGTAATAAGGCCATTCTATGAATAAGTATCGGCTTCCGGGAGTGTTGCCATGGCTTAAAGCATTGCTTAACCGGAGAGTGGGGTGACAACTCCCCCCGGCCACTAATGATACTTTTCGTTTTTCACATTCATCTGCTTTTCTGTGTATTAGGTATTCTTTTTAAAAATTATATATATAAATATATATATATATATATATATATACATAAAAATACTTCCAATTAAGATAGAAATTTGAAAAATTTAGGACAATGAAATGGTAAATTGTTGGATAAAACTGGCGATGAAAATCTTATTTCCAAAGTGCGATACAGACTTTAAATTCGGTATTAGGTGAAAATAGACAGAAAAAGAAGACAGGTGGATAAATATATATATATATATACATTATTGATATCAAATATTCACTTCAGACCATCTTACTTTTATTTTTGTTTTATACAGAACTATTTCAATAAATGATCAATCTCTGGTATAAATAATACAAGTAAATTAAAATTCTTCAATTAAATAGTACCTTAAAAATAATCAGCAGCTTAAGGGCGTTATTTAAAAAGGGAATATTTTATTACCATCAGTCATTTTATATGAATTTTATATCATGTCAAACAACTTATAAAACTACTCACTTCACAATATTACAAACTTAGCAGCAAATTAACGCAAGTTATAATATATCTTATTGTGTTATTAATTTCACAAATCCTATTTTTAATTATTTCAACTTTACACACATTTTTGAAAAATTCAAATCATTCTTACCAATTAAAAATGTTAATATAATAAAAGTATATGAATATCCTGTGACATTATAGGATGTAAAATATACAACTACAATCTTTTATCAAAACAGTTGAACGATTCTGTATCTTGTCGTGTTCTGAATCCTGCTATCAACCCTTTATCGACCAACATCATGGACATGTAATCACAGAAAATCTCAATTTAATTAAGGAACCTAATCTCAAACAGTTATTAAGCTATGGATCCAAATACAGACTTCCACTACTATATAATAAAAAAATAATAATTCAAGCTTTTACAATTGATCTAGATAAATATATATATAAACTATCGGGTAAATAGAACTGACCTTTTTTTTACTAATTCCCCCGTGGTGAAGGAGCATCTACGCACAACGTTCACAAGACCCCTCAGGGTATTCCATTGTTTTTTAAATAAATAAAAAAAAGGGGAGAAGAATTGCAGCTTCACTTTTATAGAAGCACCCCGAAGGGCGGAAGTCTGACTTGGTTTAGGTCCGCTGGCGGGATTCGAACTCGCAACCCGGCAATCCAGCGATCAAACGGAAACGCATGCCCCTGACCGCTCGACCACAGGATCGGCGAACTGCCCTTTAGAAGCCTTTAAGAGCTAGCAAGTACAAGTTACCTGGCATGTAAAACAATTGCTTCAACAAATTCCTATAAAAAGAATTTACGCATAATTACCAAGACATCTTAAAAGAGATCAAGTTACTGCAAGAAAAATTTGTAATCACTTATGTTGATAAGGCATCAAGTAATTATGCGTTTATTTGCAAAAAATTTTATTTGGACGAACTCAAACTACAACTCAATTCCTCAATTTCATTAACTTCTATACACACTAATATCTCTATTATCGGTAAACAAATTATTGCTTACTACAAACTTCTTAAACAGAAACACAATCTTAATTTTCTTTACCTGATACTTATACCTGAATTCCATAAATCACCAATTACTTTTAGAACTGTTACTATAGGATTTAATTCATATACCAATGCTGCGAACAAACAACTACTATTTATACTAAATCAAATTTATGATCATTTAACTACACAATATACCAATGCTGCGAACAAACAACTACTATTTATACTAAATCAAATTTATGATCATTTAACTACACAACGAACACATATAATCAAAAATAATTTAGAACTGATTAAGAACTTAAAACAACAACTTTACATGCATGATATGATATTAAAACTTTTAATTTCAAAGACCTCTTTAATAACATTGATATTAATGATTTATTTAAAGTCATACTAAATTTATATGAACAATTTATTCAATCAAGAAACATTTCTATTCCAAAATTCAAAACATTGTTAAAATTCATTCTGTTCAACCAGTATCTCTCTTAGGGTAATTGCATATACAAATTAAATAAGGGAATTCCACAGGGAGGAATCTCATCCACAATACGGGCCAGCCTCTATCTACATTATTACGAAATTCAGTACCCTTTCAACAGTCATGTCATGTACAGATTCATTGATGATCTAATTATTATTAAAATGACTAATGATGCCACAATATTAAACTTTCAGTTTTATCCTCCTAATCTACAACTAATTGAAAATGTATATACGTCACACTGGATCAATTACCTAGACGTTAGTTTAAAAATTCAAAATGAAGAAACATTAAAAATTAAAATATACGACAAAACTGAATCATATAACTTCAAAGTAAATAAACTTCAACATTATTCATCCAATTTATCAAAATCGGTATATAAAAACATTATTAATAATCAGTTATTAAGAATAAAAATGTTAAGTACACCATGTTTACTACAAAGAACATCTTATTAAATTCATAAACACCACTATACAAAATACGTACCCGCCGAACCTTATTTTTCATTTATTAAAACACAATTTAATTTTAAATTTAAAACCTTGTTTCAATTACAGCGACATATTGACAGGTCAATCTCAACCATTTTTGAATAACAATTTTTAAACAAATTATCATCTTCATTTTTCACTTCCAACAGTTGTACTCATAGTCCATCAACTTAACTGTAACCTGTTTTGAGTTAGAAAAAGCTTAGTCAGTATCAAATACTCTCCAATGTAAGCAGCACAAGAAGTAACTCAAATTATGTTATTTTATTATTATTTTTTTTCATCTTATACATTGCAATGTATTCTCATCTAAATACACAGCCATACGCTGGTGTATTTGATTATTTTATTTGATTATTTTATTTGGTTATTTTTATATTTATATCTGATTCAATTTCTACTTCCTTCTATGTCGGGCCATGTGCGTTATTTCTGTAATATAATTTACAGTAATGCATATAGAAACGTAAAATCATCATTAACGAACCAGGTATGGCCCTTGATAACGTACATGATTTCGGAAATGCTTTTCACTTTTTTCAATTCATTCATTTTCAAAAAAAATTTTGGGGGATGGGGGGGGAGAGCAAGAAAGGCCTAGCTCAACGTGCAAAAAGCAGATTTCTGTTTTACAACTTTTCATCTCATACACTATTCATGTTTTTACTCCATGTATGTTTATGCAGGGAACAAGGGGATTAGTACCTTAAGTACCTGTATTACATATATGATTTACAACAAAAAATTTAATCTAAGGGTGTAGTTAAGGGATTATAATTATCAATCCTTACCACATGTAATTCTTTTTCAATTTCTTAACTTATATATAGAACAAGGAAAAAGAAGTATTTTATACCAATTTAGTACCTGTTTCATTTATAATGTTTATTTATAATGTTCTCTTTAACATCTTCACAGGCTTGTCATATAGTCTCATTATTGATATCAAATATTCACTTCAAACCATCTTATTTTCATTTTTGCTATACAGAACTATATCAATATATGATCAATCTCTGGTATAAATAATATAAGTAAATTAAAATTCTTCAATTATGTATATATGTGTGTGTGTGTGTATGTGCGTGTGTGTATACACTGCTGGACAATTGTTAAGGACGGATCACAAATTGTAATGTAGCACAACATTAAACGGAGGTGGAGGCCCAGCAGGATAAAATATTGTTGCCACGCTGTTTGGACATTAGAATAAAGATCATTTATTGTTCTGGAAAATGCAGGTTTTGAAACATCTGAAAGGAAAAAATGTTCATTTGATGCTGTGCACGCAGAAATGGAAAAATGCATATGAACGACAGCAGGCACCTTTGAGAAAGGTGTCAGTACGGGATATGTCCACCGTGGAGTGCGATGCAACATTCCACCCGTCGTGTCATGCTTTGCACAACATTGTCCAGTAGCTGTTGAGGCAAGTTATCCCACTCCTCTGTCAGTGCACGGATGAGTGTGTTCTTGTTTGTTGGAGGATATTCTCGACCAGCATGTCGCCTCCCCAAAGCATCCGAAACATTTTCAATGGAGTTTAGATCGGAGAAAGTGCTGGCCACAGGGCCGATCCTAGGGTGTCGGCCGCCCGCGTGCAAAGACCTAATGTGCCGCCCCTCTAGAGAATTTTTCATATTTTGACTAATACTTAACGTTGACGTTATAAACTTATCTACCTGTATAAGAGTAAAAAGTAAAACATTAATAAAAATGCAAATAAAATTTGAAGTGTAAAACTTTATTTTGGGGCCAGCTAATAGGTTATAATAGCGACAAAATACTTTAACAAAGTAATAAACAAACAAAAATATTACCTTCTAAATAAAAATAGACATTTTATAATTAGAAATGCAATTAATCAAAGCAACAGTATTTACTCAGAAATTATAATCTAATAAAAAAAAATACTAAAGCATAAATCTCGTGAAACGAAAAGTATATAAATCAGTCCTTCTACAAAGACTACCTAATAATTAACTATAAAATAACTTTTCTGGCTTTCTGAGAAGCAAATTTGTCAATAATTTCGGTGAAATCAATTTTTTCAGAGATTTGGGATTCAATACAGATAATGGCCAAATATGAAAGCTTTCTTGTGTCATATTATTTCTCAAGTAATTTTTAATAATTTTTAATTTACTGAAACTTCTTTCACCCGAAGCCACAGAAACAGGTAAGGTTGAAAAAATTCTTATTGCTGGAGCAAAATTTGGAAAACAGGGGATGAGATCATTTTTGACTATAATTTCTAATATCTCAATTGGCTGTTTTTTACCTGGAAAAATATCTTTGAATGAAGTTATTTCATTAAAGAGTTGTATACCGTCTATATCTTTCACAATACTTCCTTCGTCCTGTACCTGTAACTTAATATCTAAGTCCATGCAGGCTTTCATGAGATCATCATTAGAAATGTTGTGAAACTCATACAGAAAGCAGAATATTGAATGGCACTCAGATAATAAGGTAAATCTTTCATTTACCGAAGAGATCGCGTGACCAAGAATTGCAAAATAGAAAGCAGACTTGAATTGCTGGAAGGGATTTGAAACTGGTTCATCACTGCCCTCGTAATCAAATAAACGGACCTTTTTCCTGAGCTTCGAGATGGGAAATTCGGGATCAATCCCTAAATCTCTAGCAAGTGTTGTTGCTGAATCGACAAATATTTTAAAATTATCGTCAGATCTTAGGGAAACTAAATATTTTTTAAGATTATCTAAGCCTTCAATGCATTCCGCGTTGTTTAATTTAGGATTTTGAAGCATTTTACTTAATACATCAATTCTTGATAATAAATCATGCCAAATTAAAATTGAACACAAAAATTTAAATGTTTCAAGACTTTTATATATTGATTCAGCATCCATTTTTGATTTCGTGTCTCTGGTGGTATCTTGTTTTTTAGGTCTTGTTTTAGAGATCTAATAGCAATGATACGACTTTCCCACCTTGTTTCACTTAACGGTTTTAAAGTTAGACTTTTCACGTGTTTTTTTTAGTAAATCCCATCGATATGGGGACGCAGAAAAGTCATTATATATACCTCTTGTACCATATCAAAACAAGGAAGATCACTCATGCAAAAGGCATTGATTATGAAACACTTTCCAACGGAAATGCAATTTTATCTAAACATTTCTGAAAATCCATACATTCACCGGTGATATTTTTAAAATTATCACAATACTACAATAATATATTATATTTGAAAACTTCATCGAAAACAAATGCACTTTATTCAAATAATGTCACGAAATGTAAATCGCCTAGCTCTCTATATAAAAGCAATGAATATTTCATTCATAAACTTTTTCCATTCCTTTCATTCAGCGGCGATATTTTTAAAATTATCACAATACTATAAAAATTTATTTTACTTAAAACGTAAAACTATGAAGGTAAAAATTACTTTCTAACTCCACGCTTAAAACTTCATCAAAAAAGCAATAATATGGGATCGTCTGCTTCTCTATGTAAAATCAATGAATGTTTCATTCATATCAGCTATATTGCAGATTCCAAAGCTACAGCAAATCTTATACAACTCATCTTACAGCTTGATATGTTTACATTCTCCATACATGAAAACTAGGCTTCGTTGTAGAAATGATCAAAGTTTGATGATCATTCAAACTACAAAAAAAAAATTGTAATTGCGTTGGCCGCAGTATATAGATGCACAGGAAAAAATAAAAAATAAGGTGGTTTTAGGACGGATGCAATACTAACTATAAATAAAAAAAAAATTAAAAATCATGATTTTGACACAAGATGGATGCCATATTTTATTTTGAAAATGGGTCACGTGATCTCTTCATATAATATGGATGCATTTCTTATTTTAATTTTTATTTAAAAAACTAATGAACATATTTTGATGAAATTTTCTTTATATATTTTATGAGATAATTTGAATATTTCCTAAAATTTCTGAAGCAGTTTGTGAATTTTAAATTCGCTTAAAAAATGTTTGAAAAATTAGCTCCCATAGGGTTCAATGTATTTTCTTTTTTCAACCTGAGTTTAATCCAAAAAATAATTGGGTAAAATTATTCATTTGTATTCTCATATGTTCCACAAATTGTCTAAACCACATACTAAAATTTCATTTTGGTAAAGTCATTTTTATGGCAGTTAACGTGCTAACGGACAGACAGAATTAACTAAGTCATAAACACTTTACAACTATGTTATAAAGTGTTAACAAAAGATATCAATCATGCTTAAAGCATTGATTATGAAACACTTTCCAATTTCAATGCAATTTTATTTAAACATGTCTAAAATGCAATGCACTCCTCGGTAATATTTTTAAACTTATCACAACACTATATTAATTTATTATATTTGAAAACTTAAACCTTCATCGAAAAAAATGAACTTCATTCAAATGACGGCATTGAAATATAAATTGCCTGGTTTAAACATCTCTAAAATGTGATACATTCCTCGGTAATAATTATAGAATTATCATATTACTACGATAATTTATTATATTTGAAAACTTCATCGAAAACAACTGAAAGTCATTCAAATGACGTCGTAGAAAAAATAACACGCCTGGCTTTCTCTATAAAAGCAGCATTTCATTCATAAATAATTTCCCATTCATGTCATTCATCACAATACTATAATAATTTATTTTATTTAAAAATTAAGACCATGGAGCTACAAGTAATTAAACTCTATTCGAAAAAAATCGTCCTGCTCTTTGTAAAATCAATGAATATTTCATTCATATCAGCTACGCAGACTCCATGAACTAAATGATTTTGTGTTAAAGAAATACAGCAATTCTAATACAACTCATTCTACATATTTTGCTGTTTACATTTTACATAGGTGAAAAATAGGCTTCGTTGTAGAAATAATCAAATTTGGATCAGCATTTAAACTCAAATATATTGTCATTGCGTTGTATCAGTATGTAGATGCACAGAATTTGAGCAAAAATAAAGTGGTTTTAAGACGGATACAACACTCAATATGAATTAAAAAGAACTTTAAAAATCACGATTTTGACACAAGATGGATGCCATATATCATTTTGAAGTGGGTCACGTGACCTTTTCATATTATGGTCACGTAATCGCTTCATATAAGAGGTGTTATTATTATTATTTTAATTTTAATTTAAAAAACTACTGAATATATTTCGCTGAATTTTTTTTTATATATTTTATGGAACAATTTAAATATTACCTAAAATTTTCGAAGCAATTTGTGGATTTTAAATCCTCTTTAAAGATATTTGAAAAATTAGGTCCCATAGGGCTCAATGTATTTCATTTTTTCAACCCGGGTTCAATCCAGAACTAATCGGGTGATATTATTCATTTATATTCCCATAGGTCCTACAGACCGTCTGAACAACATACTAAAATTTTATTTTGATTAAGTCATTTTTGCGGCAATTATCGTGCTAACGGACAGACAGACAGACAGACAGAATGAACAAAGTCATAAATACTTTTCAACTTTGTTGTAAAGCGTTAAAAATCAGAAATTTCACCACTGGAGCTGGCAGCGTCATTAACGACGAGATTTAATCTATGAGCCGCACACGGCACATATAATGCTCTAGGATTGATATCGAGAATCCGTTTCTGAAGCCCTATATTTTCCCCCTTCATGTTCGATCCATTGTCGTAGCCCTGACTCCGTATACCTTTAACTTCGAGCTGCAGACTAGGTAATAGATTCTCTAATAGAAAATTGCACAGACCTTCTCCAGTGGTATTAGTTACTGGAAAATATCCTAGAAAAAATTCTAAAATATCTACCTTACCATCAGTAGTGTTTATTTGGCTTTTTTGACAATGCGTGTTATCTCATTACGAATAGATTCGGCTAAAATATTAATTATTTCATTTTGAAATTGCTGCCCTAAGTAGTGTGGAATACGTGTTTTGTTATCTTTGTATTTACTGACATTATTAAGGTGTTCTGAAATAACTGGATCAAATTTGACCAACATCTCCACTGCCTTTAAAAAATTACCATTATCTCTATGATACAACTTCGTACTAGTTCCTCTGAATGCTAAATTTTGACTGGCTAAAAATTGTACTACAGCAATCATTCTTTCAATGATGGCGCGCCATCGCCTTTTCTCTCAATTGTAAACATTTTGTTGTTCCGCGTCAATAGTACAATTTTTTTTCCAGCCTCGTCTTTATTTCGCACCAGGATCTTATAGAGTTTACGTGTTTTAGAGTATTTTCATACTTATTAAGGTAATCCGAACAATGACGCCAATCAGAAAAGCCAGTACTTACAAGTTGTGTTGAACTATCTTTACCAAACAATTTACATGCAGAATAAAAAATGCGATTTAGTTTTATGGAATATCAGAGCCAGGCGCGATTTATTTTCTCCCCGTTCACTAAAGTTTTGCTATAATATGAACAGCTAAATTTTCTGCCACTCTCATTGACCTGAAATTTAAAATTTGCTACTTGTTTGGGACCATGTTCTACCAATAAATCAATATTTTTTTTGTTAAAACATTAGGCCAAGAATATTACGTTACCTTCATTTTACTCTTGATAGTAATGCCCAAAAGCTAGATAAATTGAAACCCATTTTAGATGCATTAGTTTCAAAATTTAAATCTGTATACACTCCTGATAACTGATTTAAATATATATACACTCCTGATTAACTGATAACTATTTTATTGAAGGTAAGTTATCATTTTTAATACGCTAAAATTTTTAATATTTTGATAAAAGAAAATTTGAAGGAAAAATATACTTCAAACAGAAAATAAGAATTTCCTTTATTCCTGAAAATAGTAGAATGCTGTGTTGAACGGGTGATTTTTAGTGAATATTTTTGGAGAGTTAGGTTTAGCGCAATAAAATTGCCGTCTTCTGGAAACGCTCCGTCCTTTGGGCCGCCGCAGTTCCGGAATGCCGCCGTCGCGAAAGGGTTAACTTTACCGAAATAATTCAGTTCTAATCTACAAAAGAGACCGCTAAAATAAAGTTTCTTTTGACCATTGATCTGCGAGCCGCGTGCCAACCGTTGTATACATAAATAAGCTAACACACAGTGGAACGAAATATCCTTAGGCGTCTCAAAAATATGCCCCTTGGTTATTGTTTTAGATAGAAATTTAAAATTTGATATCCTTTTCTATGCCGTATAGCCGGCTCTGCCACGAATTTTGCTATCAAATGAAGGATGTGTGTAAAGAGTAGACATTAATGGACAATGGACCAACACACTGTGCACTAACATTCTATTTTTCTTTAACTATGGGACTCATTTTGATTTTTCAATAACTATTTAAAATTCAGCATATTTATTCGACTTATAAGCTTTAAAAAATTTTGCTGGATTGATAGAACTATAAGCGGCCTGCGGCCGCCCTTGTTCTGGCCGCCCGCGTGCGGTGCACGCGCTGCACACCTGCTAGGATCGGCGCTGCTGGCCATACGAGGCATTGAATACCCTCGCTGACAATCTACTACTAGACAATCCTGAACAGCGAGTGTTCGATGACATAGTAAGTTGCTGTCCATGAAAACAAATTTATCACCGACAGCACCACGGAAAAAGCGAACATGGGGCAGTAGAACTTCATCAATGTAATCTTTGGACGGTCATAGTCCCAGTTACAACCACATGTAGCGGCGTGCGGGCCATTGATCACGATGCCGGTCCATACCATAATACTGCATGTCGGATATCGGTCCCTTTCCTGGATATTTTCTAGGCGATAAGCAGTACCACTCTCATACTATCCGATGACAAACTGAATCTACTCTCATCTGAAAATAGTACACAAGCCCAGTCCTGTTTGGTCCAATTGGGATGCTCCCGACGCCATTGCAAACGGGCGGTACGGTGCAATACGGACAATGGGACACACACAACAGGTCTGCAGGCGTATTATCCTCCTTCTCCCAAACGTTTGGCTACAGTATTTCGGGAGATCCGCTGCCCTGTGGTAGCAAGAAACTGATTTGCCACCTGCTGAGCTGTGGTACGCCAGACCATTTTGCCGATAAGACAATGTACCTGTCTCCTGCAGACGTCGTACTTCTAACACGACCTTCCCCGTGACGCTTGCTACACATTCCAGTTGTTTTAAATGCTTACCACAGCCGTGAAACAACGCTGTGGGTAATGTCGAACTCCCTGGCAACATCTGTTATTTTTCGCCCTTCTCCGATCTTTCCAATAATAGGGCCACGCGTAAAATCATCTAAGTGATATCGGGAAGACATACCGAAAATTTCAAGTTCGTCAATTAAATCTTTCCGCAAAATTTTCACTTAGAACAACAACTGTCCACACACGTCAAATCCTTTAAATCTCTTATCAGCGCTATCACGTGACGAACAGGCGTAGAAATGAAAAATTTGCAAACGCACACCTCTTCTTACTGTATCCCCCTTGATTCTAATTTTCCACATTTTGCTTCCTTTCATTTTGTGGTTGCTGTGGGTGATAGTGCCATCCGTCCTTAACAATTGCCCAGCAGTGTATATGTATATATTATATATATATATTATATATATATATATATATATATATATATATATATATATATATATACACTACGTAACAGTGAAAATGAGACACCAAGAAGGAGGGGCAGAAAAACATGCAACTTGCAGGATAGACGCAGCTCACCCAGTTATGCAAATGACGCGAAATGCACAGCTGTCCCGCACAAGTTGAGTGAGATATAATGGAAGGGACCTTCAGAATCGGCAACAGTCGCACCGCTCTGTCTGCCAGGGAAATCATTTTACATTTTTTTTTGTCTCAGAGGAAGCATGTAGTAGCAGAGAATGCCAAGACACCGCCAACCGAGGCAGTTCCAGCAGACAGGCGATTTCACGAGGGGTATGGTGATCTGACTCAAAAGGGCATGTTGGTCCATACATCAAATCTCAGCGGAGAGCCACCTACACGCGTCCACGATGCACCGACTGTGGCGATGATGGTTGGAACAAGAGAACGTGGCACGTTTGAGGGGTCCCGGTACGGCCAAAGCGACGTCAACGCGCGTGGATCAACGCATCCGCCGGCAAGCGTTGGCGGCCCTGCAGACCCCTTCCGTCGCCCTTTTGCAGCATGTGCATCAGGACACCCTTGATGCTCCCATATCGGCCAGGAACATTATCCGCCGATTGGTTACCGGCGGCCTGCACTCATGACGCCCGTTATGAAGATTGCCATTGACCCAACAGCACAGACGCCTCCGTTTGCAATGGTTGAGACCCAGACAGTCCGACCTACTAGAAAGGTGTAAGGTAACTGTTTGGACGGCCGTCGTTTGCAATGGTGTCGGGATAGAGGCACGTGGACGGCTGAATGGCACAGGGTCGTGTTCTCAGACGAGTCACGCTTCTGTCTTAGCAATGACAGTTGCCGTGTATGAGTCTGGCGCCGAAGGGATGACAGGTCCAATCCGGCCGCATCTGTGAAACTCCACACCGCGTGACAACGCGGCATCATGGTTTGGAGTGCCATCGCCTACGAAAGCAGGTCACCTCTGGTCCGTATTGAGGTCACTATGACGGTTCAACGATACGTGGATGACGTGCTGCGGCCGGTGATACTACCCTTCCTTCAGGAGGTTCCCAATGCAATTTACCAACCGGATAACGCCCGACCACACACTTCATGCATCAGCCAGCATGTCCTGCAATGTACCCAGGTGCTTCCCTGGCCACCAGTCTCCCCTGATCTCTCACCAGTAGAACATGTCTGGGACGTGATTGGACGTCGCTTGCTATCGCTGCCACCGCCGCGTTTAGAAGACAAACTCTGACAAATGGTTAACAGGGAATGGGCAGCCATCCCTCAGGACACCATTCGCACTCTCATTGACTCTGTACCTAGACGTGTTGCTGCCTGTATCGTCGCCCGCGGTGGTCCCACAACCTACTGATCAGACGGTGTTATCGCTCAGTGTATAGGTTATCAAGTTGCAATAAACATCACATTTTGTTCGTTGCTGTCTCTGTCTATTTGCCGATTTTCATCACTTTCTACCCACTCCTTCTTGGTGTCTTATTTTCAATAGAAAGACACTATAATCACCACTTTAACTATTAATGGAAAGGTCATCACCTGAGTATAGTTTTATGTATAGAGAGTCGATTTGGACAGGCGGGTCCATGATTAGAAGAATCCCGTCTGGGACATGCACTCTTTACGATATATAAAGATGGAATTTTTAAATTTTCGTGACAAGGTAATGTTATAAATTATTCAAATTCTCACCGGAAAAATTGCTTCATCTATTGAAAAGTTTTCCACGATTTGATAGAAGGGGCAAATCCTCCTGCTTTTGAAAGGGATTTTGAGCATATACATTACGGTATAACTGAAATTTGTGTCGGAATCCATCTCTGTCCAGTATTCGGAATCGGTATCTCCCGAAGACTGCTTACAAAATGAAAAAAAGGAATTCAAGTGATCATTCTACGTTTTCTGGAATTTATAAGCATTTCAATAAATATCTCTTTCGTATTTTCGAAACCTATACGGAAAAACTAGAAATTCCTTAACTTTGATGAATCGCATGTGTTGCCAGCTATGGAATTTCTCGGGTTTATAGTATTACTTCCCTGCATACATAGTATAATGTACAGAAAATGTATCGCAAAAGCATCGAAAATTCAAATTCGAGTTTTTGGAGTAAGAGCACATTTTAAGCATCATTAAATTCGAATCGAACATTTTTGTGGTAATGTCTGTGTGTGTAGGCGGACGATATCATACGAACGAATAGAGCGTTTCGAAAATAATTTGGTATGATTATTACAATCAGTAAATACTGAAACCGTATTAATTCTAAGCGCAATCGAATATTCAAAATAACCCCCTCCTCTAATCTTCAAATGATTTTTTGAGAAAATCATTAAAAGCATCAGTCTTCCTATAACGGTAAATAACTACATTTCAGACGAAACTTTTCATTAGACAACGAATGATACCATTTTAAAATGCAATCATGAAACGTTTTCAACGTATTGCATGATTTACAAATGAATTTTTAAAAAATCATTATGTAATCAGAACCTTTAATACTGTTAATTAAATAATTAATCCATACATAACTTTTCATGAAGAAAGCAAATGACACAAACTTGAGAAAGTTAGTATGAACCGTTTTTAACACCTTAAAACAAAGTTGAAAAGTGTTTATGACTTTGTTCATTCTGTCTGTCTGTCTGTCTATCAGCACGATAACTGCCGTGAAAATGACTTAATCAAAATGAAATTTTAGTATGTTGTTCAGACGGTCTGTAGGACCTATGGGAATATAAATGAATAATATCATCCAATTAGTTTTGGATTGAACCCGGGTTGAAAAAATGAAATACATTGAACCCTATTGGACCTAATTTTTAAAACATTTTTTAAGCAGATTTAAAATTCGCAAATTGCTTCGAAAATGTTAGGTAATATTCAAATTGTTCCATAAAATATATAAAAAAAATTCAGCAAAATATATTCAGTAGTTTTTTAAATAAAAATTAAAGTAATAATTACACCTCTTATATGAAGCGATCACGTGACCATGATATAAAAAAATCACGTGACCCACTTCAAAATGAAATATGGCATCCATCTTGTCTCAAAATCGTGATTTTTAAAGTTCTTTTTAATTCATATTGAGTGTTGTATCCGTCTTAAAACCGCTTTATTGTTGCTTAAATTCTGTGCATCTACATACTGAAACAACGCAATTACAATATATTGGAGTTTAAATGAGCATCCAAATTTGATTATTTCTACAACGAAGCCTATTTTTCACTTATGTAAAATGTAAACAGCAAAATATGCAGGCTGAGTTGCATAAGAATTGCTGTATTTCTTTAGCGCAAAATTATTTAGATCATGGAGTCTACATAGCTGATATGAATGAAATATTCATTGATTTTATAGAGAGAAGGACGACTTTTTTCGATAAAGTTTTAAGCATAGAGTTTAATTAGGTGTAGCTCCATGGTCTTAATTATTGAATAAAATAAATTATTATAGTATTGTGATGAATGAAATGAATGGGAATATATTTTTGAATGAAATGCTGCTTTTATAGAGAGAGCCAGGCGTGTTATTTTTTCTATGACGTCATTTGAATGAATTTCAGTTGTTTTCGATGAAGTTTTCAAATATAATTAATTATTTCAGTATTGCTATAATTTTAAAAATATTACCGAGGAATGTATTGCATTTTAGAGATGTTTAAATCAGGCAATTTATATTTCAATACCGTCATTTGAATGAAGTTCATGTTTTTCGATGAAGGTTTAAGTTTTCAAATATAATAAATTAATGTAGTATTGAGATAAGTTTCAAACTATTACCGAGGAATGTATTGCATTTTAGAGATGTTTAAATAAAATTGCATTGAAGTTGGAAAGTGTTTCACAATCAATGCTTTAAGAATGATTGATCTTTCTTGTTGAGATATTGCACGTTTATCAAATTAATTTAGCAAAAAAAATTGCGAAACATTTCTTGTGAAACATTTCCTTGATATTTCTTGATACTGGTACAAAAAAAGCTCGAAAAAACCAGTTGCATTCTTTTGAGAAACTAGGGAGCTCCAGCCCCTACTCGCTACGCTCGACAACCCCCCGTAACTCGCTTCCCGAGTCGAGAGGTTTCGCCTCCTACTCGCTGATGCTAAATAAGCTCGCTTCGCTAGCACTTTTGTTCCGCCTGCCACGCAAGAGTGATACGCCGCCCGTTGGGGATCGTCCCTTGTTAACTGACATTCACAAACCCTGAAGATCGCTTTACGAGCTCTTTCAGTCCGGCCGGCACACACAACCGCCTGCGTTTCCTATGCTCGCTGACTCTCTCAAGACCCTGGGTTTTCGCTCTCTATTCACTACTGCTCATAAATCGCAGCTCGCTGCCGACGTGATGCACCTGTTGGAGTGTCACCCCCTTATTAGCTAACGCTCACCAACTCCTTTAACTCGCTTCTCGAATAATTTCATCAAGCTCATCCCCCAGTTCACTACAATCGTCAACTTCCCTTCGTGAATTGGGAAGCTTCGTCTTCTACTTCCTGGCGCTCGCTGGGCCTACATCGCAAACTTTTTCGTGTGTTTGCTATTAAGAACTATTGCTTACTATATTACGAACAAAATGCAAAATTTCATAACTGTACGTTTTGCAGTTTATTCGTAATACAGTGACGAAATATTGTGTTACGTTTTCAGAGAGATTTACAAACAATAAAACATATAATTGCTGCACAATATAACAATTAAATCGTAAGGCTCATGACAACAGCAGTTGCAATACTATTATTGCCAGATATTGTTGAATCTATACTAGGGAGCCCTTTTTTATAAAAAACAAGAAACCAATTTTATGTGTGGTCCTCTTTATTTATAATCAATTAGAACGAATTACCCGACATCACCCTGGATCTAAACAAGCGCCTACTCGCAACAATGCTAATTGTACCATGCAATTTAACAACGACTGTATAATACGTCACTGTCGCCCACAGCAACGGATGCACTCTCAGTTGTGACGTCATGAATAAGGCGGAAAGCATACGCTGTCTTGTGGGGTAAAATAAGTACCAACGGACTGCTATTTTTCGTCTCAATTGCGAATGTTAACTTCTATAGACCCCTTAAAAATTCATAAATAAGATCAGGAATAATGTAATTATATAAATTTATTATTATCAGAATGCGAAGATGCCAGTACATATTCATTCCAAAAATTAGAATCGTGTGACTCTTCAATTCTCCGATGTGAGAAAGTAAAAATGAAATAGCTTATTTCCATGCTTTTCCCAAAAAGTTTTAAGTAAGAAGAGCTTATTTCTATGCTTTCCCCAAAAAGTTTTAAGTAGGAAGAGCTTGTTTCCATCCTTTTCCCAAAAAGTTTTAAGTAAGGCGAACTTAATTCCATGCTTTTCCAAAAAAGTTTTAAGTAAGAAGAGCTTATTTCCACGCTTCTTCCAAAGAGGTTTAACTAAGAAGAGCTTATTTCCATGCTTTTCCCAAAAAGTTTTAAGTAAGAAGGAAATGCCCTATATGGTTTCAGTTTAAAACTCGTTAGAAAGAGGGTTCTTCGATCTTTCTGATTATGCTAAGATGAAAACTTTGATAATATTTTCGATCGCTAAGAAACCGATTTGCGTGAAAATCGCTCAAAATTTCGCTTCAACGAAAATAACTACAAAACTAGTTCTAATTTTTTTTAACAAAAGATCCCTTCGAAGTGCCTTGCGGCCCAACCTGGGGTATCACTGGTCCGAATTTCTCATTTGTGGGTCGTTCGGTTTTCAGCTACGCGACCAATAAACGAACATTTTCTATTATGATGTTTGATGAAAGTTTTCAATAAAGATTTCCCTTGTTGATCATATATCATCCCTCGGGAATATCCAAAATGAAATAACATATTATTATTGGGAATTTTATAGATAGGTGTCGCCCTTATTGGTGGAACGTTTCATAAATAGCATAAAAGATTCAAGTGATTGATTTTACTGATATTGTATCTCCATAAATGTCTTTGTCATGCGTTATTCATTGTTAGAAATACTTGCTCGGCCTCTATAAAATATATTCAATTTTGTATTTGTGAGGATATTTTAAAATGACTGTCGACATCACATAAATATCCAGTTTGAAGTATTTTCACCAGCTAGTGTCTGGAAATATTCTCTCGAGGGAATAACAGAGGGAACTAAGGGGAGAGGGAACCGTTATTTGAATTCCATAAAAAAATATCTTTGAAATTATTTTTACTGAGAATTTGTAGCGCCCCGTAGCGCTTATTCGAACATCGAGAGAGCCACACTTAACAATATAAAGTATCATATACGTACAACTGCAGCGAAACTGTCTGTCTAAGTGACGCTTCCATAGCCCAACCTACTAAAGGTAAAAACTTGAAACTTTGCATACACCTGAGACTTGACACCTAAATAATAGGGAAATTCTAAATTTTGAAATTCTGTTTGAAAGATTTAGAAATCGCTTATGTTTTTCTCTTTCTTGATGTAACTCTAAAACTGCAGTGAATTCTTCTGACAAATTGCCTACTGCAAATAACTGTAAAACTTTTGATGCAAATCACCGATCTGTGCATGCATTTGTTGAATTGGGAAAAAGTCATGCAGGATCTGAACTTTTTTGTTCATTTATGAATTTGCCTTGCATGAACTCGCGAACTTTTAGTAAGCATTTGAAATTTGTAAATAACACAACTGTAACAAGTGCACCGACAGACATCCAAAACACAAGACATGCCCACATCATAAGGAATCCTGGTGTTTCTACAATCGAGCATTAGCACAGGGATTAACACCAGTTTCTCACTCTACCGGTATAGAGACTCCTTTGACATCTGATGTAGTATGCAAAATGATGCCCATTTTTCAAAGACTTGCTTCAGGCTCATTATTGAAAAGTGCAGCAAGGGTGGAACTCGAAACAGAAATGAGTCTCTTCATAGTCTGGTTTGGAAAAGATGCCTCAAATCAATAAATGGTTCAAGACAGAGAGTTGAAATTGCAGTTGCCAGAGATATAATGGATTTTAACAAGGGTCTTTCCTTTTCTGTAGCTCACATAATGAAGGATGCCCTTATGTCACCTGGAAGGTCACATGTTATTACTAAACGAAAAGATATAAGACACTACAAAATAGCTTTGAACAGATCAACTTTGTTGTTCAAAGCTTATCGCAGAAAAATGAACTTGGCAAAAATAAAACTGAACCAGAATTCTGGTTACTTGGCTGGTGGACATTAAAATGTGTTAGTCAACAATATTCCTTTTACATACATTTAAACATTTTAATATAATGTATTATCTTTGAATTTGTATGTGCAACCTGTGTGTGCTATTTAAAATATATTATGGTCCAGCAGCAGCAATTTTCATATTTTTCTCTGTATATAAAATTTTGATGAATTTTTTTATCTTTTTTTCAATTTTTTTTTATATTTTGTACATATATTAACATTTTGCTAAAATTTAAACTTTGAATATATTTCTTGTGTGTAAAATATTACTGAAAATTTTTTTCAGATGAATATCTTCATAAACAGCTATTTTGCATAATTTTTAAACTTTAATACCTTTTTTCTCAAAGAAGTAATTTTCGACATTTTAATAAATTTAAATTGATATGTCAAATTTTACAGCACGGATATGAATGAAATTTTGAACAATTGCTATATATATACTTTTCTTTGATTTGTCTTCAGCAATTGCTGAAATATGTGTTTGTTTTTTATTATGATTTTCGAAAACAATATTTGTGGTGTAAAATCACGTTTTCATACATTATTTTTTATTAATTTTTTTCTGATTCTTATTTACAAAAACTGTGAAGACAATTTATTTCTTACATATTTTCATGTTAAAAAATGTTCAAATTAAAATTTAAAAAAATTATATTTCTACTTGTATCAAAAGGAAAACTTGTTAAGTTTTTGAAATTTTAATTTTAAAAAATAATTGTTTTAATTTTTAAAATTTTGAATATCACGTTTTGTTTACAAAATCTACCAGAACACAAAAAATTGCAACTACAACTTAAATTGCAGATTTCAGCAATTTGTGTACCATACAACCATAGAATTTACACCACAGTACATTCACAGAAAATTATGTAAAGTTTAACACGCATGGAGTTGAGAACGAGTCGCCATAACTCAGGGTTTGAACAGGATCAAAATTACAAATAGAATCACGGTACAGATAAATAAAAATGGGTTCATAAAGTAAAATATTACGTGGGTTATTGCAACTGATTAAAAGAAAAGTTTTTCAAAGATAGGATGAAAATTATCATTAATAACATACTGGGCAAGAGCCGTAGATAGCTTACCATTTTTAACATCTCGAGCGTGCTCAGCTAAACCGATACCGATAGTACGTTTAGTACTGCCAATATACAATTTAAAGTTGTTATCAGGAGATAAGAGGGGACAACGTACACCCCAGCCTGCCATTTAAAGTTATTTTATCCTTATATTTATCCGAGCGAATTCGATTAAATAACGTAGTAATAGTCGAATGAGCAGGTTTAAACTTAAATTCATGGCAAAAATGAATAAGAGGACAAAAAATCGTCAGGTGATACGGAAGACTAGATTTATACGGCATAAGATCAGCAACAGGAATGGGGTTAGTATTTGGTTGAATAAAATTACGGCGAATATGGGCAAAGATTTTATAAATAAACTCATAAAAATAAGCGGCCTCATAACCAAAGCTAAAGATAAAGTTAATTTCAGTAACTAAAACCAATGTAAAAGAACAAACGTTAAAGATACCATTAAAATACAAGTTAAAAGAGGCTTTTTTAGAAGAAGAAAGATGAGATGAGTTAGCAGGAATGCAAAAATTAGTGAAAGTAGGTTTACGAAAAATAAAGGTATGAAAACCAAAAGAGTTACGGGAAACAAAAACATCCAGAAACAGTAAAGAAAAATTAGACTCATGTTCAATTTTATGCATTCGCCTACATATCAGCCGATCCGTGAACCATTTTTCGGCCATACTACGGTTTCCCGGTGCAGCACAAGAAACGGATCACATTGCGACCCTAAAGCGAACCAACTTAGGCCGAACCCATTGCGGTGGCAACCACATTCAATTCTCGGAAGGATTTTTCGGATTTACAGATTTATCGTGTCCATACTCCGCGTAAACACGGTAATAATTAGGCGGTGGTAAGGATTGAACTTGGATCTCCCTTGTGCAATCCTATCGACATATTCACTGTGCTAGCCCAGACCCGTAAGTCAATAAAAGTTGGATATCATTCAACTACGGCCGTACATCAAACTGCTGTTAACCCTTGGATGAGTTAGTTATGCGGTCTAGAGTCTTTCGAGCTAATATCATTCAACTTTGGAAATTCCCATGGATGTTCGAATCTTTAAGTCTACCGTAAGAACTATAAATGACTGTAAAATTAAAACTTCATTAAAAATACACCATACAACAATTTAGTAGTGGTATCGACCTAGATATCAGTACTGATAAAAACTAACTGGAGTGTTGTTGAGACCCAGACCGACCGACCTACCAGAAAGGTGTAAGGTAACTGTTTGGACATCCGGGAAGTGTCACCAAATTTAGACCGAAACCCAGTGGGGGAGGTATCCACAGGGACCGTACCCTCCTTCCCCTACCACCAATCACTCGGAAGGACTTACGAACCCAAATGTTTAACGTGATAGTACTCCGCGTGAACACAGCGGCAGTTTTGGCAGAGGAGGGAATCGAACCCGGGCTTACCGAGTGCAATTCCCGCGCGCTAACCACTGGGTTACCGCACCCACTAACTGGAATATGGCTCAACTCAACTTTCTCATACGAGAACCTATTTTTAAGTAGCTTGTGCTTTTTATTGCAAATTTTACAAGAAAAATATCGCCAAATTTGTTGCCAAGTTAGACAGTCGGATTGACAGACAGACCTTGCCGAAACATCATTACAGTGCTATCTCCTGACAAAACACAATTAATTTAATTGATTTAGCGTCATTTTAGGAATTTAGCGATATTTTAATTAATTTGGCAACATTTAAAAAGTTAACAAATTTGGCGCCAAGTGGGACTGTTGGATTGATAGACAAACGCTGTTGAATCATCATTACAGTACTATCTTCTAATAAAACACAATTAAAGTGAGATAACAAGTGATTAGCCATTAGGAAAAAATATTGGTTTTCCATCTTGGAGCAAATTTAATTTTTAGACAACAGAAAATAATCACTTCACACGGTATTTAGCTTAGTAGTCTTAAATAGCTTAGATTATTAGAACTAAAGGGTAAAACAAATTATAAAAAAACTGTCTTTGTTAATTGCAGCGATTCAAATAAAGCATGAGCAAGTAATTAGCACTGTTCTAGTAAATTAATTATAAATTCCATCACAATTTATTAGCCGCATACTACACAATAAAATACCCTCCCCCACGCGTCCTTCTTGAGTTCGACGAGACAGTCTAATGCCTCCGTCTCCCGTTCTTAAAAACGGAAGTCACAAAAAACAATATTTCATCGTTTATCATTACCTATTTTTTTTCAAACAGTTTGTCAAAAGTTGCCGTTTTTCAAAAATGTTTGTTGGTGTTTTGCAAAAATATCGGAAACGCCCAACACTAATTATAATAAGGAAAAAAACAATATAAGTTAAGCATTATCTTAAGCATTCACCGAGAGGCTTCGTATATGATAGTTATTAACAAAAACATTTCTTTCTTATCTAGAAAATTGTAACTGATTGAGGTAATTTTTATTTTCAAAAGTATTGGACGTGTAGTTTGCGAGAAATGTTTTCCCAGTTCGACTGGAATATTTGTACAATTTAATTTTCTGATTTACTTGATATCTTTGTTGCTATTGTTATTATTTTTTATTTCAGTGTTATATTGTTTTTTCTGTGTTGTTCTGTTTCATTGTTAATTTAATGTTTTTCCCGGCCGCCTATTGTAACTGGTATACAGTCTTTGGGTGGGCTGGACGGCCTGGGCAATAAAAAGAGAAAAAGACTTACAGCTCACGGAATTTAATCTGTGAATTTAGCCCATCATAATGATTGTTTGGTCTAAAGTTCGTAACTCATCATTTTGAGGACCTCGGCTTGTCCTACAATTAAGAGGTGGTGTCTAAAACCGATGCCAGAAGCTATCCGTCTCCTGATTCGTCAAACAGATCCATGGATGCATTTTGGTCAAAATGACCAATCAAACTGCGCAACCTTTTCAAATGTCTGAATAATGACCTGTATTCAATATATGCTGCATTAGTAGTCTATATATTTATGTATGCGTAGTGGTATTTGTAAAAACTTGTTCATTCCGGTTGTGCCTGTCTTTATAAGTCCATGCAAAACTGTTTAAAATTTTATCAAAAGGCATTAGGAATTAATTTTATTGTTGAATGCTCGTAAATTTCTGTAAAAAAATTATGATAAAGCGTATTGTTAGACTGTTAGAGTGTGAATATATGTTTGGTGATTGTAATAACAATTTTTCTTTCTTCTTTAACGTTATGTAATAAGTCGCATGCTGCTTCTTCCATAAAATGGCGTACTTTCACATCCTCTGCTGCTACCTATACAGTATTTATACATTTATTTTTTAATCGTCGAATTTGCTTATGTTATTTATTGATGTCGCCTCCACCATGTTTTCGTATTACTGGTAAATACTTATCTTCAGGTAAAATTATATAATATTTTTTTACTTTTTATCTACACTGCTATTTCTGATAAATAACATGTTGAAAAACGGAGAAAATAAATTTTGAATTTTATTCAAAAGCATTTTATAAACGGTATAAATGGCATTGCAACGTTTGAATGCCATTTTAAGATACAAAATATTGAATTTTTCCAAAAGCTGTTGCTTGAATAAATTCGATGAAGTCAACTGATACAATGAATTATGCTTTAAAGATGTCATATTAAAATAGTACCAAAATTAGGAAAAATTAACAGGTTTGTCTAGATGATATTTTTGCAAATTTTCTGTATTTGCTCATTTCATCTTGCTTTTTTTTTTTTAGTTTGTATATTCATCAATGAATGTTCCCCTTCAACTAGTTGGTTGATCAGTGAGAGATAGAATTATATTTAATATTCTGTCTTTACCGATTGATTTGCTGGTTATTTTGTCTACTACTGCACACATCTATATAGATTGGACATTTGTAAATTGTGCATATGTGTATTTTCTTGTGTTTAATCCAATTCATATAAATTATTTTCAGATAAAAATATTATTTTATAGTTTTTAAGTGCTTCCATATCATTTATATTTTTGTACTTGTTTGTAATTGTAAAAAAGTATTTCTCCACTAATATTAATAACAATTCAAACTTTCTAAAATAATTGTATGTTCTCCTTTTCTATTCTTTAAGAAAACATAATTTGTTACAGACACTATAAATTATTCTTGTATGATCATTTAAATTTTCATAATATACCTAAATCTTTAATAACAAAGATTGATAACAAATTTGTATTTTTGTTATGCTTTGCTGTAAGATTATTTTAAGTAATGCAACTGGAAGAAAGAGAAATAGTCTTAACATGATACAGATAAAGTAGACCTAAAAATTCAAATTTTCACTTAGTATCAAGTGGCCTGTAAACTGTTTTAGTTTAGTAGCCACGCTATCGCACTTTTTTTTTTTTTTTTTTTTTTTGTAAAATTGATAACTGGTTATATATACTTATTATACTTAATATTATATAATATATATACATATGAGAATTGAGATGAAGAAATGTGCAGCTAAACTTTGAGTAGTTATCTGATTAAAACAGGATGGGAGAGGGATGTTTTGGCCAGTTAGTTTCATTTAATCACCACACTGCATTGTGTAATCAACTTGTGTCGAGTGCCAATTTTCAGGTCAGGTAAAGTGTTTGTAGTTCTTTCAGCCCTTTTTTATGATTTTCCCACAAGACCATAAGTAGTTTTGTCTTTCTGTATAACTTAATGTGGTTCTACCAATGTAAGTGAACTCCATATTAGTTCTCTCTAAGATTTCCTTTTTAATTTGGTTCCTTAAACAGTTGCCTCTTATGTTGTACCCTTGTTAACGGCGCTAACTTCAAGCCCTCATAGACATGTACAGGATCCATGAGAAATTACATGTAGTGGTCAGTAAACTGTAGGATGTAAGGATCATGCTATTGATACATTTCTCTCAATTTGCTATATAAATTTCATTCTGGCAATTGTTAAAAAGATAAAAATCTTGGCAGTAATATTTTTTTTTTAGTCAAAATCAAATATAGTGAATAGTTTTTTGATATATTTTATACAATATTAGTGTACCTATAGTAAATATATTGCCAAAACATTCAATGGGTCATTCCACAGTATTTGGCTTCACAAGTTTGAAAAAAATTTTTTTATAAAAAATTAAGTCTAATACATCATTTTAAAGCTTGAAATCCCTTCTATTAAAGTTTATCAACAGAAAATCTATATTTTTAACCAAACAAAAATTAGAGGGTTTTGTTTGCAGCCATATAGAAAAATTTGTTACGTACGGGACATTATATTTTTAACTATAACTCAAAAAATATTTTATTTTATTTCAAGTTCCTATGTTTCATTAAACCCTTTTAATAGTAGCATTATATGAAATAAAAAGAAAAAAATTAAAAAAATATTTTATCATAAACTTTCATTGATTACTTTCTTTTTGTCCCGTACGAAACAATCTTGAGCTTATTTTTAATTTTTTAACTAATAATACTGATGACAACTGAACAGGTTTTTTTTTCCTCTTCAATTGGTGAACTAGCTTCCTAAATTATTCAATTAAAATATTGTATCTTTTCATTTAGAAGCTGGGTATGATAAATAAAAATATGTTACGTACAGGACAAATCTGTTACGTACGGGACAAAATGCAGAATTTTGATTTAAAACTTATCAAAAATTTAATTTTTAGACTATAACTTTTATCAATGGAAATGAATTGAAGGAAAAATGAAGAAAGAACTAATTGTTTACTATTTACTTCAGGCAAAGGAAGAATTAATCAGCCTTTTGAACCCTTTTGCTTTGCATGTTTATACTGCACAAAAACAACTTGCAGAGTTTAAATACCTCAAAAAACCCCTACAGGTTGGGCATATAATTATTTATGAAGACTTTGCGGAAAATTTTACGCTAAAACAGCAAGGGGAAATTATGGCAGATCACTGGAACTCAACCCAAGTAACATTATTTACCTGTATTGTATATTATAGAAATAATGAAACTCTCGAACTAGAGCATAAAAACTATGTTGTCGTTTCTGACGACCTTAATCATACAAAAGATGCAGTATTTGCATTCAATTCTGCAATAATTGAAGATTTGAAACAGTGACATTTAGTCACATCCATTTCTGGTCGGATGGATGTAGTGCCCAGTTTAAGAATCGGTACAACATGCAAAATTTAATGCTTCACATGCATTACCATGGGGTTAGTGCAGACTGGAACTTTTTCGAAACTGCACACAGAAAAGGTGCAGTGGATGGTTTAGGAGCTGTAGTTAAGAGAAATTTTTGGTTAAGTATATTGCGCAAGCAGTACGTAATAAATACAGCAATGGAGTTTTCTAAAGTCGCGGAAAAAGAGGTACCCTGTATAAATGTTAAATACATAAGTGGAGTGGACATTCAGATGTGCATAACTAAGTTTGCATTCATTGAAAAATGGGAAAGTGCTACTTCGATATCAGGTATACATAGCATGCATTTGGCCCAACCAATAGACTTGGACAGTCTGGGCCTTTGGAAGCATTCTTGTTTTTCTGATAAAAAGGATCCTGATGAAAAGATAAAGATTTTATGCCCTGTAGAAGATAAAGAGCCTAGCTCAGATGCATGTACTGAGTTACTGAAAAACTCAGACTGGGTATCGGTGATGTACGATGATTATTGGTGGCCAGGAGTTAATATCTCTATCTATCCTTTATGAAACCTTTAGGTAAAAACAAGTTTTCCTGGCCACACATCCCAGAAAAGGATAAAACCTCAAAAAAAAATATTTTGACTAAGCTCGAAAAAGCACCGTCTAATTAATAGCCGGGGACATTTTTCTTTGCCAATGGAGGAAGTGAAAAAAATTGAAGACATTATTGATGTTCTGGGACTTGTATAAAACATGTATTTTATTTTTAAATGTTTACCATTTTTTCAAATGGAGCTATGCATGGAAAATCCTAATTTATATAATAGCAATTAAAATATTTCAGAAATCATTATTTTTATTTCCATAATTAAACATAAGTTTGAATACATTAATAGAGCTAGTAAATTCATTAAATTAACATTTGTATACATTTTAGTTCACAATTCCTTATAGTACTGTTACTTCAAATCATAGGTCCCGTACGTAACAAACAGGCTTGTCCCGTACGTAACAGAAATAATTAGCTTTCATTAATTAATGGCACAATTTAAAATAATTTTAAAGTTAATTAATAAAATGTATATTTCTGCTTCTACTCATTAAATTTATTTGTGAAAATATTTAATAAATTCAGAGCAAAATCCAAATTGCTGGAGGTACTTTTAAAACAATTTTTTGTGATGTCCCGTACGTAACAAAACTTTATTAATTAAAAAAAAAAAAACTATTGGCTCCAACAAAAAGAAACTTCACAGGAATCTAGATGAAGTAGTATATAATACATTAAAAATAATTGCAAACTTCCTCATTTATATTTTGACATTAAAAAATGTACAAATATCTCAAAATTTTGCTGTGAAATGTCCCGTACGTAACACATGAATACTGTGGAATGACCCCAATGCAAATTGAGTTTTATTTCAGCTGCATTCTATACTAGACGGCCAGGATTTCAGAAAATGAAAGGGGTCGGCTCTCTTGGAATATTGTATATTTTGGGATATGGCCTCTAGCCGATATCTAATCTATACCCCAACTTTCATTGATAGCAATATCTTTCAAAAAGGCAAATGATTAGGTGAATTTGAAATATAAACAAAATGAATTGCTTCTAACAGGGCTCCTTAAGAATTTGAAAATGATCAGCAAAAGTGCTAATCAAAATCAAAGTTGATTAGCAATTATATAAGTTTGAATAGCAATTTTTAGATTACTGAATAATTTAAAAAAAAAAAGTGGCACCAAATAAAAATACTCTCTATAAACTAGCTAAATTTAAAAAAATTCTGTTAGTTAAACATAAGCTACGATTTATTTAATTTAAACAATGACGAAGTTACTAATGTTCCTGTAGAAGAGACACTTAATGCTTGTAAATACCAGTGCTCTCATAAGGGTAAAAAGTAATTCTTTTGTCTGATGTAGTTAAAGAATTTTTGATGTGAATAACATCTGTGCTTGAGGTTTCTGTGATAGAATTTGGAGTTTTATGAAAAATGTAATGTCACCTAGGGGGGGTTATTTACGGTCACTGAGTTTTCCTGGTCACACTTTTTTTTTTAATTAAAATAGTGCTTCATTAAAGTGTAAAAAATCATAAAGACATTGATATTGATGTAAATATTTTATTATATGGACATTAAAAGGTGCTTCCTGCCTACCAAATTTGGAAACATTAGTTTTGACTGTTGTTACAATAATTGAATGTTGTTTATTTTTAACCGAGAATTACCACGGATGACACTAAACACTTTGGACGCTTATACCTCCAAACCTTATAAAACTGTAAATAAGGTTTTTTGTTTTGTCCAAAATAAGAGTCCAGATTATGAATATATAAAAATATTTTATTGTTTTGAACTTTTTTTTTTTTTTTTCGAAAAAATGTATCTGCATGAGTGAGTTTTGTTTCATTTTTCTTACTTTCACTTTTAATATTTTTAAAACTATAAAAAATAGATATATATAGTCAATGACAAAAATATGTATTAGAAAATTTTGTTTCTAAATCTTAAGTTCTTGATTTTTTAGTAATCATCTTGACAAGTTACAGAAGATTGAAAGTTTCCTATTTTTCAAGTTTGTAATGCTTATATTTCAAAAACTAAAAGTGCTAGCTATAAACAATAAGCAAGAATTTGTGGCTTTCTGAAAGCCGTAAAGTGTATATAATTAGATTTTGGATCAAGCTCTTAGTTTTTGAAGTATAGTGATTATAATTTCGATATTTTAGTATAACCTGGGTTTTCCAATGGGTAGGAAAGCTGTAGTATTTAAAATGTAATGATTATTTCAGTCAGCTCAATCTATTACTTACTCCTTTGTGAAATATTGGTGCATAAGCACAAGATATTTTATTTTATTTAAAAAAATTTGGAGACTTATTTGAACTTGGGGATTCTAAAGATGTTTAATGATGAGGTTTAAACTGAATAAATGAAAATATATCTATTTATGTTCCACCAGGCAAGTTTAATTTATGTATTCCCAAGCAAGTTAGTAAAATTACTTGATATTTTGATGTGAAGTCTAATATATATCTGAGTATCCAGATGAAATCAATGCGAAAACTATAGCTATAAACAGTTATTAACTTGTAGCTCTTTGAAAGCTTGTAAACAAAAAAAATGAGTCTGAAAAAATAGAATAAACTTATTGAATTTTACTGGAGTTTTATTTTACAATATGCTATTCACATATAACCATTTTGGCTCCATTGGACTGGAGCCACTGTCGATATTTTTGTATGAAAGTGCTCATTAATAGTTGGGATGAAATGAAATGAGAGACGGGTGGCTCAAGAAGAGCCCAGCATATCGACCAGAGGTCTATTGTACTACAATAGTTGGGATAGTGAGATTGCCCAAAGAAAAACCGCAACTCTCACCCCAGAAAATTTGTAAGGTGGGAGTCTCCCATCTCCAAACAAGTGGTGAATCACAACTTCTTTAATCTTTTGTGGCACAGATGCATTTTTGATCTCACTCACAGTACCTCTTTGAATAATTTTACGGTGAAAATTTGCTTTCTGGCTGGAAGGAATACCCAGCATTCTGAAATTCTTTACATTATTTTATATTCACATGTGTTGCTGAGCATACACAATTATGTCTTTCCATCCATCTTTATCCCTCTATTTAGCACATTGGACTGATATACTATTTTCTTATCTTATTTTCATATTTTGGTTAATTATTAAGGTTAATTTCTTAATTATTTTTTCATACATAGTGCAATTCAGTTTGTATTTTTGTGCACTACCAATAGTACACAGTTATCTTTTTCCATCCCTTTATTATTGCACATTAGGCTTACTAAACTTGCTTAATTACATATTTTTGCTCATTATCAAGATAAAGTTTTTAATTATTTTTGCGATTGTGTGTGATATAATGTGATTATGCAATTTAATTTGTATTCTTGTGCACTGTCAAGAGTGCATAATTATCTTTTAATCTATCTCCATCCCCATATTATTGCACATTAAATTGACTAAACTAGCATATTTCTAAGTTTAGATATACTCTTAACACAAATATAAATTTATTGATGCAAATTTCAGAAAATGGCTCTGCTAAAATGTTAGAACTTAACAAATTGAAAAAAAAATATATATGCAGGTTATTGCATAATATGAAGGAAAGATAAATTTGATAAATTATTGTATATTTTATTTTAATATTTAAATGAATCGTTTTACATAATCTTTTTCAATTTTTGCTTTTGGGCATTTGAGCTGTTTATTAAACATGACAAATGTGATAAGTATAATATTCGAGAATTCAAGCTTTCATGCTAGTTTGTTACATATATGTATACCTACCTTCCTACAAAATATTTACAGACCTCTCCATTTATACATATTGGAGGTGGGATCCCCTCCATTTAAGGAATGAATTTAAGTCTCTGAATGGTAAAAGATTACAGGACCCTTCTCAGAACACAGTTAAATATACATTCTTAGTAGAATTCTAGCAGAAGGACATGAAAAAATGACAAATTTTGTAGTTGATTCATTTGTAACTGCAAGCTTAATCAATTTTTACTTCTTCGTGGTTTTTCAGAAACTATTTTCATGGCATCTGAGGAATTGTAGTTCTCTAGAAAAAGAAAATAGCTGCCATTTTTATATAGGCCAAATGATCTAAACAATTGTGCCAATCATATTTTATTCTGTTCATGTATGGAAAGCATCGTTATACACAAGCAGTTGATACAGAGATGCAAAACAATATTTCCAACGAGTAATCAAAATCAGTGTAAGTGACAAGATTTTCAATCTATATTTCTAAAAAGTTTAGGTTAAGGGGATTTTATTTAATTGCACTTTTGCTAAGCATTTTTCCAATTTATTTGCAAAAAGTTAATATTGATTTGCAAATTGCAATGCAATACTGCTTAGTTTGAACCCTGGCTGCTATATCAAAGTTGCATCCACCATCTTGTTCCTAAAAAATTTCTATTTATAAATTGGGTCATTCCATGTAAACATTAGCCTACCACTTGATTTTTCAAATTGTGTTAATATTATCAATTCTTTTTTATTTTTTGAAACAAAAGTAACATAAATTGATGAAACTTTTAAAAGTACATCTGGAAATACTTTATTTAACTTTGCACATGGCTCTCAAAACAAAATGTCTACATGTGCTGTTATGGTGATATGAGAACAATGATTTCAACCTTTTTTTTTCACACAGGTAATTTTGTTTATATTGTTGTGAAAACTGTTTTAAAGAATGTGGTAGCATTTTTTTTTTTCTTTTTTTGTAAATGTGTACTCTTCCATTAGTACTTTTTTACCTAAAAAATACTGATTTTTAGAGAGATCATTTGTTGAGCCCTTAAGTGTCCCAATCTGCCTTAGAACATCATTTCTTAAATATATGAAATTCAAAGAAAATAAATTTTTTCATCTTTTAAAATATAATGTGACGTCTTTAACAGCTGTAAAACTTTTATAGATAAAATAAATTTGAATATTTACTTAATTTTTAAATAATGTCCCTTTCCGTCACATGTAAAAACAATTTAGTTAACAACTAACAGCTGGTAATTATGCTTATAATATTGCTGTTGAGACCCAGACCGTCCGACCTACCAGAAAGGTGCTTATAATATTGCTGTAAAAACTTTAAAACAATGTAGTAAAAATATTCTTTTAAATAAATCTGTATTGTTTCATTAAGTTTATTACATACTGATTTTTAGAGATTATATAAATACTGATTTTTAGAATTAATTTATTGATCTATAGAGTATCCCATTTTGTCACAAAACATGGATTTTTTTTCAGTTAAAATATCTAAAATTCAAGCAACTTTTTATATTTTGCACATTCAAATAATAAGTTACCTTACACCTATCTGGTAGGTCGGACGGTCTGGGTAACACAACAACAACATTCAAATAATAAAAACAATGAATCTTTTTCGTGGAAAAATGTGATTATTTACTTAATTTGTAAAATAATTCAGGAAGAAACTAAACTGGCTTTAACATGGAACTTTTTTGTCACAAGTCATGGCAAGAGTAGAATAGATGGCATTGGCGGCGAGGTAAAGTGTTAAGTGTGGACTGCTATATTAAGTGTGAAACATATAGTTATGGATGCTAAATCATTTTACAACTGTAAAATTCTTATTGAAATCTGTAAAGTTAATTTTCCACCAAAATGAGCAAATAGAAAAATGAAACAGTTTTTTGATAATAGGATTCAAAATGTTCTATCACTTGAAAGACACTCCCATTACAGATACCAGCATCCATGGACCTGTTTCATGCTTATTATGCTTATCATGCTTATTATGCTTATTATGATCAGCATGGAATAGCCGATATCTGCACTGATAGCAAGAAACTTGCTATAAGCCACACTTTTCGAAAACTTTTATATGAACTGACAATTGAAAAACATTTTTGGAGGGAGGAGAGATTGTCTGTTGCACATAGGTTTTGTGATTATGTTCAATCACTGCCTGAAACACCTTGGGATAATGCTGTTACATAATGTATTCAATCTACCATCATACATAAGAAACATTCAGTCTAAGGAAAATACGAAGTTTCATTTTTGAACAGCTAAGAAAGCTAAACAAACATTTTTCATGCAAGATGTACCTAAAAACAATACAGGAACATTTGTAATTGTACATTTTGAGGACAAGAAAGGCGTAATTAAAGCAATTCATGTACAGATCATTAAACATCAAATCAATGCAGAAAACAAGGGCTTTGTCATCCACCTCTCTAAATTTGTTCACTCTATCTTAAACGGTTTATTTTTGACATTTGGCAAACAAAATTTTATGGCATTTTAAAATTTCATTAAATCTGCATTGTCTGTCACTCTTGAGACCCTCGGCACAAGATACCTTTGCTTACATTTTATTTTTTTTCCTCCATAACCAATGATCAGATAGATTTCTTTTAAAATTTGGCACAAAGCTTAATGAAATTATGAGAATTTCAGAAAAAGAGACACCAGCTCTTAAAATATTTTATAAATGTCTCAAAAAAATTAATAATGTACTTGTAGCCTAATGTTTTTGGTGCAAAAACTAGATTTAGAAAACTTGAATTTTTAGCATGTGGCCATCATGGAACCTAAAGTTTTTGATATTGAAATTATTGCAAAGACATGCTCATTCTCTACAAAAAATGAAATAGGTTTTTTTACTCTTTGTAACGAAAATTTTACATTTTTTGGACATTGTGAAAAAATGGCTGTTGGATATCCATTTTGTATGATTTTCCTAGAATCCATAGCTATAATAGAGAAAATTAATGGAACAAAGTTGTTCAGCTTTAAATTTAACATGACATTGTTTATTATAATTTTTTTTTTCTTTAAAATGTGCAGACTTGTTGGAGTTTAGGGGTATTTAAAATGAAAATTGACTAATCGAGAATAATAATTAGAAAAAGAAAATGCTGACATGTAAGGAAATAAGACCTATCAAAAAAGATTAAAATAATTTCAAATTATGTATTATGTTCAATTATGCAATATCACATGATTAATTGAATAATTTAATGGGTATGTAGTACAAAAGTCTGCATTTTCAACATGTGCATATCATGTATCTCCAATTTGTTTATTTCAGAATATTATTGCATACAAAGACATGTTTGTCTTAGAAAAGTAAAAAAAAAATGTTTGCCTGCCATCTTGAAATAATGGATGCATGGAGACTTTTTAACATTTATGTTAAAATTTTTTGAGGTGTAATTCACAATGAGGCAGTTTTATGCCAGCAGATACATTAATAACAATAGGGACAACAATTAAGCTGAATAATTACCATAACACAGACAATGCTATTATCACAGTTCAATACCTTACAAGTTTACTCCTCAGTTTTTTGTTGTAACCTCAGTATCACCTTTAAATTTTCCATTTTTTTTCCATCCAAACCAAACACCCATTAGGAAAGATCTATCTTTTGTCAGTTATTGTCTGTGGGGGTTCTACAATGTCCCGCATATGAGGAATGGTATTGCACAAGAATCGTCATAGCTAAGCCAGTAGAATGAAAGTGGAAGTCCATTCGGGTAAAGAAATTTTACAAAAGCATTTCCCTCATCTTGATTAATTTCTGATACCACTCCAAAGTACCACAAATGATCATACTTGCAAGCGACAAAACATCCAGGATACAGATCTTCAGCATTCACAAGAAGTTGTGGGAGGCTTCTTAGGTTGAAAATGAGTGAGGGTTCTTTATCAATTCTCATTCTTCTTTCTACAATGGTGCCTGTAGAATTGAGTGGTTTAAAGTTGTGGGAATTTCAAGTTCCAGAGAGTGTCTGCACATCTTTGAAGCAGGTTTCCACTTTCCAGGGACGAGTAGATTAAATCTGCATTATCCCTTGCAATATAATGGAATTTGACTTTTTCAATCTGTTTGTCACAGAAATCAAAATATGTTTTTGGAGTAGTAATCTGCTTGCCAAGGGGTCTCTGAAGACTCTCTTTTCTAGCTAGATGTTTTGTAGTTCCACCAATACTGTCTCTTTCTGACCTGCCGTGACTAGTGTGCAAAGAAAGACCACTGTGTGTTTATCTGGAAATCTTCCTGATGATGACAGAGACTAGAACTTATTTTTGTACTGCGCTGCACAGTGCACAGCCATCACTGAAGTAATGCATCTGTTTAATTTTTTCCAATGGTCTCAAGGTGAAAACTGATAATATTTTTGGTCGCTAAAGAACCAAATTGTGTGGTTATTGCCCAAAATCATTGAAAATCAGGCTAAAACATAAAATAATTAAAAAGGTAATTCGAAAAAATAATGCAGAGGAGCACCTATTAGGGTCCTTAAGTAACTGTGTACCAAATTTTATGGCTACATGACATTTATATTCCCCATTATAGACTGCACACACACAGACATTTTCTTTAAGAAGTGTTAAATTGCCATTCGATAGAATTGGGGAGCAAACAAATATTTTGACATTACTCATTGCTGTAAATATGTTTAATAAAAATAGTAAAAGGTAAATAGATTTGCCCCAGAACTTATGGAAGCTTCTCTAATTAAACTCATTTTTAGAAAATTGCATAATTGAATGTTGTGTGTCTACCAAATTGGAAAAAAAGCAGTTAAAACAGTAGGAGTTAAAGGCAGTTTAAAATAAATTAATATTTCGACTGTAGAATAAAAAAAAAAAATTGGCAAATCTGTGTTTTGAAATTTTGAGTAAATATTCCATTAACAAAATGAATGGAATATGCAAAGTGACGCCTGAAATCTAATGGTTTTCTGAAATTTTCAATTTTAGCTTACCTTCTTGGGTACTGTAGATTTTATGCTCTCTTGCTTTGTGTGCCCAATCATTCCATTTGCAGCTGGTACCTAAGCTTTTAAATATTATCAAAAATGATTTTGTGTATATTTTTAATGATTTAATAGACAAGTATTACATTTTTAATTGTGTTACTATTGAAACACTAATATTATATAAAATTTTCAGTTTTCTAAATTTTATTTTCTATATAGCTGTTTATTATTAATTTTACTGTTTTCATAAAATTTCATGAAATGGGTGATAACTTATATTTTAAAAAATTTACAGAGTGAAAGAAATGCTGATGAAAATGAGCAAAATTTTGATCCTAAATTCATTACTGCAAAAGGAAATTAGAAGAAATAATTACAACTTTTGTAAGTAATGAAAACATTGATTTCAATATGGAATGTTTAAGAGTAGAAAAAAAAATTGGAAAACTTGGGGGGGGGGGGGGGAAATAATAATAATAATGGTCTTAGTATAGCATTGAATATTAGTGTTTTGCTATTATTAGAGCTTAACAATAATCATTAAATATTAACTATTAATTTCAGTAAATTTATTTTTTAATTATTTGCAAAATGTTTTAGCAGATTAAGAAATTTTCACTCCCCAATTTTTTCATCTGGCAAGTAAAAAATCTGCATTTAAGGTGCAACATTATAACCTCTGCATTTGCTTGCCAGATAAAAAATCTGCATATTATATGAGAGCTTTTTTCTGTTCTAAAAAATGCTACATTTGTGAAAATCAAAATCTTCAATGACTCACCCAATCGCTGTTTTGAAACGCCTGATGCAGCTCATCGCTCAGCTCAGCATAATGCTGTACAGAGCATTCTATTGTTAATGTATTATATATGTCATCAAGTTTCATTGCCTGTGCACTTAGCATAGCCGCTACTAATATAAACTGATAATGTGTGGTAACTAGCCTTGGGTGCAACTATGGAAAGTATACATACTGAATATCCTAATTGCTCATGTATTATGTGTAGCAGAAAATTCCTTTCTTTTAAACGGATTCTCCAATGCTAGTGTTATGATTAATTACTGATATATTTTACTGCAGTTATTTTTTTTTTCGTGAAAAAATTATGAAAGCATTGTGTTATTATTTATATAGTACTAATGAGTGAAAAAAAGTGTTTAGTAAGTAGACTCTGGACTGAAATTTCTTACCCTGGTTTAAGCATTCTTATAGTTTACATGTAAATATTTGCATTCCAGTCATTTTCTATTAATAGGTGCATAACTCAGTGGCATCGCCTTGGAAGGTTTGGTGGTCATCATAACCAGGACAGTAATTTTATCCCGAGAAAAAACACAAAATTCGTAGAAATGTGGTAGGGTAAATTATGGAATTTTGCAGAACTTCACAAAAATTTCCCAGCCAACAATTTACACTAACATTTCTAAGAAAAGACCACTAATTACGAAGCAGTAATACTAGTAACTAAATACTATGCAAATCAAAATGCATTATATTACATTTTTTTAACTAATGCTTATATTTATAAACCATTCAAATTTTAATAATGTTATCAACTCCATTGCATAAAATCAAGGTATTCATTTAATTGAACAATGCTTTTATACATTATATTGTACATACATATATTTTCTTTAATGCAGTGTCTGTTATCTGTAATAAGTTTTTAAATTTAGAAAAGAATCATACTGCATCAATACTGTTTGACAGAGAACGAACAAATGGCGATTTTATATGGCTAGGAAACTGATTTTTTTTTTTTTTTTTTTTTTTAATTCCAAAAATTTATTGAAACTTTGCTTGCATGCTTTTTACACTCACTTTATATGAACAAAAGGCAATCAAATCTTTGTTGTTTAAAATGTCCAATGATTTAATATATTTGAAATTTGTGAAATCTCTAAAAACCCTAAATTTCACGAAAAAATTGCAGAAATTTACATTGCAAAACAAAAATTATTTTTAATTTAATAGAAATTAGGCACTCATAAAAAAAAAAAAATAAATACAATCTTAAATTCTCAAATATGTTTGATATTTGTGAAATTTCAGAAAACTGAAATCCATGCCACAAAAAAATTACTGCCCTAGTTATAACCTATGAACCCATTGAATTTTGAAGAAATGATATTTGGAGAAATGAAAAAACAAATCTCCCCCAAACCGGAAATATTTTCTATTGACACTACTGATGTTCTATGTAGTATTGTGAATTGAAAAATAGTTGGAATGCAAATTATTGTATCATAAAATTAAATAAAAAATATATGAGTACATGAAGAAATCTAAACTTACTGTTCCTACCAGACAAGAATTGCACGGTTCTTTCTTGCAAGTCATTTTTTTTTTTTTTTTTTTTTCCAAATGTGGGTTGGGTGAAACCTGACCTTCAAAGGTCTCTAGATTGCATGTAGCAAAATTGTTGCTTCACTGTAATTCTGAGTAGTTAGAGTTTTGTCAAATATGTATATGGCCAAAATAATGCCTTGCATTGCTGCTGGTAAAAAAATAGATATTTTAAATTTTCTATTAGAAAAATGTAAAAATCCTTGTTTTAAGAGTTTTGTGAGCAACAAAAACCATCAAGCAAGTTCAAGGTAATCTGCAGCTCTAGTTCAAAGGTGATGAAGAGATGACCAAGTGAGCTTTCTCTTACCTTTTTGCATTGCCCTGTTATAGATGGGTTTCCCATGTTCTGTAGAAAGTCTTAGTATTTTATGTTTTTTATTTTTAAGAGTCGCTAAAAGTATCCAGTTACATAAATTTTTATCTCTTTACCCTACATAATGCATTAGCAATTTTATGTGGGCTTCACCTTACTTGTGTCTTTTTCATGTCTGGTTTTAACCAGAAAAACCTAGATGTTTTGTTTTGTTTTTCATATCAATTCTATTAGTGATCATTATTTTATGTTTGCCATTTTTATTTTATGTATAATTATTCTTTCTTTACACTAAATTAGTTTAATTTCTAATCATCATTTATATAACAGATTTTTATTTTTAGGTGATCTTTAAGAATGAATCCACAGTGGTCACTTGCTCAGTATACAATGCCACCTTCAAGCATTGCTGTTTCTTATGCCACCTCAACTGTTCAGGATACATATACTGTTAATGCTAATGTGTCACTTCCAGTGGTATCACTAGATTCTGTAGAATGTCCAGAAGATTTTGTACCTCCTTTACCACCATTGACTTCAATACCTCCCCCACCTATAGAATCTCCACCTCCCTTAGATCCCCCACTTCCTACAGAAGCACCTCCCTTAGATCCTCCACTTCCTGCAGAAGCACCTCCTACAAATCCTCCACTTCCTTCAGAACCACCTCCAATAGATCCTTCACCACCTGCAGAACCACCACCCACAGAACCTTTATCTATGGTAGTATCAAATTATCAGTATGATGTGCCACCTCCTGGTATATATGCACCAGAACTTCCACTTTCTAGTTTATATTCAACAGAAGTTTATACAACAGAAGTCCATACAACAGAAGTTCATACAATAGAAGCTCAAACAACAGAAGTTAAACCTCCTAGTTTATATACGGCATTTGTGTGTCCAAATAAGTTATCTGATGCTACTAATTTTGTACCACAGTATTCTGTTTCTAAATCAAATACAGCATATTCATCTGTTTATACAAGCACTCCCTCAAGTGGATATCAACCTGCTTTTTATTGTGATCCAACACAAGGAATAGACTGTAAGTTAATTTTTATTTTATATTTAGCTGCACTTTTTTTCTCTATTTTCTTTATTTGAAAAAGAGCAATACCTTGATTAGTAGGTTTTCACATAATGCATAGTATTTTCTGCTTTATAATTTGTGTGTAACGTCATAATCATGAATATCCAAATTTGATTTTCTACTATCTTTACTCAGGAGTATAAATATGCTATTTTCAATCATTGCACTTTTACTTTTCTTGGTATGTGTATAGTAACGTTGTTGCAATTTGAGACCAAGATTTTGGAGAGTTCATACACTTTGAACACGTTAAAACACAAATTGCAGTTTTATAAGTAATATGTAGCATGTGTATGGATAGGAGATTTTCTTCCAAAAATATGGAGCAAAGTGGGTGATATTTTGTATGTTCACTACAGTGACCATAAGAATCCTTTTTATTTATATAGATTTTAAACATATAAATTTATATATGCAGTAAAAACCTGCTATAACATGATTGTCAGAGAATATACTTCACCCCACATTTTAGTTTAATCATGTATCCAAATCAATAGTATATCAGACCATGCTATATCAGGCTTCTACTGTATAGTGAAAATTATATTCTGCCCATTATCAAACTTTTTTCCCACTAATGACTTGAAGGAACACCAAGCATAGAAAGATTTAAAAATTTAAAATCCTCCAAATAAAAAAAAAGTTATTTTCACCTTAACATGCATAATAAAAAATACAATATTGGTTCATTTTAAGCAAATTATCTTACCCAAATCTTCAAAATACACTAACTCAAATTTAAACTTCAGGTATGTAAGATTAATCATACTGTTAACAGCTATTGGTGCGATGTCACACTTCTCAAATGATTTTGTGGCTCTTTCCCTCCAGTTAAAATGCATAAGGATTAGACATAGATCTGATGGGCCACAGTATTTTATGTTTTACTGTGATATTGGAGTAATTTCCCCCAGTATCACAGCAATAAAATATGCTCTGCTCCTTCTATAGAATAATTTTTTTTATATAACATCGACATACCAAAAATAATGCATATACACTGATACAACTTAGCTGTATCAGTGTGTACGCATGCAATATGAGTTACCATAAATCAGAGATTCTCAATTTTTTAAAAATCGCAGCATATTATTTCACCACATAAAATGTTACAGCATGCCCTTGCAGTAGAAAGTAATAATCGAATCAACACTCATCGCTTATTAATAAATAATGTTAAATATTTAATATCTATTTTATATTTTCTCTTATTTTTAATAGATTAAATAAATGTATTTAATAAAGCTATATTTGTTGATTTTCTTGCAATACATTAATGTGCTGTGGCACACCTTTTGAGAATCACTGCCATAGATAGTAATAAGCAGACAGTCTAGTTCATCTTTAGCCCTATTTTATTCACAGTTTAATGATATACGAACAGAAAATGAAATTACATAGTCAGGAATCATTGCCATGCGATCGCCATTGTTCAAGTTTTCAAAACCATCTTGATGTTCATAGCAAAATGCTACCTACACATGTCAGAGAATATGCACTTACTCCCTAAAAAATGAACAAAGTACATTATTCTGCGACAACAAAAATTAGAGCTTTTTTAGGGCTCGATCATACTGAAAATCAGTTGACTTATGTTAACAGTTAAAATAAGCATACCAAATTTCATGGAAATCACTTGATTTTTTTTTTTCAATGTCACACTTCTTGTAAAAAAAGCTATAACAGAATGTCTAATATCTTTAGTATAATTCCCGATAACTCCTAAAACAGTTTTAATTTCTTGAGGAAAAGTATTTATGAAGCAACCATTCATTTGATAATAGTAATTACATTTGATTTAAGATCAAAAATATGCAGGGAATAGTAGTACATATTAGTATCCTATAAATTATTTGAATTACTTTTAAATATCAAATCAAATATAAAATAACTATTTCTGTGACATTTTTAAACATAACTATCCACACTTTGTATTTTAAAAACATATTAAAAGATTGGGAATTTTTTCTTTGTCTATTCACCTCAAAAATCGATAGACCTCTGACATTTATAGATTAAAATAATTATACCAAATTTCAGCCAACTTGTTCAAGATATATCATGTTCCATATGAAAAAGTAAAATTCTAATATCTTGATAAACAACTCATGATAACCAATAAATAATGGAAACCATTAGTTATGAGTAAAAAGTACTTACAATCCATTCAGTTGATGCTAAGGAATAGATTTAATTATGATTTTTTCTATTTTAGATCCAAAATGTGCAAAATCATGAAAATAATGCATATTAGCCTCTCATAAATGAAGTCATTCGATTGTACATGAAAATCACATGCAAAGTTTCTATTTTTGTTTAGCATCATTTCATAACTTTCCCCCCCTGAATTGTGACAAAAACACATATGAAAAATGAAAAATCTTCGCCTGTTTTGTTCACCCTTAAAATTAATAGATATGATATTCATCAATTGAAAAAATTGTACCAAATTTCATTGTTTTTCATGTCTGTGAGCATGTCCTCTTAAACAATGATTTATTTGTTCTCAGGGATGCTCAAATTATAAAACCGCTATAATCAAAGAGTTAGGTTTTTGTTGCCATTACAATATTTTCCCTTTATATATATTAAGTATTACATGAAAGTGTTTAGAAAACCATGAAATTTGATATGCAAGTAACCTCTTCATCAGGTATGCAAATTATTAGTTTCACTATTTGACTGTGTTTGTCTGGTCGCTCTAAGTGGTACCTTAATTGTACTTTGTGTAAGGATTGAGATGCTTTGTGACTCTTCTAACCATTTTTATGGTTCTGCTAATTTTAATACAATTTTATAATGCATTGAAAACCAATTTGAAGATTTTTCAATCAGCTGTTTTAGTTTTAAAGGGGGTTTATCATTAACTGTATAAAACACACTGAGTTTTACATATTTTAGTTATTTAAACAAAATATATTGTACTTGTAAGTTAAATTATCAATAATTAATCTGAAACATAAAAATTTGGTTAGACATAACATGAAAATATAATTTAACCATGCAAGGTTAAATAAAGGTACCAACTGATTTCAAAGGCAAAAGAGCCTTCTTTGACAGGATAAATGAAAATGATACAGAGTACCAGTACCAACAAAGGCAAGAATGTGTTTGTCTTGACAGAACAGGCTTTACAGACAGGCGTGTTGTTGCCCTTACTTGTTACTATTACTCTATCCCATTTATCCTAATGGAAAAGGATTTTTTTTTTTTTTACTTTTGAAACTGGTTGATACTTTGATTCAGCCATGTATGCTATGTCTAAAGAAAGAATTTAGTTTTTATTTTGCAGAACTATCAATACAACATGATATGCGAGTCCAACACATTAGTGACCAATTTCACAATGTCTTCTATAGACCAAAAAAGCAATACACATCTAATGTACATTAGACAAGAATCTATTTAATTATAGAACTATCAGTAGTGTCTGAATTTTCCTTTCTTCATAGATTTTAATACTTTAAAAAGAAATCTTATTTTTCTAAAGAGTTCTGTAATTTTAGTTAAAAATAGAATCTTTCATTAGCAACATGCTTTGTGTTTAATGATATAAATAAAATTCTTAAGGCATAATTTATTAATGTAACACCAATAAATGTTACTAGTCCAACCACTCTTCTCACTTTCGAAATGGTTAGTGGTCATTATATGTGACACCTACATACTTAATAGAAGTTGTTGATAGATTTACTGAATATCAAAAACCATTTCATATACAGTCCAGTGAAAAACAATCACAGACCCTAGGTCTAGGGTAGGGCCTCTCCAGGTACCTTCCCCCTCCTGGTTGTACCTAATTTTCTAACTCAAAGAAATCTGTAAAAAGTACTGCACTAATAGTTTCCTTTGGGACCAAACATTCTGTACACTATTTAGAAAATATAATTATATTAAAATATTTATTTGTATATATATTAAAATACTAATAATTTTTAGAAATTTATCATTTATAGTATCTAAAATTTATTCACCTAAATTATTAATATTTCCTTATTACTTTTTTTAATAGATTCTGCTGCTCAACCCAATTTTCCACAAAGCATACCATATATCATTCCACAAAGTGTACCAAATAGTGCTCTTCCAAATTTCATTCCATCTGGCATTGAACAGTGCTATGAAATTAGTGATACTTCAGAAAATACTACATGGAATCAAAACACCTCAGCAAATTATTTTCCTGGGTAAATATCTTCCTAATTTATATTGTGCTTTTCATTTCAGTTGTACAATTTTTAAGATGTTTTAGTAAAAAATATTTCTAAATCCACATCTTATTTAAGAAAAATAATCTGTGGTATTGTGTTAGGTGTTAAAAATCAGTTTATCCTTAACATTTTAAGATATAAAATCTATTATTTCTATTATATTATAAAAGGTAGTCAATTATAATTGTTTGTAATTGGCATCAGTGTTCACCAAAATGCATAATTACATGTATCGTATGCATTGAAATACCTGTTTACTCCTTAAATGTTTACAAATGCGTAAAAGTATACATAATATTTGTAGCTATAAAATGTACTTTTTTTCCCCTCCCCCCACATCCTTATATCTTATTTGCTGTACATACATAGTTTTCTTCATTTTCACCCTGTCATATGCTATTTTTTTGTTGAAAGTTTCATATAATAAAATTTGCATTATGTTAATAAACCTCTTAAATTTTAATTTGTTATGCAATTTCTTTTTCTAACACCCTTCTAGGATATATTTCTGTTTATACAAAATGCATTCACAATCTTTCAACAATAAAATTAATTCCTACTACTTTTTCAAACGGTATAAATGATATGCCTTCTTGTAGGTCAAACAGTGTGGATCAAAAGAAGATTAAAACAGTATAAAAGCATTCTATTTATAAATATATGAATAAGAATTAACTGTTTTAAATTAAATATATCTATATTTGTGAATGAAAATCTCCATTAGTAAAATATCATAAAGCAAAAATATAAGAATATCAGCTGGTTTCAAACACAAAATGAGCATTCTTCAGAATAAGAAGATCAGAGCTGTCACTTCATAAAAGCAAAAAAAAAATCAAAATCTATGGACATATGTTTTAATTATATCATTTTTGAAGTAGTGCAGTACTTGGGAAAATAAAAGAAAATTATTTATGCTATTACCCAGTATTTCTTTATTTATAAATGCTCCCCACTTTGTAAAATTACTCCTCAAATTTTAGAAAAAGAGTAAAACTAACCGTCAAAAAATTCCTTGTGACGAAATTCACCAAGTAAGGTATTCCCCTTTAGCAGTATAACTTTTGTAGCAAATCATTCTGAACATCATTAACATGTTTGAGTCGATTTTGATATACTTTCTGTTCAGCCGGCAGAGAGCACTCAGTTAATGTTTGACCATACAGAGTATAGACAGAAGATAATGTGCTCAATGCAATAGAGATTCTATTTCACTTTATGTTTAGAATGTTTCAATAAAATATATTGAAGAAGTGTAAGTGTAGTATTTTTTATGTTATATAAATTAGAATTTTGTAAGTGTACTTTTTATGTTTTATAAATTAAGTTTGTCAGTTCGATACAGTCAGTCCATAGAATCTGATGGTGGCTAAACAGAAAATTCAATGTCAGTCCTCAGGGGCCAAATCTGTCCAAACAGAAAATTCAGTGTTGGTCCCCAGGGACCAGCACCGTCTCGAATGTATTAAAGATCAATTCTAATCAATGTATAGGCAGCATAATTCCCTAATTATCCCTCTCAATGTAACCTTTTATATTTCTTCATAATTTTCCTTTTTCTTTTATATAGTACAATGCCAGGATGGGAGCAATCAAACAATTTCTATGGACAAGAATCTGAAAATGTTCAACCCTTTTATGGAGATTCATTTAATAATTATGGAGTCCAATATAGAACTGGACAAATGCATCAAGGTGAAATGCAAAATTCTAGTGGACAAAGTGGATTTAGATATGAAAGATTCAAATATTTTAGTAATAAAATTGGAGACAGAAGAAGTTATACAAATTCATCAGGATATAATAGTTATAGAAGTTCTGTTTCTTCAGCTATATGGACATGCACCAAAAGAAAAAGAGAAGGTTTTTCTGAAGGATATCTCGGTGATAGAAAGTATGCATGCAATATTTTGTCTAATTTTTATGTTTATGCCATTTGATATAAAATTTTTATTTTTGTGCAGCTTTTTTTAACAATATATACAATGTTGTCACAAAGGCACATCTATTTTTCCATTATTTTTCCTTCCCTGAATTCTGTGAAAAATTGAAACATTTCCCTGTGTTGCTTTCAAAATAAAGTTAGGTATACGTTTAGCTGTGCATTGCATAATAGACACGGATGTGTAGCCTTATATTATATATTTTTTTTTCTTGGCTTCTTTTTAAATAATAATAAAAAAATAAGCTGACAGTTATAAATTTATTAAATTGAATAATGTATTCAAATTCGGTTGAACGGAATAGTAAAACTTATAAATGTTCAAATTAAATGTTAAGCAATAAAATTCACCTATATTTATTATCTGCTGATCATCTTGGAAATCAATACCAACCAAGATTTTATTTAAATAAATAAATCTGCAGAATTTGACATCAATCACTTCTTTGTTTTTCCTTTTGGTATTGTGTGAAAAATTGAAACATTTCTCAAGATTGCTGTAAAAAAAACTAGGTATATGCTCTGTGCATCATGTAGTAAACAAGCATGTGTGTTCTTATTATAAGTTATAATTTTTTACTTTTTCATGCTGTAGAATATAGTATGAAGTATCGCTTTTACAAAAATTTTTGATTTCTAGATTTGAATGCCAATATATGTTGAAGAATCTGAACACATTTTTACTATTTTTAGAGTGATGTCATGTGTACACGATCCCATGTCATAAATATTAATGGATTTTCACAAAATTTTTAATCTGGCTTTGTTAATAAAAAATCTAGAACTAGAATTTTTTTTTTTTTTTAATTTGAGCAAAAACTTCAAAATTTTATATTTTCTTACCATGGCAACATATTGCAAATATATATATATATATATATTAGAACTCGGTCTAACAGTGCTACTATCAGTAGATGAAACACTATTAATTGTCAACTTTTTTTAAACAAATTTGTAGTTATAGTGCCACATTTAAATAACATACACCAGAAACTTTAAATTTGAGCAGAAACAATTTTATGCAATGCACATATATTGAACTTAGTGAAAAATTTGGCATTTTGGAAGGTGAAAAGTTTAGAGACCATTTAAGTAGCAAAGACTTGAATCTAATGTCTACACCAAATTAATCTTTACATACAGCAGTCGCTGCAGAAAACAATTTCATTGAATATTCCAACGTGCCCCAACTGGCCAAATTCTTCCTGAATGCTCTCATGCTTTTAATCTTAACTCTACAATTACCATTTTCCATCAAATTCACAATAAGCATGCATATTTTTTTGATATGTTGTTTTATTTAAATAAATTAATTAATCCTATTGTTACTGTCTACAAAATTTATATAAAAGTCTTTTGAATGTCATAAAGACTAGAAACAGTTTCATAAATTGTCACATATTTGCAATACAGTTTTCAAAATGCAGCAGCAAGTGCACCGAAAGACGATCTAGTTGTACATAAAATAATAGGATTTTAATCTCAAACCTGCTTTTAAAATTTGAGGTGTCGCATGGTGCCCTACTGTTATACCACCACAAAAAAGTCTCTGAACAGGGTTAGCAAGTAGACGAGTCGAAGGAAGGAGGGAGAAAGGTTTAAAATCGACTGCAACATTTGGCAAATCAAGTGCACTTCATTAAGCGAGGAATCCGTTTCGTCTATCATGATGTACTAAAAGAAAATAGTAGATGTTTTTTATCTGACAGTTAAACAAAATTTTCATATTACATGGCATTAAATTATAGATTAACTTAAAAATTTCTCGTCGTTTAAACTCAGAAAATAATTTGTTGTTATAGGCGACAGCGACTACGGGAAGCCGTCAATCTATTAGAACAAAGTAGTTTTAGATATTTCCTTTTAGATTCAGGCAGTTTTGGGAGGGAAAAGCTTGCAATTTAAAACTAGAATTTATATCATTTTGTTTAAAACTAAATTTCGAATTAGATGGAAATTATTACATTTTTCAATCAGCAAGTTACACAATTATTAGTCAGCAAGAAGGAAAAAAATAAATGATAAATAAGCAAAATTATGACTTTAAAATATTCATTTTTTTTCATATTTTTCAATCAATTATAAAATATTCATTCCCATTCATTGGAATAACTATTATCTACCATGTCCGAATCACTGGAAATGTCTTTACTTGAAGAAAAATCTGAAACTCTATCCAACAGATTTATCACTAATTTATCCACAATATCTTCTATCAGTCCATCTTTCTTCCAATAAATATTCTCTATTTTTTCAATGTGTTCACAGTGTTTTTTCCATTCATTTTGTGTTACTTTTAAAATTAGCTTCTTTAAGCAGTAATTGTAACTTGTTCAAATAGATAAAATACTTATCTCAGTGTCATTAAGCGATTTCCCCTCACGTTTTATCTTTTTAACTGATGACGCTGAAACCCCTGTCGCTTCCGCAGTTCTCTTCATTACATTTGAAATTAGTATTTTTAGAGAATTTACGGCTTTTTCCTCTTCAAAAAATGCTGTAACATTGTGGACTATTGCACTTAATTACGACTGCAAAGTCTTTCCACTTTTAAATGTAGTCATTTTTCAACTAGACAAAATCCACAAAGTGTGCAACACAGTACAAGTTACTTCACAGCTTTAAAAATCACAGAATACGAGCGTCTAGCATTGACCCCAGTGCAAAGTGAAATGCGACTTTCGGCGGTTCTATCTGCACCAAATCGAAAAAAGCGCTTTCCGTCACACCTAAAATGCAGTGGAATAACCTGTTTCCATATTGACCGCCATCAAAATGTCTGCTGTCTGCGGACTTTCTCGTGGCGGTAGGATAGTACTCTCCCCTATCACAGAGGATTCATTTTTTAAGAATCAACTTCTAAATTTAAAAAAGCAAACTGACACCTGATTCTATCAAATCTTGTAGTTGTTTGTTTTGTTTTCCTTTTGTTGCTACAAAAGTTGCTGAATTTGAAATTTGGTTAGTAAATTGTTATCATTAGTAGCCACTGTAGCTAATAACTTTAAAGCATAGATTGGATTGTTCCTGTAACTCTGTAACAACAGTGAACAGGCAATAAAATATCCTAGCCATTAAAATTAAACTGTGTAGTGAACAAAACAAGTTAAGCATTTGTAAAGTCATTTAATTTTCATACATTATTTGTACATTGTATATTAATTTTATTACTGCCTTTGGGATACATAACATTTGCAATCGATATTGTCATATTTGAGTTCAAGTTTTTTTGTTTTCCCCCTAATAGTGGCTAGTAATGCACAAAGATTGGTTAGTAAAAAAAGAGGTATCTTGTAGCTAATGCCTATTAAATTGCATTATCAAAATTCAATCTGTAAACTGTGTGTGTTTTGTCTATTTGAATTGCTGTTGTAGTTTGTGATAATTTTGATTTCTCCCCTTCTAGAAGATTCAAAGTAGAAGGAAAGGAATCTCCCCAAGGACATTGGGGTTCTTCAAGGCACATTTATTCCAGATATCATAATTTGAGCACCAAAGTATATAAATACATTTGTTCATCACCTGCAGAAAAATACTACTCTTCAAAAAATGAAGTAATTTTTGTATATATTCGTCTTTACATTTTTATGAGCATGTAAATGCATGCATAATTCAAACTGCATAATGAAAAAAATGATAACAAATTTCACATTAAGAATAAATCTGAAAATAAGAATTTTATTAAAATACAGCATATAAAAGTTGAAAACAGGTATCAACCAGTTCCAATAAAGAGTCTTTATCAAAATAAATTAGAGAGAGTGTGAGCAAGGAAAAAAAAAAGCTATTTTGTCTTTGATTTTCGTCAATGTTCTCCCTTATTACTTTCCTTATATACATAATGTGTAAGGAAAGTATTGTGACAGGGTCGAAAATTCGAATTCGAGTTTTCGACGGGAAAGCACGTTTCAAGCATCCCTGATCACGAATCAAACATTTTTGAAGTGATGTCTGTGTGTGTGTGTGTGTGTGTGTGTGTGTGTCAGTGAGTCTGTGGAGACGATAACTGATGAACGAATGGACCGATTCGAACAAAATTTGGTACAAAAATTACAATCCATAAACACTGGAAGCATATTGTTTTTATACGCAATCGAATGTTCAGAACCCCCCCTAAATTTTCAAGTGAAATTTTGAAAAAATCGTCAAAAAATCAAAACCTCTAATAAAGTTACCCAAATAGATATTTCTTATGTAATTTTTCATTAGAAAACGATTGACTTAAATTATAAAACTCTTACTTGAACCGTTCTCGAGATATTGCACATTTTAAAAAAAATTATCAAAAAGTCATATAAAATAATAAAAAAAAAAATTTCCTATTGAGAAACATATTCACTTTTCATATGTAACACCATGCGATACATTTGGTGACATCATTCTTGTTGATCTAGCTCGTTCCATTCATGAAAAAAGATACTTTGAGTAATACTTTTGTATTTGAATGCCAATAGTCATTTATCTACTGTAAGAATAACTTATTTCTCCGTCCATAACGCTTGGCGAGATTTTGGCGACGAATTTGGTGAAATGTCGCCAACTTGGCGACTTTTTAAAATGTTGCTAAATTAACGAAAAACTAACCAAATGGATAAAAATGTCGCTAAATCAATGACGACTCATTGATGATGACGACATGGAAAATGACGACTCATTGACGAAAATTCAATATCTTGGAAAGAATATAAATAACTACTATAAAAATAATCTTTTTTTTTTACTGTAAAAGTAGTAAATTCATTGCATTATATAAGGATTTATCAGATTTTTTATCCTGATGAGGAAGGAAATTGGCTGATACTTTTTCCAACATTCATATGCAGTTTTCTAATGAAGATTTTATTAAAAAAAAAAAATTCTATGAATTCAAATCTCCTAGTTAAAATATGCTGTTTTTATTTTTTTTGTAAACTGTAATTAAATGACTAACTTTTTTGTCTTTGTTACTTTCCTTATATACATAATGTATAAGGAAAGTATTGTGACAGGGTCGAAAATTCGAATTCGAGTTTTCAAAGGGAGAGCACGTTTCAAGCATCCCTGATCACGAATCGAACATTTTTGAAGTGATGTGTGTGTGTGTGTGTGTCAGTGAGCCTGTAGAGACGATATCTCATGAACGAATGGAGCGATTCGAATGAAATTTGGTTCAAAAATCACAATCCATAAATACTGGAAGCCTATTGTTTTAAAATACAATCGAATGTTCAGAACCCCCCCCTAAATTTTCGAGGGAAATTTTGAAAAAATCATCAAAAAATTAAAACCTTTAATAGAGTTACGCAAATGGACATTTCTTATGTAATTTTTCTTTAGAAAATGATTGACATAAACTTTAGAACGTTCTCATGAACCGTTCTCGAGATATTGCACATTTTTCAAATAAATTTATCAAAAAATCCTATAAATTAAAAAAAAATATTAACCGTTAAGAAATATGTTCACTTTTCATATGTAATATCATGCGATAAATTTGGTGACATCATTCTCGTAGATCTAACTCGTTCCATTCATGAGAAAAGATACTTTGAGTACATACCTACGGGCCCAGCTAACCTCTTGGGTTTATAGCTTTCAGTGGGACACCGAGGCGCAACCACTACATCTCTTTTCCAGCAAAGCCGCGAATACTTATATAATTGAACGCCAATAGTCACTTATCCGCTGTAGGAATAACTTATTTCTCCATTTATAACACTTGGTGAGATTTTGGCAACGAATTTGGCGGAATGTCGCCAAATTAACTAAAATCTCACCAAATGGATAAAAATGACGCTAAATCAATGAAATTGAATCAAGACTAATTGAAAAAAATTCAATATCTTGGAATGAATATAAGTATCTACTATAAGAATAACATTTTTTTTAACTGTAAAAGTAGTAAATTCATTGCATTATATAAGGAAAGTCATGTACTGCTCACATCAGATTTTTTCAATTAGTGATAGTTTTGAGTGTAGCTCTAATTTATATAGGGTTAGTGTTTTAGCATCTACTTTGAATTCATGGTTATAAAATTGAATGTAGGAGGTAAGCAATTCATGCAGCAGCAGCTAAAGCGATATTATAAAAAATTTCTCTCTAACTGATGTTAGAATATATATGCTTTGTTCTAATAATGTTTTTATTTTCAGAAAAGAAATTTGATGAATTCAAATCTCCTAATTAGAATATGTTGCTTTTGCTTATTTCAATTAGTGATAGCTTTGAGTGTGGCTCTAATTTATATAGGGATAGTATTTTAGTATCTACGAGGCATGTTTTTTAAGTAAGTACCGTTTTGGAATTAAAAAAAGATGTGCAAAGATATCGCAATAATTTTATTTCTACATGAAAGCCTGTACCTTAATCTACTTTTCTACATAATTTCCGTGAATATTGAGGCACTTGTCATAACGTGGCACCAGTTTTTGAATACCCTCCTCATAAATTTCTGCCGCCTGACTTGTTAACCACTGTATCACAACTGTTTTGACTTCGTTATCGTCTTGAAGACGCTGACCACCCAGGTGTTTCTTCAAGTGCAGGAACAAATGGTAGTCGCTGGGCGCCAGATCAGGGCTGTATGGAGGATGATCTAGAGTTTCCCATTTAAAAGATTTGATGAGATCTTTGGTCCGATTAGCCACATGTGGACGGGCATTGTCATGCAGCAAAACGATACCCTTACTCAACTTGCCACGTCTTTTGTTCTGGATTGCACGACGCAGATTGTTCAATGTCTCACAATAAGATGCTGCATTGATTGTCTCATTACGAGGCAGAAACTCCACTAGCAATACTCCTTTTTTGTCCCAAAAAACTGTGCACATGATTTTCCGGGCAGAAATTGTTTGCTTAAACTTCACTCTTTTGGGTGATGATGAATGTCGCCATTCCATGGATTGTTGTTTTGATTCTGGTGTGACGTAGGCCACCCATGTTTCATCGCCAGTAACAATTTGGTCTAAAAAATCTTCACCTTCATTGTGGTACCGCTCAAGGAAAGTCAATGCACTGCCTAAACGTTGGGTTTTGTGCAAATCCGTCAACATTTTTGGAACCCAACGTGAACACAATTTCTGGTAATTCAAGTTCTCGGTCACAATGCGATACAAAACACTAAGAGAATATTGAGGAAACCAGTCGCACATTGATGAAATTGTAAAGCGTCTGTTTTCTCTCACCTTTTCTTCCACTTTCTGCACCAAATCTTCATTAAAGACCGAAGGACGCCCACTCCGTTCTTCATCATGCACATTTGTGCGACCATCTTTAAATGCTCTCACCCATTTCCTTACCATTCCATCACTCATAATGTTTTGTCCGTAAACTTCACAGATCTCACGATGAATATCGATCGGTTTTACGCCTTTAGCACTAAGAAATCGTATAACAGCCCGTACTTCACAATCGGCGGGACTCACGATTGTCGGAGGCATCTTAAACACTCAGTAAACAACGTATACAATGAAGAATCAGACTGTAATGGCGTCAGTGCGTAGACAAGAGATGTAGGTAACCAGCGCGCATGCGCGGAACGCCAACCGTAGCGCTGCGGCGGCGGAATCGCAAAACGGTACTTACATAAAAAACATGCCTCGTACATTAAATTTATGTTATAAAATTATTTGTAGGAAGGGAGCATTGCATTCAGCAGCCATCATCACCAGGTAACACTGAACTGCACTGGCATTAAGAAAACTTGTTACATGTTGCAATTTTGTGAACATCTATGGCAGTGTTTCTCAAACTGTTCTATAAAAGAATTAAAAATAATAATTTGTATCATTAATTTTCTTTAAAAATAATTAAATTAAATTTATCAGATTAAGCTTTATTTGAATTATTCAATAATCGAATATAATGTTTTCAAAAAGCATTTTATAGAAAGACTTCGTGTATCTTATAGCATACAGTAAATAAAAATATATTTAAAAAAATAATAAATATGCTTTTATATCAAAATGCACTGAAAAATAAAAAATATATTTTTCTTCAATACCCAAAAAATTTTCATACACCCATGACGAAAAATAAAAGTAATAGTGCATATTGTTATTAAATTTTATTACTGTTATTTTCTATGTTATCGAAAAGACTTTTGTAAACATTTCTGTAAAAGGGAAATAAATTGCTATAATGTTGTTGTTGAAACCCAGACCGTCCGACCTACCAGAAAGGTGTAAGGTAACTGCTTGGACGGTCGGGAAGTGCCACCCAATTTAGACCGGAACCCAGTGGGGGAGGCATCCACAGGGACCGTACCCTCCTTCCCCTACCACCAACCTCTCGGAAGGACTTTCGGACCCACATGTTTAACGTGATCGTACTCCGCATGAACACGGCGGCAGTTTTGGCAGTGGCTGGAATCGAACCCGGGCCTACCGAGTGCAAAGGGGAAATGATTTGTAGGAATCTAATGTTATAAAACTTATCATAAAATATTCATTACTTTGACAAAAACACCATAGTAAATTTCAGAACTTCTGAGATTTACTATGAATGATTCAACTTATAGATTTCTAAAATATTAAATTATAGATTTATTGTTGGATTTTAATAAAATCCTACAATAAATCTATAAGTCAATATTTTAGTAGTTAAGGGGATGAGTGAAATGTACCCTTACTTTTAATTTTAGTCATGTGTGGAAATTGTTTGGGTACTGAAGATAAATTTATTTTCTACTTTTTAGTGCATTTTGAAATAAAAGTGTGTTTAAAAAAAAATTAATATATTTTTTTTTATATACTTTTAAGTCCTTTTTGAGGATCAGAGGATCATTAACTGGCAATGAAGAAAGCAGAAATACTACAATTAATTTGTAACCTGCCTTACTGAAAAGCAGGGGACACACTGGCGATTGTTATAATCCCATTTTGCAAAACAAAATTCAATTTAGCGGTTGAAAAAAAAGATTTAATGATTATGAATTCTGCCGAAATCAAAAATCGTAGTATACTAATCAAAATGTATACTACGATTTAATACTACTATGCGTCTTTTCCAAAACAATGATCTTTAGAATTTGAGAATTTATGAATCAAATAAAATTTTTTATATGGAAAGTCAAAACAAAATTTGACGAAATAAAACTCCGATTAACAAAAGAAAGTTTTTTGTTTTGGTGAAAAAGTTGATGAAAGTAATAAAAAATCCAGAGCAACACCTGGGAAAGTTGCAGGAATTGACTGAGTGTACCATTTCTTCAATTAAAAAATGTACAGTACTTCATCCCTTTATAGCGAAAGATAAATAACAAAATCATAAGTAAAGAGGTAAAGCTAGTAGCATGGTTCTACACCAGGACACTTACCTGCTACGTAAGACCAAATCACCTACTGGTCCCAATGACTTTAGGCAATAATGTGCATGCCCAATTTATATAAACTCATGACAAAGTTTGTCACAGTGACATTTGCAATCTGTATCAAAACATTTGACCTAAAGAAAAAAATTTCAGGGAGCAGGGTAACTCAAATTTGAGAGAATATTGTATTGTCAACAAGAATACATAAGTATGCAAAATTTCAAATCGGTTGAACACCAGGAATTGGGTTGAAAATCAATCACAAGGTTTAAATTAGGGTGTCAACCAGTTTCAAAAGCAAAAAAAAAATTTTCTTTTTTTTTTTTTCCTGTCAAATCCTGCAGTTTTTAAATTCAGGACATCAAATTACATATACAGTAATATTTTCTTTCCCTTTGCCACAAAATAATTTCATGCTATAGTGTTATCAGCTGTGCATAGTAAATGTTTTATTTAACTGGGAAACCTGAGAAAAATGTATCTCTTTAAATTACTTATTTTAAATAAAACGTTGGATATTTCAATTTAATTTTTTCTTGTTCTAGAACTCAAAAGAGGTGGTTGCTACAAATCCTTTAATAGCGTTGTATTATCGATTTAATTATGAACTTGTTGATAGAGCTATGAGGGTTAGAGCTTCAAAGCCTATATCTAAGCCGCCTAGGAAAAGAAGAAAGCTACAAAAATCAAAGTTATCAAGTAAATATATTTTGCTTAATATATTATGTTGTTTATTGGTAGTACTCAAATGTTTTAATGTATCTATGACATTACTATTCTTCATTTCTTTTTCTTTGGCTCTTTTATGGTATAGAGAGTCAAATTAAATATGTTAAATTGTCTCAAAAGTATGGTTTTAAATATTTTGTTAAACTAAGACCTTTTATATTTGGAAGTGTCACATGTTGTTATATAAAACTAATTGTTGTTATCTATATGTTATTGCAAAGTGTGGAAATTATATATTGGGCAAATTGGCTTTAGATGGCACACCTTAAAGCTGTTATAGAAATAGTATTAATTATAGTAATAATCCTTTCCGTGAGGCATTCTTATACTTTCTGTCTAAGTAGACTTTCTTATGCTTTCTTTTGACTATTTTTACTTTTATTCAAAGCATGCGTATATATATACATATATATATATATATATATATATATATATATATATATATATATATATATATATATATATATATATATAGATAGATAGATAGATAGATATATTTACAATGTGTCTGTTATAATAGCCATTTATAAAAATTGATACCAGAATTGCCAATTCTCCAAATTTTCTAGGAGGCTCCTGAATTTTTGCATGTTCTCCAGATTTTCCCAAAGAGATATGAAAATTTCTCAAATTTTAGGCAATTTCAACCAAAATTCCTTAGAAGGGAAATTTAGGAAAAACCCTTCAATTTGAAAGAAAAAAATCACTGCAAGTGAAACATTTTTGAATAAAACAAAGTCTGCAACTTATCACACTTTAGAAGATTAAAACTTCTCAAAAATGTCAAATATGCCACTATTACTACTACTATTTATCATTTTGTTAATTTTTAATGTATATTTTATATTAATTTTTATTTAATTGTTCAGATTACATTGGAGTTTACCTTTGTAACTCCTGCTACAACCTTATTTTATTTGAAAGAACGAAAAATCCCTACTCTAAAAATAAAAATCACTTTCCTAAAAATAAAAATCACTTTCCTACTTCAGCTCTTATAAAATTTTAGACGTGCTATAACGATTTTGGCATAACATGAAACTCTCCCTAATTTCTATTGGTATTTCTATTGGTTGGTAGCTATTCAGTATTAATTTATATCTCATTTACATATTCTGTTTTAATTCTCTTCAAAAAAATCTAATTTTGTAATTACACAGTTGTCAAAGTCAAATATATGTGTATAAAACTATTGTCATCAAATTTTGGATAAATAGTCATGTACAACGAAAATGAAAACATGTTTTAATTAGAAGTTTTGTGTGTGAAATTCCCCTCTTCTTTTTTCTAATCCCAACTAATTTGTTAAAACTGAAAATAGTACCATGCAAAGTGGAATTATTTATGCTTTCATCTCCTAGATCATTTGTTTATTTTCATATATTTCCTATATATATTTTTAATCATTTGAAAGGTTTATTTATTTTTCTTCGAAATGTAAAAAAAAAAAAAAAAAAAAAACTACTGAAATGTGGATGGAGTTCTTAGAAAAAAAGTATCATAAAATGTTTTTTTAAAAAAAATAAGAAAATAATCAGATTGGAAAAGTCAAAAATTGCTGCTGGCAACACATTAGAAAGGGCCAAGAAGTTTGAGTGCTTGTTTCAAAATCTGCAAGTAAATTTGAATTCAGATTAATTAGTACTCAGTTGAGATGTTACTTGATTTATATTTTGAGAAATGAAGCTATCTAGGATATTTGAGAATCAATTTAGCTGTAATGCAATGAGTTTGTTATAATGTGTCATTGCAACCAGGGTTCCCATTTCAGCGCGAACCCGCGAGATTCTCGCGAAATCCATAAAAAATCTCGCGTAAAAATTTAGACTGCGCGAGAATTTATCTCTCTCCAGTTCCGGCCTAAAATTATTTTTCCCTTCAAATTGGATACCGAGAAATCCGAAGCCCGATCGGAGATCAGGCCGATTGCTTCGCGACCGCAAATCGCCTCGTTGTTACGAATCGCGGGCCGATTGCCGAGCGGTCGCGGACCGCGATTTCATAGCTACGTGTGAATCGCAGTCAATCGCGATTTGGGCATAGTAAAAGTACTACGTGTTTCTAATTAGAGAGATATTTTATAGAAAACTATAAGTGTCCCCTCAGCTTGCGCGGGTCGCAAATTCGATCAAATAAAATTTTGCTTTTTTTTTATAGGATTCTTTCACGGATTTGAATTATGCATACTTCCCGCTCGAGAAATTTTCCTCTTTTCGCAGACGAAAATCCTTTCCCCCATACTCAGTATGTCTACAGGTTATAAAAATCCCGAAAATGTCGTAAAATTGGCCATATATGCCCAAAAAATGTCACAAATTTTGAACAAAGCAACGAATTTTTTATCAGAGACATTCCTTTCTTACATGATCTGAAAATCTGCTTTTCCGCGATTGCGAAAACGGCGTTCGCATACGGCGATTCCCACATTTTCTGAGGAGAGATGACCAATGAATTTTTTTTTTGCTATATTCACAATATATTTGCATCGACTGAATTTTTTTATAATTATATCGTTTAATATACAAATAATAAAAACCAAACCATTTTTCTACCGTATTATTAATAAAATGAAAGGTTATTTTGCAGCAGCATCACGAAAATCTGCTTTTGTACGCTATCCTCGGCATACCTTGTTTAATTTGAAAAATATTTCCCACTTTTCCAATCTGTTTGCATCGACTACAGTGTTTGTAATTGTTTCGCGTTTTATACAGAAAAATTATTTTACAAACGTATTATTTATGAAATAAAGGGATATTTTGAAAACAAAAAAAAAAAAAGTCGAGTCAAACAAAATGGCTAAAATTACTTGACTGGCTTGAGATTCAACAATAGGACGATGCAACCCTTATGTTCTGCAAGTTTTGTAAAAAATACAAAAAAAAAAAAAAGCTTCCATTTTCAAACATAAAGTCAAATTTATTACCTAATTCTATTTGCCTAGTGAAATAGTTTTCATCGATATTCACCTTCGGTGATCAAAATCGTTAAAGTTTTTAATTGCTATTGCTGCATGAAAAATGATCATAAAATGATTTTAAAAATCAAAATATAAATACAGTCGGCCCTCGACTTTTGCAGTTTACAGACAAAAAAATCGTAAATTCGCATGTCATTTTACATAAAATAACCCATGTAGACGTTTTATGTCAGCAAATAAAATCATAATGTAAGCATGGGGGAAGTCAGGAATTTGAGTATTTTTGCTAACAAGTGGAGGGGAGGTATAAAATTACCAAAAATGTGCTTACTTAATACTTAAACGACTCCTAATTAATTTTTAAAAAGAATGTTAAAAGAATGTTAGTTTTGAAAATTAAGAAATTTAAATGTCGAAGAATATGAGTTATAGTTAATGCTTTCTTTTTTATTACTTTCTAAATTAGCATGGTAAAAAAAAAAATGAAATTTTAAGTTCTCTCCTTATGACAGAAAATCTCTCCCAAAATTTTTTGGAAGAAGAGAAATTCTCCCCCTCTTTTCCTGACTTAGTGGGAACCCTGATTGCAACTATCTCTAACCTTCAAATCCAGTTATAAGAGAAAAGCCCAGCCACATAAAAATAATAATCTCCATGGAAGCAGCAAAAACCGGCTTCCGGTCAGCAACACTGACTGCACTGCATTTATTGTAATTAAAAAAATGTTTACAATTGAAGAAATATATGGGTCTTACATATACAGTTTTACCTACAGTTTTTTTTTTTTTTTTTATCTTTCCTGGCCACACAAATAGCTGCCATAAGCCTTGGGGTTGGTCGCTTAGTCTGGGTCTTCAACATACAGTTTTGCATAGTTAAAAGGAGATAAAATGCATGTAAAGTCAATACCAAAAAAGAGGCTAATATAAATCAGAAGTAAATAATTATGAAAAGCAGACTAGAAATTTCAACTTTAGATCAAATCTCAAATGAAAATTATTTCTGTGAAAAAAAAAAATAAATTTGGAAAAAGTAGCAAAAACAGAAAAAAAAGAATTTAAAGAGAAAAGCAGAAACAAAACAGGTAAAATTTTGAAATAAAAACAAAGAAATAAATTATAGAAAAACAATGAAGAACAAGATACAAAAAGACAGCATAGACAATGAAGAAACACTTCAGAACACCAAAATATCAAAACACAATAAAGAGGAACAGCCCAAAAATCCATTGATCACCAAAAATTTAAAGCAGTAAGCACCCATAGACTAATCATTTAATCTTATTTGAAATTTCTCTCGCAATGAGAATACAGTTTCTGAGATTATTAATGGAGTTATTATTTTATAAACATTAGAAAACCAAGTCACTTGATTAGAAGAGAAAGGTCTGGAAAAATGAAATTTTTTAGAATAGGGACAAGAAAATACAAAATGGTCAACATCGCCAAAATTATTGCATAAACAGTTGAAGGTTGATTTGAATTCAAAGTAATGAAGGTGATCTAAGAAAGAACCATGACCAGTTAAAATATCTGATGTGATATGACTTTCCTTATATAATGCAATGAATTTACTTCTTTCACGGTGAAAAAACTATGTATAAGATCCATGGCACAATGTTCTTAATGTTGAATTGTACATTTGCTGCTTTTCAGGATGACAACATGTAAAACTATTTCATACCCAATAAACTTATATTTCACACAATTTTAAATTAACAGTTAACAATATTGATAGCATCCTCATTAAGCACTATAGTCCATATATCAAAATATTTTAATAATAAATTCATCAATTAGGCATCATTTTCATTAACTTGGCATATTTTTTGCAATTTGATGATATTTTTGCCAATCTGGGGGGAAATATCACCACCGTGGCAATTTGGTGACGTGTGTTGAAACGTGTGTTGTTGGTGACGTGTATTGAAACATAGCAATTTGGTGATTTATGTTGTTTGTGACGTGTTTGGTGAAAGTGTTTCACCAATGTGGTATTTTGGTGAAAAATTGCCACGTTGGCGATATTTTATTTTATTATTATAGTAGATTATTCATCAAGTTCACCAAGTGTATCTGTAAGTGTTACAAATAAACAAAGAACATTTCTTATATACTAGAAGATATGTCTGTCATATGACGGAATTAAATTTTTGCAAAATATCACCTCCCATTTAGCGTTATTTTTATCAGAACATTTTTATCAGTTTGACAACGTTTTTGTCAATTTGGCAACACTTAAAAAGTTGTCAAGATAGCAACATCCTACAAAATTTATCGTCAAGCATTATGGATGGAGAAATGGATCATTCTCATAATCAAATTTTGTGTTCTTTCTGATATATTTAATTTTCATCAATTAGTTGTCACTTTCATTAATTTGGCATTATTTTTATCAATTTGGTGACATTTTTATCAGTTTGGTGATATTTTTAACAATTTGACGACAATTTTATCAATTTTATGGCAGTTTTATCAATCTTGCAGCACTCTCATCAATTTGTCAACATTTAAAAAGTCACCATCTTGGCGATATTTTGCCAAATTTCCACTAAGCATTACAGACAGAAAAAATTGATTATTCCTATAGTAGATTCTTATATTCTTTCCAAGATATTAAATTTTCACCAATTAGTTGTCATTTATATTAAGTTGACTGCATTTTTGTTAATTTGGTGACATTTAAAAGTCCCCAATTTGACTACATTCCGCCAAATTCATCACCAAAATCTCGCCAAGCATTATGGACAGAAAAATAGGTTATTCTTATAGTGGATAAATGACTCTTGGCATCCAAATACAAAACTATTGTCCAAAGTATCTTTTCTCATGAATGGAACAAGCTAGATCCATGCAAATTATGTCAACAAATTTATCGCATAATATTACACATGAAAAGCAAACATATTTTACAAAAGTTAATATTTTTTATTAATTTTATGTAATTTTTTGATAACATTTCGAAAAATATGCAATATCTCAAGAACGGTTCATGCTAGTGTTCTAAAATTTATTCTAAAGTTTGTCAATCGTTTTCTAATGAAACATTACATAAGAAATAATTATTATCATAACTTTATTGAAAGTTTTGATTTTTTAATAATTTTTCCAAAATTTCACTCAAAAATGTGGGAGGATTCTGAACATTCGATTGCATTTAAAAACAATAAACTTCTAGTATTCACAAATTGTAATTTTTGTACCAAATTTTGTTCGAATCGCTCCATTCATTCATGAGATATCATCTCCAGACTCACTGACGCACACACACACACACAGACATCACCTTAAAATCCTTTGATTCATATACAGAGTTGCTTGAAATGTGCTGTCCTGTCAAAAACTCGAATTTGAATTTTCAACCCTGTCACAATACTTTCCTTATGCATTATACTATGTATATAAGGAAATTAAAAATATATTAAATATTTGTTAAAAATTTGCAGATTAGTATTAACATTAGGGAGATAATTTAGAATTCTAGCAGGGTCATGAGTCCTAGGAGAAATATAGTTATTTAAATAAATGTTCCTGTTATTTAGTAAAAGTTTTTTACTTAGAAAGGGGTGTTGAAGTCCCGGGCCACCCGACTCATCCAAGGATTCGAGTAGCTGTTTAGGCATCTCGTTAAAAAGGGGTATGAAATCATTATAGATATTCAAACCAATGTACACTCAATGAAGAGCCAGTGTAATGGTTCAACCAATGGGGTTATGCCCCAAAACCCCTCCCACGATTATTCCACTGAGCCTAACCTTATTTCTATTGTTTATCCTGCAAAAAAGCTTTTAAACTAAAGTATATGATTTACTCTTTAGAAGATAGTGAGGAAGATAATTCAGACTTCGACATTAATAATGAAGAAGATACTACTTTGGATGAACTTCAAAGGAAGAGACGGCATCCAGACAGATTACATTATGAACTTTGGTTCAATGATGCAAAAGAGGTAATTGTTTTTGTAAAACTTTTAGTATGTTTAAACTTATATATATATGTATTTATATATATATATATATATATATATATATATATATATATATACACTGGCGGAAAATAAAATTCCAACACCAAGAAGAAATTAGTTTAGAGATAATGAAATGTAGGCAAAGCAATTGTGTAGGTAACATATTTATTTGATTAAAGTTTCAAGGTCACAGGTTAATGTATGCGCGAGAAGAGCCATTTCAAATGTGAAATGGTGGTACATTAATAACCAATGTAGTCGCCATGATTTTGAATGCAAGCATGCAAACGTGCATGCATTGTGTCGTACAGGTGCCGTATGTCATTTTGTGGAATGGAATTCTATGTCTGTTGCACTTAGTCAGTCCAATCAATAACGGTTAATGCTGGATTTGTCTTCCAATAATGTCCCATACGTGCTCGATGGGAGAAAGATCTGGTGATCTCGCAGGCCAAGGCAACATGTCGACACTCTGTGGAGCACGTTGGGTGACAGTAGCAGTATGAGGACGAGCGTGATCCTGTTAGAAAAAACCCTCTTGAATACTGCTCATGAATGGCAGCACAACCGGTTTAATCACCAGTCTGATGTACAAATTTGCTATCAAGGTTTTTGGAATAATGACGAGAGTGCTCCTGGTGTAGGTCCAGTGTGTTCTACGCCGCAGACATCTTGCTTCCAAGCGCTCACCTGGCCTCCTTCTTACCAACATACGACCATCACTGGCACCAAGACAGAAACGGCTCTCACCTTAGAATATAACAGATATCCACTCCATCCTCCAATGAGCTCTAGCTGGTCACCATTGACGTCGCAGATGGCAGTGATTTGTAGTTAGTGATATGAACGCTACAGGCCATCTGGCTCAGAGCTGTCCCTCAAGTAATCAATTTCTTACAGTTCGTTGTGTCACTTTGGAGCCAACAGAAGCTCTAATTGCTGCTGCAGATGCAGTACAATCTGCCTCAGCCATGAGGTGAAAACAGCAGTCTTCCCCCTCAGTAGTGGCCCGTGTGCAGCCAGACCCCAGTCTTCTTGAGACAGTTCCTTCCCGTGACCACTGCTGCCAACAATCATGCACAGTGGATACATCCCTGCAAAGTCTTTCTGCAATATCGCGGAAAGAAAATCCACTTTCTCATAGCCTTATTATACGGCCTTATTCAAACTCACTAAGCTGCTGATACTGCCTTCTTCGTCTCCTTAAAGGCATTCTTGACTCAAACCTAGCTCACAATGCCCAGTCTGGAAGATAAATAACGCTCACGAAGTTTACACCGAATATTTAAAGCAAACATGATTTGCATGATCATAGTGGCGCTACTAGCGCCACTCTTATTCGTCTAGCGCGAAATTTGAATAGGAGTCATCTTTCATATGTGCAAAAGAGCCCCCCAAATTTCGTTTATCTAGCAGAATTCCTTCTTGGTTATTTATATATATATATATATATATAATGTTAATATTACTTGAATTGTTTTTTTTATTTTTACATAATTCTTATTATTACGTATTTCAAATATATATATATATATATATATATATATATATATATATACAACAAAAGGATGCAATACTATCAAAATTTACGAAAACTACAAAATACCACTCAGAATAAGGCGCAATGCCACTCTATATACTGATGCAGGATATAATTAATAAAACGAATGGAAAAGGGGAATGAAAAAAGGGGGGGGATGCCATATGAATTGCATATAAATGGCAGAGAGGGATAGCGACCTCTCATTCCCGTTTTAAGTACTTTTACGTCTAGACAACGCCCACGGATACCAATGCAATTCAATGACAAATCCCCGTACCATGTGCAAAAATGAAGGCACCAGAATGCAGACGGAAATGAAACAACGAAAAACACAAACCATTCTGCCTGCCACACCAACAACTGATACGGAATACCTGCAATGCTTCTTAAAGCCTATTCCCATACGCACGCGCACATCGATATGTCCATTATGATGTCATTCTTTCAAGTCATTACTGAATGAATTTATTTTTTCAACAAATTAAAGGAATTCCAATGGGCGGGGGTTGTTCTTCAATCCTTGCTGATATATATTTAACTTATTTTGAAAGAAGCAATCATGTATTATACGAGATGCCATATTACAGATATGTGGACGATGTGATTTTGGGGCATTATTCAAATACTCCTGAATTTGAATTTGGCTTCTATCCACCGGAATTGGAACTAATCAAAAACCTTAATAGCGTCAAGGACGAAGTAAATTTCCTTGACATAACCATAAGATACAATCATATAAATGGAATTCATACAGTAATGTACAATAAACGTAATAATTATGACATGAAGATCAACCAAATAATTGGATGGAAGTCGAATTTAACTAGGAACATTTTCCGTAACATCATCACAGGACATCTAAGAAGAAATATTAATAATAATACTTTCAAAAAAGATTGTCTTGGTTGTAATAAACATATTTTGCAGGAAGCAATTAAAAAACATTATCCTTGGAATTTTCTTAGAGATATTTATAATTCTTTCTTTAAAGAAGAAGATTATTCATTCAGTAATGACTTGAAAGAATGACATCATAATGGACATATCGATGTGCGCGTGCATATGGGAATAGGCTTTAAGAAGCATTGCAGGTATTCCGTATCAGTTGTTGGTGTGGCAGGCAGAATGGTTTGTGTTTTTCGTTGTTTCATTTCCGTCTGCATTCTGGTGCCTTCATTTTTGCACATGGTACGGGGATTTGTCATTGAATTGCATTGGTATCCGTGGGCGTTGTCTAGACGTAAAAGTACTTAAAACGGGAATGAGAGGTCGCTATCCCTCTCTGCCATTTATATGCAATTCATATGGCATCCCCCCCCCCTTTTTTCATTCCCCTTTTTCATTCGTTTTATTAATTATATATATATATATATATATAAAAGCATGTATCACATGTTAGAATAACAAAACATCATTTTCAGTAATATAACTGTACATTAAAAATACATTTATATATTGTGCTAAATGTAGTGTATAAATAAGATAAAATTAATAATTTAACTAAAAGAGTTAAAATGGAAGTTGAAGAGACATTGCACATAACTTGTTACTAATTAAAAGACTCTTAATGAGTACTAGATTAAGAATTCATTGAAAAGCAAATGAATAAAATATAAATAGTTGGGGTAAACAGAACAACAATCCATAGGAAAACATTCCATAGGAAATAATTCTTGCAAAAAGTATAAGGATGTATACTTTCAAAGTTTAACTATATTTAATTTATATTTAAATTGAATAGATTTAAATTTTGATTGATTATTCCATGCGGAAGAGCACATAATAAGCATGAAATTGCTCCTTGGATGTTAATGCAACAAATATTCAATCCTAATCCTAACTGCCTAGATGCCTTCTGTGAGTGTACATGTGGTGATTACAGTCTCACACAGCCTAAGCTAAATTTTTTTAGAAATTTGAAGCTGCCTGCTTGATAGTTTTGCATTTCTTGTTCTTAATAGAGGTTTGCAAAATTGTGGCACATAGCAAGTTTTTTGTTGGCATTGTAAGTATTAGCTATTCCATGCTGATAGACATATAATAAGCATAAAAACAATTTATGGATGGTGTTATCCTTTATGGAGCATAACCTTAATAAATGATTTTATATTTTATAAATACAATGCTTATAAATAGACACTAATGGATCTATATAATAAAAGGCAATGTCTGTGTCTGTCTGTCTTATATACTATAGGCTCAGCGACCGTGCGTCGCAGAGCTACAAAATTTGGTAATCGGAGACCGGGGGAGGGGGAAGTGACATGTGAAAATGATTTTTAAAATTTGAATTTTGTTTTTGTTATTTAATGTTTTATGCGATTTTGACCATTTTTCCCCCTTTTTCTCCACCATCCAGACATCATAGAAAAAATAAATCACACAACTGGAAAGAGCAGACAATTGTGAGTAAAAATATATCAATTTCAAATCTCAAGGACAAATTCTAATATTTTTTAAAAATTTTAAAACAAAAGTCACTTTCGGCTCAAAAAAATGAACTTTCATTTTTAAATCCTCGCGTCATTAAAAGTACCGACAATTTCGACAATAATTTACATTTTTAGAAAGCTCAAACATCAGGCATTCTTACAAATCCAATCTGGTCAAGATATAAGAAAAAATTGTCGTAGGGTCTGAATTTTAAGGAAGTCATGATTTTCAATTTCTCGGCAAAAGGCCAAAGAAGTTGGATTTTTCATCCACATGCATGCGCAGATGTACGGTGTTGCTATGGAAACAGTTTTTGGCCTAGCAGATGTTTGGTGGTATCTTGCAAATATCATCAGTGTTTGCTTTTTGTACGGTTTTTGGCCTAGGGACAATTAAAAACCGAATTAGTGTTTGCTTTTTATAAGGTTTTTGGCTCATTATGCTGGATTGAATTGTGGCGATGTATTGTTTAAATCAGGTGGTGGTTGGGACCACAATGAAAAACTTAAATACTGAAGAAATAAAAAAATAAATGTAAAGAAAATTATGGAGATTGTCGCGGTACATTTATGCATCGGGTGGTGGTGTAGACAATCTTAAAAAAAAAAAACTTTTTTTCGCTGAGCAACATTGTTAAAGCAGCATCGTTGTTTCTTAAATACTGAATTCACATTAAACATCATCAGTCTCAAAAATACTTTCATGTCATTTGCGATACAATACTAAAATTGCAGACAAACGGATACAATTTCATTTATATAAATCAAAAAATAGAGGAGCATACCTCTATAAAAAACATAGGAGCAACTGATCCCGGCTGTGAGTACACATCAAAGGGATCCCTTTCCTAGGGTTACAGATACAGAAATCCTCAGAGTCTCACAGTTCACAAACATTAGAATAAATTCACTTTACAAATCAGTTTTCAAGAAACCCCCTCTAGAGTATTATTTTTTATCTTAAAATTTCATTATTGGTTTTAATGTCATTAAACTAAACCAAACTTTGTTAACTCCATGGGGTTGAGGGTGCGGTAGCCCAGTGGTTAGAGCGCGGGAATTGCACTCAGTAGGCCCGGGTTCGATTTCCGCCACTGCCAAAACTGCCGCAATGTTTACGCGGAGTATGATCATATTAAACATGTGGGTCCGTAAGTCCTTTCGAGAGGTTGGTGGTAGGGGAAGGAGGGTACAGTCCCTGTGGATGCCTCCCCCACTGGATTCCAGTCTAAATTGGGTGACACTTCTTGGCCGTCCAAATAGTTACCTTACACCTTTCTGGTAGGTCGGATGGTCTGGGTCTCAACAACAACTCCACGGGGTTATGGCGCCAGCGAGTTTACCATGGTCAGAATTTTCAAGGGTATCGAACAGGCTGGTTACTGAAGGCAGCTAGTTATTAATATTTCATTTTCCCCCTATAAACTTTACATGGACTCACTCATGCTGAACAATGATCAATAACATTACTTTGTGCAGTTTCACTTACAAAAAAAAAAAATTTAAATACAAATTAAATGCAATTGTTTTAGGTGATATGTTAAAAAATTGTTATTAACGTAATGCAATGAATTTGATTTTTAACTCAAAAACTCTTTTAGTTAAATATTTTTATGTAAAAATATTGCTGGTATATGGTTGTGCTTTTGAGCTTCCTAATACAGAAGCTGGAGTAAGAAAATAGAACTAAACATAAAACACGGGTGAAATACTCACCATGATTGCTCTCTATTTAAATATATAAATGTAATACTAAATTTTTTCGACTAGTGTATACATTCAATTGTCATAGACATATTTATTTTTGAACTTATATGAGCTTGCGAGTGCCATGCAATTGCCTGAAGTATAAATAGCCCTGTTCATTTTTACTGTATAGAAGTCCAAAGTTATTTATATAAAGTGAAATCTCTCCTAATGACCACATTTTTCCAGAACAGATTTCAAACTCTGTGGGCATAATATTAACTTCACCCTTTTTAAATAGTTACGTGCACCCCTTTGAAGGGTTAAAAAATTATTCTGATAAGGCAAAAAGCCTTTTCCTACTTTATATTTCATATTCTTAAAATGCATGGAATTCCAAAAAGTCGTTCTTTTCATAACTATACTTGACTTGTATGAGCTCTGTTGTCTGTATGCACTGTATTCTCAAAATAAAATTCTTTGTTGCATTTATGAAGGTAACATATATTCGGCCTCACGCAGAAATATCCACTTCTTGTTGCTTAGACAAATTTTATACAAATGCAACTCAATAATGCAGAATAGAAAGGATGTAAAAATCACCATTATATTCTTGAGAAGCACCCTTTCTATAAGCCATTTAACTGTGTGCTTTTTTTTTATTGCTTTTTAAAAAGAGAGTGAAATGTAGTCAAATTAAGTTCAGGAAATAAAAAAAAAAATCTGATGTAGGCAGCACATAACTTTCCCTACAGAATCAAATGTGTTTTGCATTTTTTATTCTATTATGCATTAAATTGAGTTTAATTGCAGAAAATAACATTGACACTTTTCTGATATTATATCCAATTTGCCTTTTTAATGCATCTTCATTTCATTTAGCAACTTAATTCTCTTTAAATTTTTCGGCTCCTTAAAATTTCAAAAACTACAATATCTCTAAAACGATTCATCCTACATTCATGAGGTCAGTCTTATTCACTTTGTTGCAGGCTTCAGGAAATCAGTAAAATGTAGCCCGTCTGCAAGGATGGCTATTGAAATTTTTTACCCGTCCTATTAAAACAAAAATTTTTTACATTATATTCATTAACATATGTGCTTAAATACATCTCACAACAATAATAAGTTAAAACCAACTGCCTCACGATGTCGTGTGATAACTGCATATTCATACACCACCCCCACAGCGTGATGGGGACTGAAGGGTAAAAGATGAAAGGAATCTCCTTTTTCCAATGTTTGGTAACTTGAAGAAGTGGTATATAAATAATCATATAAATCCTCTTGTCTGTAAACAGTTTAAACATCATTGACACTCTCAATTTCTAGGGAATGTGGCTGAATCAAAATTAAAATTTTCTTGGACTGAATAGATGTTTCATACCTTAACTTTAGTTGTCAGACAACTGGACCAAATGCCATAAATGGATTTAAACATATTAGTTTTAAAGTTGAAACCAAAGTGGGAAAGAAAAGAAGATACTTCTGACTGAAACTAGAAGAATCCATTCCAAAAATTCAAAACTTGTTACATACTCCCATCTATTACAGCAAAGGGAAGTTTTATAGCTTGGGTTTTAAAGAGTCAAAAGGGGATAGCGCTCTGCATGGATTTGGGCTTAGGCTCAGGCTGGGCTTGAGTTTTCTACTGCTTCAGGTTGGGTTGAGGCTTATTTTAAAAATGTCCGTTACAACCAGGCCATAACATATTTATTTTGAAAAATTTTTAATGGATTTAAATTGAATATGTGAACTTTTTCTGTTTATTTCAGCTATATAAAAATAAATGTTTAAGAAAACAAACTCAATTCTCAGTACAAAATTTTCACAAATTTGTTTTTAACATATTTGAATATAAATCATTTCGGGCCTGCCGAGATGCAGTTATCAGGCTGAATTCATTCTACATTTATAAATTTCTTCGGGCTTGACATGGGATTAAGCATTGGTATTGTTGGTCGGGCGAAAATCTGAAATCTCGGCACATGTAGACCTTGAAAAGAACAGAACATGTCACTTCGATCATGAGCATGCTATCACATTTTTGTTCTGTCATCGGATTCACTGAGTGGAGGATGAGGGGAAAGAAAATAACTAGTGCCTGTGGTTACAATGCATGCAGATCTAACAGCTCGCCTAGAAGGAAGATGTTGATAATGCACACTAGTTAAGTTTGGGGGGGGGGGGGTAATTTGCAGTTGATGACATTTCAATTTTCATAGTACGGGAAAGGGTGGCTTTCGCTATAATTTTACGATGACAACAACCTGTTATTATTATTTATTTTTTTTACAGAATCTCTAATCTCAAGGTCATCTAAGAGGACAGCAATTTCCAAAAATTGGCCATCCTTGCCGAATTTTAACCCGACAAGGAGATTTCCGGAAACCTGGTAGTCACTTACCTGAAGAATAATTAATATACTGGCTTAATTAATATATTTCAACAATTTCAGTCATTTATGTCAGATTTTCACTATTTTTGTGGGCCATTTTCCAAAAAAAGAGCAGGTTCCTCTGTCCCGAATCATACCAAAATCTAATCGGCACCAGAATAACGCACACGTGACTTACCAATCACATTTTGTAAAACTTGGTCTATTAAATTTTAAGTTAGAATGGATACATACAATTTTTGTGGACCATTTCACAAAGAAGGTGCCCATTCTTTTTCTCCAAATCAAACCAAAATCTAATCAGCATTAAGGTAACCCACATATGACATATCTTCTACCAAATTTTATGAAATTTGGTCTATTAGTTTTTCACAGACACATATACAGACATCACACTAAAAATAGTTATTTCATGTTCTAGATATCCCAAAACATGTAGATCTGTCAAACTTGAATTGTGGTTTTCGGCATGATTCCAATACTTTCCCTATATGTTCCATGTATTTCAGGGAAAGTAAAAATCTAATGTAGACAGTACATGACTTTCTTTACAGACTCATTCAGTTTCTCTTTATTTCTTTAAAAATTCATTAAATTGAGTTTAATTGCACAAATTAACACTGAATTTGCACTTTTAAATCATTGTCCATTTTTTTGTTGACCATTTAATTGTCATCCAGTCATTTTCTTTAAAATAAAGTGTATATACACACTTGCCTGCCACCCACCCCCCCTTTCCAAAATTCCAGTTGTTCCTTTTCAAAATTAAAAAACTCAATGATCAAATACTTCTTGTAAAACTACTTACTTTTCAGGAAAACAGTTTGAAAAAAGTGCTGCATTAAATTTTTAAATTAATTACAAAAAAAAAAAAAAAAAAAGTGGAAAATTTTCCGGGAAAACGTAGCGGAAAATTTTTGGACCCATATCTCTAATTTTATCTGTGACTCAGATGTGGCATCAGTTTATTTTTTTTATTCAAAATGCACCCTTATTAAATAACTCGAAACAATCATCTTTTATTATAACACCGGGCAGTTACTTTATAGAGGTTTTACTGTACTTGAATTTAATGTTTAATCTAATAAAAAATTTATCGTTTTCAGATGAATGATGGTCTGTTATGCAGATGCAGTGTTAAAGCTAGACGTACTGGAATTCGTCATAATATTTATGCAGGAGAGGAACACTTGCCTTACTGTAACCCCTTTGGTAATAATGCTGATAGGTTATATCACTACAAGATTACAATGACACCCCTCACTAACTTCCAGGTAAACAAAGAATTCTGTTCATATATTCATTGTGGGATCATGCTTGAAATTTTACTCTGAGTAGCTGTTTCTTTTTAAGAAATGAGCTCTCTTAATCATAAATAACTAATTGTTGTAATTGCTGTTAATAGTTTGCACTCTATAATTAAGATAATTCGTAAGCTTTTCCAAAATTGAACTGCTTAGGAATGGAGTTTGTTTAAGTTTATTATTCACTTTGATGAGTGATGAGCCAGTGAATAACCATCCTGTTTAATCTAGTCTACAAATTAGTAATCTAATAAAAAAAAATATGATATGTCTAATATATATATATATATATATATATATATTGTAAGAATGTTAATTGTTTTAAATACCAGTGACTTATCCCTTATTGAAAGTGGTCTGATGAGTACATGTAAAAACAAAAAAAAAAAATAATAATAAAAAAATAAAATTGACCCAAATTTAGGCTTGAGAAAAAATCCTTTATAAATAAAATAGGTATTGAATACCCCTCGTTCGCTGTTCCATATACAAGGTAGGAACAAAAAATTCTGAGACTGGCTTACTTGATGGATATGATTTATTGATATCATGTGTTACGCACAACCACCTTCAAAGTACTCCCCATCTGCAGCTACCCAAGTAGCACGATCTGGATTAAAAACGTTGCAAACTTGTTGCTATCGTTGGTTTTTCGTTTGGTTGCAAATATTGCGATTTAAAAATTATTTTAAAACGAATTATGTGTTACGTTGCAAAATGGATTATATATTTCGTTTTTAAATCATTTTATTTTTGTTGCATTTTTCTAAAATTTTTACACTTATTCATGATAAATATTTTCATATCTCCTCCAAAAAATAATCGGATGCTAAATTTCTTAATACGTAAATTTAACTCATTAGCGTAAAGACCCAATGTGCTATTAGAATTTATGATTTTTAATGGGTATTTTTAATATTAAATTTCTATTTTTTTGCATATTTTGTTATTTCTATTTTGTTTAAATTTGTTAAAATTGTAAATTTTAAATTTTCGACAGTTGATAAAATTTAAAAATTTATTTAAACCATTGATATTTGTAGGCATTAAAAGGAAATAGTTGTTTATTCTTATTTTAGTTTTTTTATGATTGAATAAAAATTGCATGAATTCTGCTAAAAATGGTCTCAGGGAGTGTGTGTATGTGTGTGATGATGGTGTTGTGTGTGTGTGTGGGGAGAAGGATACCAATTTATCCTATCCTGCACAACGCTCATAAGTAAAATTACTATGAAATATATAAATATAGAACTTTGGACTAGTTAACATCGGCGTAGCCGAAATGTCGTGAGTGAGGGAGGAGGTTGACGGTCAGATTTTATCGATAGTGACTAAATATGTTTAACTAATGGAGAGTAAATGACCTTGAATCAGTGCATGAGTGTTGAGATGGAGGAATTGGTACTCTTGCTTATACTTTTGTATAGTACACGAAAAGAATATTCAAAATAAATTTAATGACCGAAAATTTATCTGTACATAAACTTTAAGCATACATTCGATATTTCCTTGTGCAATTAGTCAAGTTACTTTTCTCCTGGATTTTAACATATTTATCTGATCTAAATTTAACAATCAATATTCATGTTTAGACATAGGCGTAGCCAGGATTTTGGAAAAATGGAAGGGGGTTGACGATCGAATGTGTTGAATTTAGTTATTCGGTATAGACCATATAAAGAACTAATATATTTTTAGAGCATTCTGGCATTAACAGGGTAAGGGTAAGTTGCGTCACCCACGCATAGGCGTAGCCAGAATTTTGACAACCTAATAGGGAAGGTAGCAATCCTGAATTTCCTTTCCAAATATTGACTTTATGTATAACTAATGGTTCAGACAAGGAAGGGGGGTGCTTCCAATCAGTAGTTCTTTCAGGCATACCTCTGGGGCCGATGCGCCCCCCTCCCCCTCAGAGATGAGTATCGCCCCCCCGGAGACATTTTATATTACCTAGTTTCTATTTATGTGGCATAGCGTTTAGATATTTTCTGTCGAGAAAATAGAAAACTTGCCCCCCCCCCCCCCCCCCCCCCACACACACACAGACACATACACACCAGCCGAAAAGTCCTGAAAGAGATACTGTTTCTAAGCCCCATTCCACACAACTGCACCCTGCTTTAACGGAGGGGGGGGGGGGCGTTTCTTCGTTTTTTCATTTGCTAACCTAACCACGTCACCAGCAAATTCCATTAAACAAATTATTTCACCTTATAGCAATATATGGATAACTTCAATTTCAATACATTCTCTACCCCCCCCCCCCCCCCCACCACCACCACCACCTATAAACTTTTATAGAATTATTGAATTTAATCACGTTATTTAAGGTATATATTTAAAAATTATTATTAATATTATAAATTTATATTAATATTACAATATTATTAATATTTCAAGCAATAATAAAATTGACTGAATAGATTTCTAGAAAATGTGGAAGTTTATTAGACAGAATATTTCCTCGCTAGACTGCACGAAATTTGTGCCAAATCAGCGATAAGTATCCTTTTTCCTTTAATGTATGGTAACTCTCTACAGCAGCGTTTCCTAGCTTGTGATACGTGCTCACACCAACATTGGCGCAAAAGTGTTTGGCAACTTGGCGTGGAACTGTTGAGACACCTCGTGTTTGTTGTCTTCTTTTGTCTAGTTAGGAGTCAGGGTAAGTAAATTGTTTTTACATTTTAAAACTGATTGTTGTATTGTTGATTTTATTGTTTTTTATATTCCATGCATTGTAGATAAAGTAAATTAAGTAGTGCTAGTGCTATTAAAATTATAAGACGTTTCAATGTGCATTTGAAATTACACATAAAACAAAATCCTCAATTAGTGGATAAAAATATCCTTGCCTCGTACTAAGTAATAACAGTTTGTTCTATGAAGAATGCATATGGGTAAATTAGAATCGGATACAAAAATAATTATAATTCCAGATAAGAAATTTAAGGCTTATTTATTTGACGACATTTCAAAGTTCAAATAAAACATTGTTCTTCACAACATTCAAGTTGTTACAGTAACAGAACAAAAAATGTATTTTCGCCTGGATTGCAGAAAGATAAATATACGACGCCCATGTACCAGATGTCATATTTCAGACAGAAGAAATTGAACATCATGTGATCTGTGAATTTAATAGAGAAGAATACATTTTAAATTTATTTTTGAGGAAATGATCATTCAGTTATCATTGATCAAGTGCGAGTTGCAATTTGTTATTTTTAAATTTATTGCAAAAAAGTTGAATTACTTTTGCACTATGATTGCTTGATTGATTGTGAAAATTTGAAATTCAATGGGTACTGTTTACTTTAGAATTTAATAATGATATTTTATTTTCAATTTCTCCTGTGGTTTTAATTTCAATTAGGTAGATTCTGAATGTTTCTAAATTATCAAAATTAAATGAATTTTAATAATAAATTAAAATCCAATTTCACCGGTTTCTTTCCGATAACAAATACTTAATGAAAATTTATTTGAGCAAACTGTTATAATTTAAAATTAATATATGATTATACAAAGGAACTTTTTATTTATTTAATTTTTTTTTTTGGGGGGGGGGGGCAATGAACCTCAACCCTCTCCTTTAAATAGATCCCTGGTATGCTTAATTTGTTGCATGGATCCTAATGTACAAAAAATGATTAGTTTCCCAAATTTGCTTCAAATTTTAAGTCAACATATATGTTTTCAGATACTTTTCACTTTTATTTTCCTCTGTGTAAATATTTGAACATTGAGCACAAAACTAATAATAATAATTTACATATATACAAAATAATTCGGTCACTATCTGCTATCTTACCTTTTGTTCCCAGAAAAGTAATTTGATATGTAGTTTGCAGAAGTGGGTCAAAAACGATCCAATTTTAATGATCACATTCCCATTGAAAATTTTTTTTTATTAAAATACAATATATTTATTTTAACATTTTAAAATGCTTTTCAGTTGATAAATTTTAACTTACCAGTTTTATCTGAGCACGAAAACAAACTCCATCATATGCCAAGTACAGGTCGCCACCATAATTTCACATTTTACACTAATAATTCATTCATTAATTTTATTTATATTTTACAACATTTACACAATTCTAAAACTTTATTACGATGCACATAAGTTTGTAATGTACGAAAGTATTATTAATATTGTATCCATGAGAAAATATAGTATAAATTATAGGTATGCTTTTAAAATGAGTAAAACAAGAGCATTAACTTTATATAAAATGGGTGGAAGTTGATTACTTCATACAAATTACATGAATAGGAAAGAAATCGGATGGACTACAGGAAAGGGATAGAACATATAGAATAATTATGTGGAACGTAAGATTACAAGATCAGGAAGATGTCACATAACAGAGCACAGTATCAAGCAGGGTTGTGGAGTCAGTACTTCAAACCTTCGACTCTGACTCTTGTATTCTAATGTCAAGTATGATACCAATATAAATAGCAATTAATATTTAATGTTTTATATTAATAGATTTTTTATTGGTGTCTTTTTCTTAAATTTATTTCCAAAAAACTATTAAAAAATTAAATATTCCAATATAAAATTATTTTTAAATAGTTTTATTTAGCATTCTGTATATTTTTACTGACTCTGAATCAAGCAAAATATGATAATAGAACGTGAAGCATAAAGCTGTTTCGAGGAAATGTTGCATCTTCTTCATCAGTGCCAGCAAATCTAAAGTCAAAAAGATCAAAGATCAAATTGACAGAAATAGAAGAGCCAGAGAGGTATCCTATAATTAAAAGATGCGTTCACAATTATAAAACAGAAAACTGAAGAAGGATTCTGGATACTAGAAAGTCAGTCAAGCAACATAGAACTAACACACAAGCTGGATTGTTCAAAGACATTACAAAAATGTCCCAACAAGATGAGACAAGACACAACCTGGTGAAAACAATTCCAAATGTCATTGAAGAGTTCCTTAAGGTATAAAACAAATATAAAGAAAAATGGTACAATTACAAGGCATCTAACAAGACAGTAAAAGAAAAAGTTACTGAACAAATCATTAGCTAAAATACTTAACTATTTCTGAATATGAAAGGTATAGAAAAGTCAAGATTATAAATTAACAAACATTTTTGTATAATACTAGTGGAAGAAAACTTAAAACGATAGACAGAATTTCTACAATGTTGAGCAGTCAGAGATTTATTTTCCCATTTTATGATATAGTTTTCATATTCCTTAATACATAAGTTAAGAGCATATTTAGTTTTGTCAATATATATCAAAGGTCATTCTTGGAAGAAATACTGCAAATACTCTAACTTGGAGACAGCAGTGCGGACCTAGCCTACCTCTCGGTTTACAGGTTTAGTTCCGCACCCCTGTGGACTTATGGACCCACATGTTTAACATGATCGTACTCCACGTGAACACAGCAGCAGTTTTTTTAGCAGCGGAAGGAATCGAACCCGGGTCTACCGAATGCAATTCCCGTGCGCTAACCAATGGGCTACCACGCCTGCAAATACCCTAACTATTTAAAATATCTGTAGGATTATTTAGATTGAAAAACTTGGGCATACTAGATGGAGAAAATGCTTGTGTTTACTAACAGACATGTAAGAAGAAAAAAAATTTGTGTGGAAGATCCACAATTTCTGGATGAAAACATAGCACATTTTTTAAAATAAAATGCATTTATAATTGATCAATATATTTTTGAGATATGTATGCATCTCACAATACATTTAAAAATATATTAATTGAAAAAAGCCTGTTCTTTCAAGAAGTGGCTTAAAAAATATATATATAAAGAACCTACATTATTTTTTTAGTGCGGAGGGGGGGGGGGGTCTTCTGAACTATATCGCTGGGTATAAGCACAATATTGCTGCAATTAAATTTTCTGTGGATTTTAGTAATCTGCCAGCTCAACTTGAAAAATGATAGTAAAATATTTTTCAGAAACATGTTCATATAAAGATTTAGAAAAATTTTGATTAACTTGAACAACAATTGTAGGAGAGAAACTGTTTTAATAGTAACAGCATTTAGATACTAAGATTGAGCAAATCCATTGTAGAACAAATGTTTAAAATGCAATGTGAAAACATATCAAGAGCCAACAATTTTAGTTTGGCAGAATGGCAGAAATTTTTATTTACAACGGTAATTGATACAAGTTTATGAAAAACCATAGGAAATTATTTTTGCATATAAATTTAAAGATCTTGAGTAGAATATTTATATTTCCTAGCTCAAACGTCTCAATACATTGTTTTCTTCATCATTCTAGGAAAATACTGGAACCATTGTGGGGTTGAACCCCACTTTTGGAGTCAATTTTGTCTTCCTGCATTAATCTACCAAGTATATTGTACCGTGTCAATTAACAAGTCTTGAATTAATTCACTTTTGACAGTCTATGAGGTAAGTCTGTTCCTTATCGTATCAAAAATAAGCTGTTGGGAGTTCTTGAAATATCAGCTTTCCTAGCTGATGTCCTTTGTCTTAGAAATGATAAAACAATAAAATATTTTTAATTAAAACTCATCCGACCATGTTAGTTATACATATGAATAGGTACATTAATTTAAAACCCTAATTCTGGACTGGATAGGAAGTCATGTTTTATACTCCATATTTTTATTACTCGTTATTGACTTAATTCAAATGGCAATGGCTTAAAGGTAGGCTACTCTAAATTCAATTTAAATTGTAAAAGCTATACTCACACTAAATAAAAAAATTTAAGTAATTCAATATTGGTATACCATAGTTACCCCTTTTCTATGGTTTCAGTCAATCACAATCAAAAAATCATAAATGGAAAATTTCGGAAATAAGCAATTCATAAAATGTAAATTACACACCAGTGATTGGAAATCATCAGTATTGTTGACACAATAACATTTACTAAAACTGCAGTGAATGAATTAAAACTAGTAACATTAAATGCCTGCAGGAAGACCTTATGATTTTAAAGGTTTCCCAGGGATCAGTGGAAAAGTTGAGAAAATCATTTATGTAGTCACAAGTTGGTAGAAAAGGTTTTTCTAACATTCTTGATTAAGAAGTGAAAGAATATATTGAAGACCATCAAGATGTGGTAACAAATGCAGAATTGAAAGAACTTGTTAAGTCAAAAGTATCCTGTCTATGAAGGTAAAGAAATTGAAGCATAACTAGCAGTGTCGACTTCACTAAAATCAACTATCGAGAATCCTCAACCATTGACAAGGTCTGTTCCTTACATCCAATCACCAACATTGTCATGTCTTGATAATTCAGGATCTCCCAAAGCAAATGATTCTCAATAATAGTCTAACCTTGCATCACAATGCCTACATTATTTTTCTCATTCCATCAAATATGCATTGTATCATTATCACCAGAACAAGGATTAGTCTAAAACTGTACAATAAGCTATATTGGGAGGGGGAGATCACATTCACAACTTTTATTACAGTATGTTATTATACTTGTTCTTTTTTATTATTAGTTATTGTTGTTTATCTTATACAGTGTCTAATTTATACATTTAACTTTCTCATAGAAAATAGAACGGTTTCTCATATTAAACTTTCTCATATGTGAAGGAAAAAATATAGTATAATATTGGGTTTGGTACTATCCATGGTTTCAAGCATCCACTAGGGATCTTGAAACATATTTTCCTGCTGGGGAAACCTACTGTAATTTCGTTTAAAACTTTTAACTATAATTTTTTGTGAAATTGCACATTCTTGTCCCCAAGAATGGGCGACAATGTTCGAAGAATAATCTTTTTCTTCCACTCGATTGTGACAGCAGCCACATTAAATTCTAGAATAATATCACAAAGAATTTTGTTTAAAATTTTACCACTTTACAATAGTTAAGGAAAGTGAAAAACACAATTTTGTTCATTTTTGATGCCTATATTTATTATCCCTCAACTGTGTCATGCATTTAATTATTGTTAATATGGATGAAAATTCAAAAGTAATATGTCTTGTGTTAGCATAAGTGTGTTTTGCATGTACATTTTATTTTCAAATGTTTCGATTTCTGTGCAGAATAAAAATATACACAAACATCAACTGTTTCTTGCGGAATGGCACACAGCCAATTCGCGGTTACCTTACACCTTTCTGGTAGGTTGGACAGTCTGGGAAGTAATATGGCAACACTGCTTGCTGTTTGGTCTTGCATTTAGTTTCAGTTAGGCATACAAACCCCCTAATGGCAGATTGCCTTTACTTCGCTGACCATTGGGTGAGGGTGAAGCATCATCGTCATAGTTTCAGTTCTATTTAATTAGTTTAGTTAGTTTTTATTTTAAATTAACAATAATTATTTTCGGATAAAGTTAGTGATACTCCAAATATTATGAAGAGTAGACGTCCTCCAACCTGGGGCTTCTAAAAAAATTCAGATTATTATGTAAAAAAAAATCAGTTGTGCTGATAGCAGTGGTTGTGAGAGCATCCTACATTTTTTTTTCCATAAAGCAAGTTCCAAGCAGATTAGAAAAGTAATACATCCACAATTACAACCAAATTTTCTACAAATCGGAATGCTGATAAAGTAGTAGAGAGCGCATCTGAAACGACAAATTTCATTCAGAAAAGTGACTCCAAATATTATGTAAAGAGGAATGCAGAAAACGGTGCAACTGAATTATCGAATGAAGATGAGGTTGAATTTTTCTATAGGAGAAAATGCAGTGAATTTAAGAAAGAATGCTGAAATTGAAAACAATGTAAAAAGAATGCTGAAAATGATGTAGAAAAGAATACTTAAAATGAAAACGATATAAAAGAAAATATTGACGTTGGACTTGAATTTTCTGATGATGAGGTGATGATGAGGTTCTGATAATGAGGTGATGAAGAAAATATAGATAAGAAAATATCTATATATTTCTGATGAAGAAAATATAGATGATATGTTGTTAACTACAGAAAACAGTAAAAAAAGAAAAGCTTATTTCATAAAAACATATTATGAAAGACAGTATAACTGGTTTTACTAGTCTAGCAGCTTCAGGCTTTTTATGTAAAATATGTTCCATTGGGTACAGTGGTAATAAGCCTTGAACAAGTGTTGGTGTGAGTTTTAAGGGAGGTCATCCTACCAGAACTATAAAGAAGCTTGAAAATAGTAATAGACATAAACAATCTATTGCCTTTCCAAAGGATGCCGACAAACAAGAAATTGCTAAAAAAATACTGAAGGCACAGAGGCTGTGAAACAATCAAAAACAAATTTCAATAGAAGGTTATTTATTAAGCAAATGTGTCGAAATCTTATACTTCATGGTTAAAAAACAGTGGGCGGTATTTGAAAACTTTGGGTCAGTTGTAAGATTTTTAGGTGAAAATTTAGAGGATAAAGAAATTGCACAGTATTTAAATACATATGGGTAAAATGCAACTCATTTATTAAGCATATCTGTTGACAATATCTTATATTCCATTTCTACTTACATTGAACAAAAAACCTTAACTGAATTATCATGTTCAGAATTTTATGCAATTTTGGCTGACGAGTCGATTGATGAATCTCAACGTGATCAGCTAGGTATAATAGTACGTTACCAAATGTAGGGTGATGAGAATGTTAAAGAAAAGTACCTTGGACTTGTACACTTAACTACTACCACAACGGCCCTACCATGCAGAAAACACCGGTTCTCGTTAGATCACCGATGTCAAATAGCATCGGGCGCGGTTAGTACTTGGGTGGGTGACCACCTGGGAACACCTTGTGCTGTTGGCACATTTCGGGCGCTGTAGCCCGGTGGTTTGCATGCTGCCACAACTGCCTCCGTGTTCATGCAGAGTACGATCACGTTAAACATGTGGGTCCGTAAGTCCTTCCGAGAGGTTGGTGGTAGGGAAGGAGGGTACAGTCCCTGTGGATGCCTCCCCACTGGGTTCCGGTCTAAATTGAGTGGCACTTCCCGGCCGTCCAAACAGTCACCTTACACCTTTCTAGTAGGTCGGACGGTCTGGGTCTCAACAACAACAACTTAACTACTATCAATGCTGAAGAAATTATGAGTGCTATTGATAAAACAACTGTAGCAAAAAATGTTAAGCTGTTCAATTGTTTATTTATAGTTTTAGAGGGAACCAATGTAATGAGCGGAGAGCTTTCAGGTGTTCAACGTCGAATTAAACTGTTGGAAAAAATCAATATATCGCAATTCACGTTCCCGTGAACGGGCGTTTATGCAAATTTAATATGAACGACTCTTTCCGTTCACCGGCGTGAACCGTGACGTTTTTCAACATGAAGTTTCATGCAAATCAGTTCTCAATGCGTACGCATCTGATTTGCATATCTGGGGGCGTTTCCGGAAGTGTCTATTCTCGGATATATAGGGCAGAGGTTTCTTGAAGCAATCAGACGACTTCAGCAGACAACTTCAGACGACTCAATCAGAAGACTTAATCCGATCACGACGATCGATTAGACACATATGCTGATAGTCTGATGCAGGCAGACAGAAATGCTTTAGGCAGAAGCACTGCGGGATATCGTTTGACGACGGTTTTTAGTCGAGACGGATGCAGATGTGGTCAGTTTAGACCAGCATGTATTGAACGTTAAATTTACTTACAAACGTTCGGAAGTCACTTTAAATATTTTTCTGATGTCTTATCCTTTGGTTTTCCTTTGCCAAGTGTGATACCTTCGATGGTGGCTGGAAATACACACAAGTGATAGAGGTAGTATAGTTACTTACTACCAATGCTTCAAGGAATCTCTGTCTGATTATTTACAACTGCAAACTTTTTGTACATAGTATATTTTGAAGTTTTGTGGCATGGAAAATTACCTGGAATGTGTAATTTGCCTAGTTATGTTTCTCACGAAATAAAGAGAACAATGTTTTTCTTGGAAACTGGATCTGTGTAGACCCAGCCAACACTTATTGACTCTATGCCAGTGCGTACTTTGCTGTTCATCTTCAAATTTTTAAATTTTCCAACAAGAAACAACATTTACTTCATTGTATCTACGTAAATTGTAGAAACCACAGATTAGCTTTAGTATTCGTTCACTTATTAAAGAAATATGACAATCAATCTTCAATCAGTTGACTCACTTTTAGTTTTGTGGAAAATGTTCCATTATAGCCCAAAGAAGGGTGAAATTTTTAAAGAAATTCAAGGAAACGTATACAATTTAAACATGCTGAAAATGATTAAAGTGCCCACCTCTCGCTGGCTTTCACATGGACGGACTTGTGAAAGAATCTCCTCACGATATGAACAACTAGTTGAAACGTTAGATTCTTTGTTTGTTGAAACAAGGGAACCTGAACTTAGAGGGTTACGCCAAATTCTAATCACTTACATATCTCCTCAAATAATACCTTCATGCCGAGTTTCATGGCTGTAGCTCAATTTCTTATGGGTGCATATATTTTTTGCAACAAAGTGTATTTGTTTATGCAATAATAAAGTAATAAGCATTCACTCTTACATAGTTAGGCATAATTTATAACCTTTAAGCTGCACATGTTGAGATCGTGACATCACATTCATCATTCAATGCTAGCATGTGGTTGATGTTTCTGGAGGATGGAGGCCTAACTTGAGCGTTCTTTTCCAAATAAGTTTGTGGAATACATGTTACAGCTCGATATGTTATTTTTCTTATTGATCATATTCTGTTGTCTCTTTTTAATGAATTTTATATAATCTTTTTTTTACATAAATTTTGAATTTCGATTTCCAAATAACAAACTCGGTAAAATCTAGGCGAGCCATTATATTGTTGGATTGCGTGGCAAAAATATCAGAAGTTGAAAAGCTGAAAATTTTGGAACTGGTAATTTCAAAAGCGAAGAACAATTTAATAAAAATATTATCTCATACTTACTACAGCACAATGAAACCATTGTTTTGTGGGTGCTATTTTCACAAGTAAATCAGAGGCAATCATATACCAGAACATCTACTGACACAACCTACTGGACGATCTCACACAGCAACCTGAGCAGACTATGTCATTATCTTTCATTATCAACAATGCCCTCATAACTATGTGATTTGGTTGGCTGTGATAGTTCGTCGTTCACACATTTGCCGATGCTTCTTATTCTTTTTTTTTTATTATTATTCGACTTATATACAAGTTTACAGTTTTAATCAAATTTCTTACATTACAATTACATATTCGACTTGGCTTATATACTGATTGGATTATATTCAGAAATATACAGTAGTTACTTGGGATACAACAAATAGCTATTTGCCAAATACTGAATTTATTATCTGAAAAAGAACCATAATCAGCAAATCATATGCATTTCTTTTGCATGTCCCATTAAAATATGTATTAATTACTTTTAAAAGCCCAGTATTAATAAATTTTAATTTGTTTTTAACATATGTTTATACTGAACAAAAGTATTCAGTCTAAGAAATAGTCAAATACCTTATTAGAAAGTACTCAGTAGTAAAGCTTTTAAGAATATAATTTATTTCATAAGACATTTTTGTAATTAAAGCTTAATTTTTTTTTCTTTAGTAAATTTAACTTTTTAAAAAAAAATTGTATAAATGTGTGCATCTTTACTGAGGATATTAAAAGAAATAAATGTTATTATAAATGTAATACTACACGAATACAATAACATCAAGATGTAAAAAATAAATACATTTGATCTACACAAAGAAAATAAAAATATAAGCAGAAATTTTTTTTAAAGTAAATATGTAATAATTTCTATATATGTCTTACTTCAACTGTCTAAGAAAGAATTAAAATTGTTTTTCTATTATACCAAACAAAATTTGAACTTATTTTCAAGCTAAAATACTTTGTCTGACAACTGCGTTATTTTTTTTAAGCTCTACATATGTCTTGAGAAAAATCCTTGATGTTTAAACAAACAATACTCAAACCTATCTGTAACATAAATTAATTGTTTAATAATCTTTAACAAATATAATTGCTTCATTTTTAAAGATATTTATGTCTCTTGTTTTCTTAGAAACACCGTGAAAGTAACATAAAAAGGATGATGGTGGAGCTATGGAACTGATAGAATTATCATATGGTGCCTAGGATACAGCAAAGTGCGCTGATGGTGGATCCTGTGAGCTGTCAGTAGTAATCAGAGCCCCTACTGTATAGCAGTTTGTCTGCAACACTTGCTGAGTTTCAACATGGAAAGCAACACAGTCTTGGAGTTCATTGTAGCTGGTGATGAAATCTGGTGCATAGTATGGTTACAAATCCATAGCATGGTTACAAATCATGCAATGACAGCATTTGACCTCTCCATGTCCAAAGAAATTCAATAGGCTATGATAGCATATATTCAATAAGGTGGCAGTTTGACCACAATGGTGTTGTAAAGAACATGTGTTGAACACCCACTTCTTGTGCAGAACAGATTGCAAGCCTTTAAAACTGAGACTGAAGCAACCGTAGATCTCTCTTCAGAACTCTCTCCTTGCAATTTTTACTTCTTCAGTCTATTGAAAAAGACATGAAAAGGACATTGCTTCTAGTTGAATAATGATATGAAGCATGCTGTATTGGATTTTTGAATACAGCAAATTTCTACCGCAATGACGTCTCCAACCTTGCTCGTCAATAAAACAATTGTCTTAAAATCTATGGAAATTACTTCTAAATATCTTTAACCGATATCAACTTGCAGATTCCAAACAGAAACTCATTGATCATGCTTTAAAAATAAAAAATATATGGTTTGCTATTCATCTTAAAGTATATTTTTGAATAAAAGTTATTTCTCTTTTTTAAGCATATTTTAGATGTTTATCAATTTTAGTATAAAGTTTTGTGATATTTTTAAATAAAATATCTGTTTCAGAGTCTTGTGTGGAGTTCGAAACCTTATTATTATTTTTAACTTAAACCTTAAATCTTGCTATAATTTTCATGTACACTGCTATAATTTTCATGTACACTGCATGTATACAAGAGTGAAAAATTACAGTCATTAATGTCTGAAGAATTACTTTAATAAAAATTTTAATTTTGTTTATTCCAAGAAACATTATTTGTTTTTGTTGAAGGTGTTTCGTGATGGAAATAGAATACATAAATTGCTTCTTAAATTAGGGTAGTCTTTTAATATATCTATGTCTCATATACAAACATTGTTCTTTAATTATTGAGAATAATATGTTCTTACAAAATATCACAAAAATATGAGCCTAACAATTTATGGTTCCCAAAATGGTAGCAGTACAGTTAAGGTGTTTGAATAAAAAAAAGTTGGGAATATCTTATGATGTTGACTTCTCCAAAAGCTCCATTGAGCTAACACGCTCAACAAAAATGGCATCATTCCAAAATACAATTTATATATGGAAAATAAATCCCCAAATCCAAAATTGGTTTTATGCAATTATCACCTTATGTCATTTTGAATAAACTTTCCACAAGTACGCACTTTAAGCAGAGAACGAATGTTTAATTTTATTTCAGAGTATATTGTTTTTTCTCATTTTATATTCAAAGTAAATATAACAAGAGATTTGATTTTATGTTACTCTATTATAAACTGAAAAATTAAAGTAAATTAATTTCTGATAAAACTTGTTCCTTTTAAATGTTGTCGAAAGCCCAGAACTATCGACTTGTCTGAAGTCATGAGCAGCAGAATGGTAGTTCGGGCCATTTAAATGGTGTATAAAGTGTATGTGCGATAACAGGATTCTTAGTTGAGTCTTGTTAGTGGACAAATCTAAATATACTGTATTGTTTAAAATAGACAATTAACAGTTATCAAAAATTTCAGTTACATGTAAATAAAGAATATATATATAATTTGTAAAATATTTTTAAAACTACTACTCTCATTTCTTTTTAAAAAGCTGTTATAATGTCTTTATTTGTTAATTACTCAAAATTTTATGAAATACAACTTAAAATTATCTTATTTACAAAGTTAAAATGAAACTGATATTTTTTTATTTAGCCTTCTGTTGTCAGGATTATAAAATCTATGTCTGATCACATGGCTAAATACAGATCAAACATTGAAATAAATTTTCAATAGCATCGATAGCTAAAACATCTCGCCTCAATCTATCTAGTTCAGAAGTAGATTTTAAAATGGAACTAGAGAAAGAAGAAAAACATTTATATACTGTTGCAGTTTTTTTTTTTTTTTTTTTTTTTTTGTGGAGGGGGGGGGGTATCAAGTCTTTACACCTGTGCTTAAGAAAAATGTAGACAACAAAGAGGAATGATTATTTAACTTTTAAAGTTTTCCATTTTACCTGAAGTGATTTTATTTAGGTAAATGCAATCTAATAAGATTGGAAGATCCACACTCCTAAAGGTATACACTTTTAAAATCTTAAATTTGGAAAAAAAAGATATGTTAATTTTTCTTTATATGAAAAAGTCAACAGTGTTAACACTAGTATATTAATTAAATTGCATGTGAATAATGTTCTAATTTGAAACTTGGAACATATGCTCCTACAAGGTAAAGCTTGAAATCACCAGGAAGCAAATCAACGAAACTGAAAAATAATGTGCAGAATTCAGTAACAAACATGTAATAGAATATGTAAATATTTTCCAACGAAAAAACACAAGATGTGTTTAGTAAATAACATTTAAAATGTAATTTTTAGTGAATTTTTCTTCTAGAATTTGAAATGCTATTTAACAGAGCATAAAAGTTATTTAAAATGGTTTGTTTTGCATAAAAATATTTGCTTATTCGTTACATTACTCAGTTTAGCATGCTACTCGTACATTAAGAGGATAGTTTCCTTTCAACTGTTGGTTTCAGTTTTTCCATGGTAACATATGGAATATAGTACTAAATATCATTTAGTTTTTAGGATATGTCCTGTTGTTTTTTGCAAGGCATAAATTCTAAAAAGAGGAAAATTTGTGCTTTATTAAAACATTGATAAAATAATAAAGTGTTTCTAAAATTTTTGTAAAATTAATGCTGCTCAGAAATATTAGAAATACATCTAGTTACTCTATCGAATTTCTCAACATCTGTCCTTGCAAATAATAGCAGCGAAAAATCCCCAAAACTGACATAGCCCGAGGTTTAATCCCCCCCCCCCATATTCTAGCATGGAAAAACTGAAACAAAAGATTGAAGGAAATATATCCTTTTAATGCATTCTCTATGTTACGATTCATAATCGTTTCTTTTGAGTTATATTTCGTTACATATTCGCTTTATTTTCGTTAGCATTCGTTACATACTCGTTTTTTTTGCGTAAACTTTCGATACATTTTCGTTTGTTTTGCGTCCATTTCGTTATATTTTCGTTTGTTTTGCGTCCATTTCGTTATATTTTCGTTTGTTTTGCGTCCGTTTCGTTACATTTCCGTTTCTATATTTCGTTACATATTCGCTCTATTTGCGTTAACTTTCGTTATATTTTCGTTTTTTTTCCGTCCGCTCCGTTACATTTTCGTTTCTTTTGCGATACATATCGTTATCATATAAATCTCCATGCAAAAGTAATGTGTGAAAAACGAAAAAGTAACGTTTTAAAAATTGGTTGCAAAATAGTGGAAGCGCCGAGACATCTTTTCGTTTTTATTTCGTTACATATTCAACGAAATAAAAACGAAACTGGGTTCCGATTTTTCAACGAATTAAAAACGGAAGTGTGCTAGTTGGGTATGCACTTCTGCCAGCGTGAGTACAGTTGCTGAAAACATTCTTGAAAGCCTTTGAATGAGATGTTCTTCAGTGTGGCCATCACAGCTTCCTCAACCTCAGATGCACTTTTGAAACGGTATCCTTTGAGTTCGTTTTTGAGACGGGGGAACATGTAAAAATCACATGGGGCGAGATCGGGTGAGTAGGAAGGATGTTGAAGGGTTAACATTCCATGTTTAACCGGTGCGGACTGCACCATGAAAGACCTATGAGCGAGGGCATTGTCATATTGCAGCACCCAATCCTTGCTTTTCCAGAATTCTGAGTGTTTCCGGCAGATGGCATCATGGAGACGAGCCAGTATATGTGTGTACCTCTCCTTGTTCACTGTTATCCCTTCTGGTATGAACTCGTAATGCACCAAGCCCTTCTGGTCAAAAAACACCTCCAGTATTACCTTTCCTTTTGAATGGTCCAAATGGAACTTTTTTTACTTTGGTGACAACGATGACTTCCACTGTTAGGACTGCCGTTTCATTTGTAGGTCGTACAAGAAGCACCATGTCTCATCACCGGTGATAATTTTTAAAAGAAATGTTGGATCTTTGTCAGCAACGTCAATCAGTTCTTCACAGATCTGCATACGCTCATCACACTGATCTTCGGTTAGCATTTTTGGTACAATGTGTTGACACACACAATGCACGTTCAGTTTTTCTCTCAGGATAGCTTAACAGCTTCCGTACAAAATTCCTGTGTTTTCAGCAGTGACGTTGATGGTTTGATGTTAGTCGGCATGCATAATGTCCACAAACTTTCAAATATTGTCCTCCTTAATTGATGTTGACGGCTTCCCAGTTTGCGGATTATTTTCTACGGATTCACGGCCGTATGTGAATTGGGAGTGCCATGAAAATACCTTCGCATGACACATTGTTCTCTCACCGTATACCTGCTGCAACGTGTGCAATGTTTCTGTTGGCAATTTCCCCAAATGTTGGCAGAATTTGACATTCGCACTTAGTTCTTCAAATACCATTTCTGTTTTCAAAGAACGTGAACAACTACAGTTCACTGACATGCATTGTCTGGAAAAATGCTGCACTGCAGACCTGCTTCTTCCTTTTCACATCTCGCATCATGTGTGCCTCTACGCCATGGTAAAATATTTCCCCTCTCCTCCAATCAGGGTTGGAAATATCAGCACAGTCTCCAAAATTTTTAATCCTGCCTTGTATAGGGTAAGCAATTGAAAACTGGATTTCATGTTGTGAAAGCCTGGTAATAATATAATAAACCTGTAACTACACCCTAAAATAAAATTAAAATTTAAATGTTTTATAAATCATATATGTAATACAGGTACTAAACTCCTTGTTCCCTACATTAACATACATGGTGTAAGTGCATGTATAGTGTAATAAATGAAACAAAATCAAACTGATAAAACAGCAAATGTAGCTAGGCCTTTCCTGGCTTCCAAAATGTTTTGAGAGTATCACAAATGAAAAAAATAAGTGAAAAGTATTTCCGAAACCATGTATGTTCTCAAGGACCATACCTGGTTCGGTAATATTGAAATTATGTATGTATATATATATATATATATATATATATATATATATATATATATATATATATATAATATATTATTATATATATATATTGTATATATATATATATATTATATATATATATATATATATATATATATATATATATGTATATATATATATAAGCTTGCTAAAAAGTAATAGGCTTATTTTTGTTACCAATTAAAATAAACATATCTAATTTTATGGAAATTGTTTATTCTTGATAGGTACTCCCTGTGGAGAAAGTAAAATTTTTAATATCTTGAGAATAGCTTGTGATAATTCCTAAGCAATTTTATCAATTTATTTCTATTTAAAAGTACTTATAAAGCATATACTCATCTTTCATACAGTGAATAATAGCTTGTCCTGTTGTCAATTTTAGTCATTGTTTATACTAATAGATATCTAAGAAGATATAACTGAAACCAATAAGCTTCAAAGTAGATTGACACTGATATTTTTTCCAGTCAGACCACTATATGATTTTTGAGATATATTGGGATATATTTTTTACTATCTCTCTATAACATTTTACCTATTGTACTAAAAAAAATGCTGTCATAGTTCCCATTGCAAAAGAAAAAAAGAAACATTTTAGTGATTTTAAAAAATTGAGGAAGACATCCTGTAGAGCATGAATGTCCACTAATTTTTACATAAAATGTACTTTAATGGTAAAAATCCATCTGCTATATAAATGTGATATACAGGGTGTCCAGTGCTATCAGTGCCCAATGGCTATTTCCTCAACCGTTAGTCACAGAGATACACTTCCAATTGCAAAAATGTTTTAAATTTTAAAATGTATTATCTTAGAAACAGTTTAAATCAATAAATGCATTTCTGGAAGAAATAATAAATATAAATTTTTATACAGTCCCCCAGTCCTACCAGTTATATTTAGGAAAATCATCTTCATACAATTTTATGAAGAAAAAAAAAATCATCCTTTTACGACCAAAATTGACCGACTTATAGCTGTTTAAAGTTAAGCACTTTTTGTGCTGAGAAATGGTCAATACTATGCCTGATTGATTGGTTGCCTGGAGAAATGGTCAATACGGTCCCTGATTGGTTGGTTGCCTGAAACGGGACATTTTTATGTGTGGAAAAGCATCTTAAGTCATAAAGTTTAATGCTTCATAACTCGGTGAATTTTGGTCGTAAAAGGAAGATTCTTTTATTTTACATGAAATTGTATGGGAATGATTTTTCTAAATATAATTGGTAGGACCGGGGGACCGTATAAAAATTTATATTTCGTATTTCTTTCAGAAATGTATTTATTGATTTAAACTGTTTCTAAGATAATAGATTTTAAAATTTAAAACATTTTTGCAATTGGAAATATAGCTTTATGACTAACGGTTGAGGGAATAGCCATTGGCCACCGATAGCACTTAACACCCTGTATGTATGTATATATATATATATATATATATATATATATATATATATATATATATATATATATATATATATGTATATATATATATGTATATATATATATGTATATATATATATATATATATGTATATATATATATGTATATATATCTATTTATATATTATGTATATATATATATGTATATATATATATATGTATATATATATGTATATATATATATATATATATATGTATATATATATGTATATATATATATATATATATATATATATATATATATATATATACATACATATGTATATATATATATATGTATATATGTGTATATATATATATATATATGTACATATGTGTATATATATATATACATATGTATATATATATATGTACATATGTATATATATATATATGTGTGTGTATATATATATAATATATATATATATATATTATATATATATATATATATTATTTAAGAATTTTAATTTACTTGTATTATAAATACCAGAGATTGATCATTTATTGAAAATGGTCTGTAGAGCAAATGTGAAAATAAAATGGTCTGAAGTGAAAATTGCCATGTGCTAAGTATATACAGGGTGTCCCAAAAACATTGACCTCAACCTTTATTCCTTACATATTAATCTTAAACTTATATAATAAATTACAAAGTTGCATAAAAAAAGATACAGAATTTTATGAAATTGATAAAAATTTCCAGGTGATTAAATTTGAAAAAATACAAAATTTAAATTTTTGTACGGCCCCTGTACAAAAACATTTCCAATGAGTAAAATGTGCCCCATACACTAATAAGGTGAGGTACAAAATTTCATCATTTTAACATAAAATGTCTAGAGATATGTTTAGACAAAGTTGGTGAGGGATTAATCCCAAATTGAAATGTAAATGTTTACAGAAAGAGTGCAAATGACGCAACTCGGAAATTCATCATAGGCAAATAATATCTGCATCTTATCTTTAATGATTCTTTGGCATGGATGAAAAACATTTTGAACAAACTTTGTAATCTTTGTGTAAAGTTATTATTTCTACACAATGTAGATACTTTTGTACCAATAAATAGCAAAATTATTATTTATTTATGTAATCATTGTTTTCTTTCATAATTTGTGTATGACCCCTGAAGCTCGATCTGCAGACATGATTTTTCCCCTCTGAGAACCCGTGTCGATGCATCGAAAAGTAGTTTAAGTCAGCATTTTTGTCTTTTCATATCTTTGGGATTTTTATGATAAAATGCTGAGATTTTGTACATCACCTTATTAATGTATGGGACACATTTTACTCATTGGAAATGTTTTTGTACAGGGGCCGTATAAAAATTTACATTTTGTATTTCTTAAAATTTAATTCCCTTGAAAATTTTAATCGATTTCATAAAATTATGTACCTTTTTTTACACAACTTTGTAATTTATTATATATGTCTATGATCAATGTTTAAGAAATAAAAGCTGAGGTCAATGTTTTTGGAACATCCTGTATATATATATATACTTAGCACATGGTCTCAGTAAGGCATATTTATAGGCCAGGGAAATTTAAGGGTAAGTTTCAGCTAAAAAAACATAAAAGTAAGTTTAAACTAAGGTAACATAAGAGTAAATTTAAGCTATATAAAAAAGCTATTTTAGCTTACCTCAGAATATTTTTTTAAATTTCTATTTTATCTTATCTTTTACAGACGGATAATCCAACTGCTATATTTCATGAAAGTCATAAGTATTACTTTGAAGGTTTCTCAATGTTTTCACATTCTCCATTACCCAAGCTACCTGATTGCAAGGTTATACGGTTTAACTATGAATATGCAATCAAGTATGTTGAAGAAGACTTTCCTAAAAACTTTACTGTCCAAGGCCTTGAGTTATTCAGCCAATATCTCCTGACCGAAATTTTAGAACTAGTTGATGTGAATTGGAAAGCTCATGATGATCCTGATGGATGCCCTCGTTTCCATTTTATGCCACGATTCTCAAGAGAACTTGGAGGTAAACTTTTTACTTGTTTCATTTTGTATGCATGTCAAATCCGATTAATATACTGGGTAGTTCAAAAGTATTGTCTTATTTTTAGTTTTTAAATTACACCATTTAGAGAAATAAAATTGTTAATATTTAAAAGGTAAGCATCTGAAGTTTTGAAATCACACTTCCAGAGCAGTGACAAGTATCAGTCAGCCAGTTTTGCATTAGCACTCTGATCCCTGAGAGCATGATTCCAGATTTTGGAAATGCCTCCTCCTATCAGCAGTTCTCCTAACTAGGACCTGAATTTTTGATGTTAATTATTGCAAGTAGATATATACTGTATTCTCGGGATGCTGGGTTATCTGAGATGGACCAATTTCATAGCTAGCTTGTTCATTGGATATAATACTATTAGATTTATGATAATGAATAATGTCTATGGTCAGGGTTTCTTTTTAAAATTGGAGCATTGTAAAAAATGTAAATACTTTGGATGCTCTTATATCCGAATCTAATAGATTAAAATATAAACAATTTATATTTGTGTTAAAAAAAAATGCTCAATAGGAAATCAAATTTTTATATCAATACTTTGTTTTACAAAGCTTTTATAGTTTTTGAGCAATCATCTTATTGAGCTGAAGAAGGTTGAAAAAAATAAATGAATCAGTTGAAGTTCATCAACCTACTGAAGTCATATGCCTTCATCCTACATTCAAGCATGCAGATAAGCAGGATGGTCGAAACCATTCCTTTCGCAATTTCATGAGCAGTATGCTGAATATATGGTCTATTATGATTCTCATTTTGTGATTTGGAGATTTTATTTTTATTCTGAGAATGATTTTAGTTCAGAACAGGCAATTTGGAAGTTGAGTATGGTGTTATCTGCTTCGGTATTGTTTAATTAGCAGGTACTTATTTTATTTATAAGTGGTAGGCAATTATTTAGGACCTGGACAGTGCTGAGTAATTCGGTCTATTGGAAATATAAAAATGACTTTGTTAGCAAAAAATATAGCCAATATATAAATTGGTCCAATTGCACTGAGATTGTTGATTTAAATTGTGATTATCATTGTGTTATTCGATTATTATTGTTTTATTTCAGATTTAAATTGTGTCCATCAGTAGGTTTTAATATGGAATATAGAGTCTTCACAAGTGACAGGTTTTGTTTAACTACCCTGCTTTAACTCGGGCATTGCTGGGTACACTTTCTAGTATTAAATAAAGTGAATTTTAATTTTTATGGTGCAGTACTTGTGTTTATACGTTTTTAAGTAAGATTGGTGGATACTTTATGATCACTTCTAAATTCTTTTTTTATTTTTGGAATTATAAAAAAAATTGCATAAAATATGAATTTCATGATTTGTGCTTGGCACCTTTATAATTATTATTAATTAAAAGTAGAGAAAAATTATTATTTAACCGCTAGAAAGATAATATTCTAAAAATATTTTTCTAAGTTTATATACAGTCAAACTTAGTAACGATCACCTTATTATAGAGGTACCTTTGTTAGCCCATCAAAAGAATAGAAGTTATGTTGATTATTTTATAACAGATCTCTCAATCATAAAATCTGCTTAATGCAAATATTTTAATTCACTTAAATCTTATACATTTGCCATTAAAATTAGCAGTTATATATTTGCTATTTAGAATAAGCAGTTGAAAACTCAAAAATGATTGCAATTGAAAACAAATATGACAGGAATTTTTGCATAATACAATACAAAAATACTTCAACTGTTAAAAGAATTAAAAAGAAAAATGGAAAAAAGATGGAAACCTCATTTTATTTTCTTTAAAAAAAAATGAGATTTCCATTAAATTGTTTTGGTTACAATTAACATAAGACATGCATACACAAACGGAAAGACAAGGGGGAAAAACATAAAACCAACTTCACATTTTTATTTATTTTTTTAATTTCTATCTTCTTTCTACCATGATTGTACCATGCCTCTTAAAAGTTTTTTATCCTTATTCTTGCATTTATCATATATGATATTGGTTTATATTGTTCCATATAAAATGTAACAAAACAGTAATGAACTTTCATATAATGCATTCAATCAAATCCACTAACTGTTAATGACTAACAGCAAACTGCTAAGTCACTACTGTATTGAACAGTATCTACCAGCCACATTAACTTCCCCATAATATAATAACCATGCAATCCGTAAAAAGATGTTTTTTTAACTATTATTCCTATTTTCCTATTTTAAAATAAAAAATATTCCATGTTGACATTTTTTATAGATGTTATCATTTATTTCAGATGGTGGTAAACAGCTACTAGCACATTGTCATGTCTTAGAATATTTATTGAATAAAAACAATATTCTGATACCGGGGAACCAACTCCCTATGATTTTAAAACGTACCAGAGTATGGGATAGGTTAATAGATGAAGTTAAAGGCATGATAGTGACCTGCCCTGGCAAGAAACCATCTTCGATCAGAGTGGATCAATTAGATAGGGTGAATCGTAATTACAGAGATAAATTTCCTATTATTGTTCATTTTGGAATGCGTCCTCATCAACTGAGTTATGCAGGAAATCCATAGTAAGTGATTAAATATTGTAATTACTATACTTAAAATTGTTTGTTATGAAATTTTTTAACCCCAGCAAAGTAGACAGTTGGATAGCAGTTAGAATTTTCATCAGTCAGGGCATATGTGCATCTTTAACATTCCAATTGTTTTCCTTTTTATTCCAAATTTAGTATACAAATGCAATTTGCAAAAAAAATAAAAATGAGGTTCAATATTTCGTAATGATAAACTTATAAACTATGACTGGCTCAAACTGTGCCATGTGTATGTGTAATTTGCCAAGTTTAAAATTTTTTTAGCCCAGTTACATATCAAATATTGCACTAGTATCTTACTTTTTCATATGAACAGTTAACCTGGAATAGTGGTACCCTAACTTTTTCTTTTATAACCAAAAGTTTTCAAGCATTTGTCTGCAACAATGTATTTTCATCACTGATGCCTCCTATTTTACAACTCAAAAGTCCTTCAATGACTCAGGGATGGGAACCAATTCTAGAATTATCATATTGACAATAAAACTAAAGTTGTCCTTCTTTGAGGAAGACATCAATTTGTCCCCCTTCTGTGTTTCTCCTTTTTAGAGGGGCAGGTGTACCATTACTAATTTGTTTTATGCCGTTCTTTTAACAAAATTTTACTTTTCAACTATTTTTGCAAAAATTTAGGTAATTTTATTTTACATTTTTCATATCATCAATAGAATCAAATTAAAGGGAATAAAAAGGAAGTATCATAGAATCAAATTAAAGGGAATAAAAAGGACAATTAATGGAACCATAAATTAGCCAATTTAAATAAATTTAAATTGCTAAAACCTAAAAAGAACGAACTTTCACCGTTTTTAACAGAAAACCTATGGAATAGAATATATTTGGAACAGAAGAATATCAAAACCTAAACAATTGGACAAAGGATAACTAAAAAGAGAATGACTATGTAAATAAGACCTTAAAAGAGGATAACTATGTAAATAAGACCCCTAAACCAGTTTAGATTAAAAACAAAATTCCTAAAATTATTGAATTGCCAAAAGTATAACCCAACACTAATTATCATAATCTATGTATTTAATATCTAACAACGTTTCTGTTCCCAGTGTATTCTCAAAATCTACTCTGCTAATTTTCATAATTTTATTTTGAACAAGACGTCTCCAATCTGTAAATTCACACAATATTTTTGACTAAATCGAGAACTCATTCAAATTTGAATTATGACTATTTATTGAATTTATAGCTGTCTTCCAGCATGCTCTAACATTCTGTTTGGCCCTTTTTCATGATTTTATTTTTAACAAAAGATCTCAACCAGCGAATTTACTTAATGTTTTTGTTTAAATGTGGAATGCATTCAAATTTGCAGTATAGCCATTTGCTAAATCCTTCTGTCTGTCCTCAGTGTATTCTTGAAACCTGCTTGAGACCGATTTTTATGATTTTTTTTTAACTAAAAAGTCTTAACTAGCAGACTAAGCGAAACTTTTTGCCTAAATCAAGAACACATTCACATTTGAATTATAGCCATTTATTGAATCTACTATTTCTATTCCAACACGTTCTTGGAATCTACTTGGTCAATTTTCGTTATTTAATTTGTAAACTGATCTGCTGGTTAACCTAAACTATTTGAAATTGAGATTGCATTCAAATTTAAATTGACTATTTATTGAATCCATCTGTCCCAGGTATATTATCTTAATTTGCCATGCCAGTTTTCATGATTTTATTTTTATAGGAAAGAAACCTTTCATAAAGTGTGTGCTAGATTTTAAAAATTGAAACTTACTCCAGGCTACAAAGGTTTCACAACAGGTTCAGCTAGGTAACATTTTAATGTGTGAAAATATGGGGACCAGAAGATTGTTATCAGAATAAAATTGTACACGGCATGTATTTACACAAAATTGGATAATTAGCACACTGACTTCCAAAAGTTAAGCACGCAATGCAAATTTTCATTTTTTGAAAGCTTATTTGAATTTGAGTGGCTGAAAATCGCTGCAGATGTAGATGGCAGTATGTAAATATCGTATATTACAGCCAATCACTATTGACTATCCGGATATATGCTAATTAGGCAGTCATTGAAGATGCCAGCATTCTGAAGGGTTTGAGGAGGTGCATTTAAATGCTGATACGAAGTGTTTATAACTTTTGTTGGATTATTTTTGATGATATTCGTGTTTCTATGGCTGAAAGAAGATGAATGACAGATAGTGTTGGCGTTGATCATTCAGTAATTTCTTGATTATGGAAACAATTCCAAACAAGTCAATTAGTTGTTTGGAGACCTGTGCCCGGTCGTCCAAGGGTTACTACCCCCTCTATAGTAGCCAAGCGGAATCAACGAGCGACCTCCACAACTGTTACATTCATGGTTGCAGCACCACTTGGTAAGATAATATCTGCCAGTACTGTGCGCCGAAGGCTCCACGTGGAGGGACTATACCCCCAAGTGCCACGTTTTTTTGTTCCACTAACCGTCAAAGCCAGAGGGGCAAAATTAAAGTGTTGTCATCAACATATCAATTGGATTGTCTCAGATTGGTGCAACGTCCTGTTCACTGATGAGTCCAGATTTCTCCTGGAATTAGGTGATAAGCGTGTAAGGGTCTGGAAAGAATGGGGCACATGCAATCAGGCCAAGAACTTGATTGACCATCACATATTCAGAGGTGGCAGCATCATGGTGTGGACTGGAATTTCAATGGGATATCGCACAGAGCTGCACATCTTTAAAGACTGTTCTGTGACGGCAGCACGGTATCAGGATGAAGTCCTAGACCCCATTGCGAGACTCTATGCTGCAGCAGTTGGTCCTTATTTCCTCCTTATGGACCATAATGCCTGTCCCCATCGAGGTAACATCGTTGATGAATACCTGAAAAGTGAGGGCATTTTTCGAATGGAGTGGCCGGCGTATTCCTCCAACCTTAATTCCATTGAAAACCTTTGGGATGTCCTCAGGCATGCTGTCTCTGTACGTTTACCTCCTTCAGCCAGTCTCAATGAGTTGGAAACTTCCCTATTGGAAGAATGGCCATTGCTCGCATCTGCAATAGTTGATCGCCTTATTGAAAGCATGGAAAATCATTGTATGCCTTGTGTGAAGGTCCGGAGTGGTCACATACCATATTAATGTAAGTTTTGTTTGGTTTGTTTGACTTTAAACATAATTTTGTTAATGACCCAAATGTGACGTCATCATATAACTTATGAAAAGTAAATATTTTTTTCATCTTTGTACATAATTCTCATTTTCTTTAATGCATAAACACATTTGCTACTTTCATGCATAATTTTGAGTTAATCAAAACTTTACTTTTCCATTTTTGTAGATTTTATCATTCGTGCTCAACTTTTGGAAGCCAGTGTATATTTTTTAATTTCTTTTAAGTTTGAATTAAAATTCATTGTATTTTTAAAAAATGTATTGGGACTGAGCCATTTAAAATAAACAAAACTTGTCTAGTAACACATAAAAAATATACTGTAGTGTGCTAATAGCATTATATATTTAACCAAATCTTCTGTCTTAATTTAACAAAATCTAAACTATTTTGGATGTATTATATACAAAGTTGATGTTTTATTTACATTTTTGATATCCTAGATATGTAACACATGATTTATTGTATTTTAGCTATCAAAAGGCCTGGAGAGATTACGTTAGATTCAGACACCTTTTAGCCAATAGATCGAAAGTCACATGTAGTAATAGACATAGGCTAATGCAGAAAGAAGCAAGACTGCAAGAAATGAGAATGGAAAGGTATTTCCTTCTTTTCAAAATATTTGTATTTTGATTAAGTTTGCCCTTTACTGTTCTTAACTATTGGTATGGAATTCATTTGACATTTATGTTTCAAGTAATGATACCATTTTCTAAGCCAACTTTATGTCTATTACTTTATTTGTTATAATTTATTTTTATTAGTCAGTGTTTCACAAAATATGATAATCATATTATCATATTATGCAATAGCTCAGCTACAACTAAGAGACTAAAGCCACTAGCACAGGGCAGGTTATAGGATCCATCTATTCATGTTAAGTTTTGTATTTCCTATCATGTGAAATTGATGTCATATTAATTCCTTAAAAGGGAAAAAGATTATCATAAAGGTTCTCTCAACAACATGACTGAAAAAGCATAGCTGCAAGAAATTAATCTATGCTACCAAACAAAAAAGAAATTCCAAGTTAATCATATTAATATTGGTGAATTGGTATTATCCTCCTATACCAATATAGGATCCACTTATAATAAGCCAGCTTTAAAAAAAAAAAAATTACAAAGTCTAGATGCTTATCAAATGTATAATGAAGATTGCAAATAAACGATTCACAAATCTATACATAAACATTACTTTATTAGCACTCTTCAATGAATCTGTCATCTCATCTCAAAGTATAAATTTTGCCAGAAACATTTTTATTTTTTAAATTTTTAATGATAAAGACTTTTGAAAGTATGCTTCATATAATTAAACATGCAGACAGTGAGCACAATTATTTAAAGCAATCTGTCTGTTACATTTCTATTAGCATTATGGATTTATAGCTATTCTTACCTTGTCTAATGTATCCTCTGTTTCCAGTCTGACTGAAATTCTTAATTCAAAGCAATTAATTAAGATGACTTCCAAGTCATTTGGGAAAAGAATCTAGGCAATCTAGCTATAATGTTATTCCTTGGATAGATTATCGAGATTTTGATATTTATTGGCTCACTATGAATCCAAGTTGCTCTAACAAATTACCAACCTCCATTCCTGCCCCCCTAAAACTTAGCCTTTACATGAGAGACAAGGAATTCTAATATAGTAATTACTGCAGCTAACCATGCATTACTAATGCCTGTTTAACATTGACTAATTTTGTTTCTAGTGTTTTAGTTGGGTTTTAATTGTATATCAAATCTAAAAAATGTTGCCGAGATCTTTATAATATATTTTATAATATCCCATTTTTTCATAATTTAAACTGAGTAATAATCACTGCATGTATCATTTATTATAGGGTCTTTAAAAACACAGGAGTGAATGCTGCCATTGAATTTGATATGGCACCAGCATACCAAATTCGCACCAAAAACCTTGCCTTAGTTACAATTATCATCATTAAATCCCTTGAGTATTGAGGTGTGACTGATAATTGGGGGGGGGGGGGGGGTAAGATACATTTCCACATGGCCTGCTTTTAAACCAAAATTCACCACTTTAAAAACACCTTAATTTGTTCATTTTTATAATTTTATTAGAGCCCTTAAGAATTCCTTAATTTGAAAGTGACCAAGAATTTTTCTGAGAATAAATCCAAGGATTATCAAAAAATAATTGGGGAAAAGTTATTTTTTATCTTCATGCAAAGAATTGTTTCTTCTATTCACAATCTACTGTGACATTCAGATAAAATCGAGGTGTTTTAACATCATTTCTTTATGAAAACAATTTTATCTAAGTAAAAATTACCCACCCCTTTACAATTTGCCCCACAGTTGCAGGGAGATCCAAATTGGATTCCCTGAATTAAACATCATCTGGCTCTCCAACAGTTTAGGGCTGGGATTGTTGTTTGAGAACCTAAGTAAAATCAGCTGTAAATAAATACTATATTATTAAAAATATAATTTAGATCCTTAAAAAGGCCTTTAATTTTATGGTGAGTAGAGATCTTTAATTCAATGAAATCTGTCTGAGACAACTACCTGGAATAAGTAGTCACTGGGTCAAGGATTATATCTATGGGATTATTGGTTATTCATTGCATGTAATTTCTGAATTAACTAAATTGCATTCTTTTTTTACTTGAATGATACAAATTTTTATAGCCATTCCCTGTTTCAAAACTATCCAGTTAGTGAAATATCAGCATATTTAATAAAGTATGCATCTCCTTGAGATTGCTTAAGGGACGTCGGTCTAATTGTAAATGTTTCTTTTAACACTGAACTTTATAAGAAATAGCAGGAAAGAAAAAGAAAGAGCAATTAAGAAATTAATAAAATAATTTTTATTTTTATTACAGTATAAATATAATTATATTTCATCTGCAAACAAATTTATCAATTCACTGTAGGAAACATAAAATTTAATAACATTTTTGCAAGATTTATTTTAGATTTGCATTTAAACAAGAATATTCACAAAATCTGATTCTTTCAAAACTTTTTTGCAACATTTGGGAAAGAATAACTAGATTTTAAGCAAATATTTAAACACTGTTAAAACATGAAAATTTTTATCAATATAAAAATATATATCTATTGAATGACTGATTTGACTTATTCGTTGCTCTTGGAAGGAAGCAAACATGCCTCCCTTCTTGATTTACTTCAATGTCAAACTGTTTGAAAGAGTATCACTTTAGATTGGCCTATCCAATTTTGGTGAAATTTGATTTCCATTCAATGGTCAATCTGTAAATAGTCTTTTTAAAAAAAAAATTCTAAATTGATCAATTTTTACTGAATTTAGTGCCATTTAGTGGATTCCAAAGATGCAGAATGTGAAGAGGGGTGAGACATAAATGGAATCCCCCATCTTCATTGTATTGTGAAAAAGGAGTGTTTCAAGGAGTAGTAAATAATTCCATAATCCTCTTATTGCTGGGGGCATTTGTAAGCAAATCTCTCTTCTTTAGTTGAGGGCATAAAGAATCAGTCTCACTACTGATTGAGTAACGTGTGTTTAACTTTTTTGAATTAATTCTGTCTCCCTCCCCCTATAAATGTCTTGTGAACTATGAATACATCTGAAAAGATATAGTTTTGCCATCTTACATAAAGTCATAGAATTTAATTGATATGGAAGGTTAACCTAATAAACTTAAAATTCAGTGTAATAGTTCAGTATATATGCTCTGTCAAAGTTAATACTGAATAAAATTTGATGCCTGTGACTGTTTACAGACAGATTTCTACCAGTTTCATAGCATCAAATTTACTATATTAGGGACCCTAAGCGACCGCTTAGTCCACGTATTGTAAATAATCATGTGAGGTACAGGGCTGAGTTTGTACTTTGTCTTAAAACTTGGGTCAGCGTGATTTCTATTAAAATGCTTTGTTGCATCAGGTGTACTGTCTTAGTACTCTGACCACTTAGTCCTCCTTTTGTAATTCCACTTGTGAGGTCTCTAGTTGGTCCAGAGGGAATTTGCATCCTAGTTCAATCAGTATGCTCAATACTTGATATTTATAGTACAATAAATACTGTTGGTACTATTGATTATATTGGTATTGATAAGTTGATTGATTATTAGTTGATATCGATGAAAATTTCTAAAAGATGAAATAAGAGTATTTTAAAAGTAAAATATATAATCATATTATGGGATATTTATATCATAATTTTATAGTTTAATTTTTATTTATGATAATTGATAAATTACATTTATTGTTTGCCAATTGTAGCAAAGAAGCTTTAAATCAAATTAAAAAATGAATGGTTAAAATAGAAAAAATCTTTAAAAATATAAACAAAATTCATTTTTATTTTGAATTAGTTACATAGGTTGAATCTATAATCTGAATATTTCAAACTGTTTAAATTTCACATTGTTTATTTAATTGTTTAGTTACTTATACCTTTCAATATTCTTGTAAGCTATTATTATTTTTTTTAATTAAAATGTGTTGTATCTTTATTCAATATTATTTTGGGGTGCTTTGCTGTTTATACTATATTGCAACTTTTTCTGAGTTTCTCACTTAATTCATTGGCAATAAGAATTGTTATCAACATGTAAAATTGCATAGTACTAAAAATGACTTGTTTTATTTGTTTGTATTTATTAATTCTCTCCTTGTGTTTAATTATTCCCCTTGTATTTCTGTATATGTAAAATCAACAAATAAATATTTAACAAATTTTTAAAATGTAAATTTTGTTTAAATCTAAACTGATAACAGAATTTTTTGCATTAATTTCATCTAAAATATCTGTACTTGAAAACCTATACTTGACATTAGTATTTGTTTTGTAAAGTAAATTTCATAATTTGAAATTTGATTGTCAAGTTTTCCCTCTCTAAGTATGACATCATTACCTGTTAAATATTTTCAAATCTTAAAGCCAGATTTTAGTTTCTTATACAACTAGATTCTGGTTTAGCAACTCAGAATTGGTTGCCAACTTTATTCAATAAATTATCACAAATTGACTTTTGTATTTGAGTTTTGGATATTTTTTATATAAAAGATCAACTATGCATCTTTATTGCTCTAAACTGGAAAGAAATTTTAAGTATAATAGATTTTTTTTTATGCTTACCACAGTGTTCTATAAATAAACAAGAAAGATTAATCATGCATAAAGTATTGATTATGAAACACTTTCCAACTGAAATACAATTTTATTTAAACATCTCTAAAATGTGATACATTCAGCGGTGATACTTTTAAAATTATCATAGTACAATAATTGGAAACTTAAAACTCCATCAAAAAAGGGAATGCTATGAAATCGCTTGTTTCTCTATCTAAATAAAATCAATGAATATTCCATTCATGTCACTTATATACCAGACACCAGAGCTAAATTTTGTGTTAAAAATTCAGAAATTCTTATACAACTCATCTTACAATAGCTTTGTTTATATTTTGCATACGTTAAAATTAGACTTTGTTGTAGAAATATTCAAAGTTTAGTAATCATTTAAAATAAAAAATATTGTAATTACGTAAGCACAGAATTTAGAAACACAGATAATATGCAAAAATAAAGCTGTTTTAGGGCGGTTGCAACACTAAATATAAATACAAGAAAGATCAATCATGCATAAAGCATTGATTATAAAACACTATCCAACTTTAATTTTATTTAAACCTCTCTAAAATATGATGCATTCAGCGGCAATATTATTTAATTATTGCAGAACTGCAATAATTTATTTTACTTGGAAAATTAAAACCATGGAGGTAAAAGTACTCCATGCTTAATGTTCTAACTCCATGCTTAAAACTTCATTCAAACTTTATTCAAATGACATCATCGAAATATAAATCATCTGGCTCTCTATGTAAAAGCAGTGAGTATTTCATTCATACACTTTTATTCCAGACTCCAGAGTTAAATAATTTTGTGTGAAAAAAAAATCAGCAATTCTTATACAACTGATCTTACAATCACTTATTTACATTTTACATTAATTAAAGTTAAGCTTCGTTGTAGAAATAATCAAAGTTTGATCGTTTAAACTTAAAAATATTGTTTAAAGTTAGACTTCATTGTAGAAATAATCAAAGTTTGATCATTTAAACTCAAAAATATTGTAACTGCGTTGGCACAGAATATGGATGCACAGAAAAAACGCAAAAATAAAGTGGTTTTAGGACTGATGCAACACTAAATATAAATTAAAAAAACTTTAATTCTTATACAACTGATCTTACAATCACTTGTTTACATTTTACATTAATTAAAGCTTCGTTGTAGAAATATTCAAAGTTTGATCATTTAAACTTAAAAATATTGTTTAAAGTTAGACTTCATCGTAGAAATAATCAAAGTTTGATCATTTAAACTCAAAAATATTGTAACTGTGTTGGCACAGAATATGGATGCACAGAAAAAACGCAAAAATAAAGTGGTTTTAGGACTCATGCAACACTACATATAAATTAAAAAAACTTTAAAAATCACGATCTTGACACAAGATGGATGCCATATTTCATTTTGAAGTGGGTCACTTGACCTCTTCATATTATATGGATGTCATTATTATTTTAATTTTTATTTAAAAAACTACTGAACATATTTTGCTGAAATTTTTTTCATATATTTTATAATTTGAATATTTCTTAAAATTTTTGAAGCAAATTTTGAATTTTAACTTCGCTTAAAAAATGTTTGAAAAATTAGGTCCCATAGGGTTCAGTGTATTTCATTTTTTCAACACGGGTTCAATCCAAAACTTATTGGGTGATATTATTCATTTACATTCCCATATGTCCCACAGACAGTCTCAACAACATACTAAGATTTCATTTTGATAAAGTCATTTTTACGGTAGTTATTGTGCAGATGGACAGACAGACAGACAGAATGAAGAAAGTCATAAAAACTTTTCAATTATGTTGTAAAGTGTTAAAAATGGTTCTTAAACTTCCATCCAATGTACCTCTTTAGTATATGCTTGCCTATAGGGGTCTTGCTGTTATTTCTTTCATATCTTAAATTTTGATTATAAAATCTTCACTATTTATCATTGAACCATGAGAGAGGAAGGTTGATCATCATAAATGTTTAACCAATAGGGAAGGTCAGTGATTTATATGACACCTAATGCCCCTATTGGTTTTATCATTGTTGTTGAGACCCAGAGACCGTCTGACCTACCAGAAAGGTGTAAGGTAACTGTTTAGACGACTGGGAAAGGTTTTACCATTGTGTAGAACCAAAAAATTTCCATGAACTAAATCTTGAAATTGAACATGCTTGTCTTTGCAAATACGATTTCATCACTAAGAGAGTAGCAATTTAAGGCATTCAGGTGCTCGTGAGCAACAAGTTGAGAATCTCTACTCTAGACTATACTAAATAATATATTCTTGATTAATATTATTTGAAAGTAGATATCAAGATAGTTGCTAAAATAGCACTTTAATTTAAAATGAACTTAATAATTTGTAATTACAATAAATATGAACTTTTAACTAACAGTTTACACTTGTTGCAGTTTGTTTCTTAAATTAACAAGTGACCAGATTTTTACCTACTTAGATCCTTGATTTTGTGCACACATTCTATAATATATATGTTTTCCATTGGGTTTACCAGTTATAATATTTGAATTTCAATACATTTTTCTTTGATATTTACTGATACTTATTTTTCATTTATAGTGATCTGAAGAGAGAAGTTACTGTTGAAGTTAGTAGCAAAAATTTTTACAAAACTGGAATTATGAGTGATGTGGTACAAGTAAGTTCTCCACCAAAATATTTTACTCTTTAATTTTATTATTTCATTAATAAGTATATAGGCTTCTCTTACTATTCCAATCTTTCAATGTGTCTGTTTTTAAGCATATCATAAAGGTTTTTTCACAAATACCTTGTCTTACAAGATTTTTGTATGAAACGTAAGCAACCTGCAGGATTGCCAGTGGTTTAAAAACTTTGAGGAAGGTAATTAGTTTTGTTAATAATTACCAAAACACATCTCACTGCCATTCATCAATTGTTTCAGTTCTGCCAGCTATCATGTAAAAATGAAACTATTATTAATTTTCTAAATTTATTTCATAAATATTTTTAAAAACTATTTGACCTTCGTTACTTTTAAGAAATAAATAAAAATTAAATATTTCTATTCATTAATATTAATTTTGTTAAAATTCATTGCTTATTTTTAAACACAGATTTTGGATGTTCTGCTTACAATAGAAAATAATTTTGACAGTGAACTTTTATGTTATATTTAAAGAACATATTTTTAGTAGAAAACAATAAGCTATAACTGTGTTTTATGAATTAGTATAATTTCTTCAAATATGTATATATATATTGTCATGCACATCATTAAGTATCTCTTATTTTTCATGTGCTCTTCATACACCATCATCATTTAATAAGGGATAAGTCTCAAGTATTTGACAATATTACAAGCAATTAAAATTCTTACCATATATATATATATATATATATATATGCTTGTCGTCCATATAACACAAGTTTATAGATAAAATCTATCTTGTGTTTCAGAAACAAGCATTTTTGTGTTCATTTCAAAGGGATATATGGACTTGGAAGAGAATTTTTTCGAAATGAACTTATCTTAAGCCTAAAGCTCTTCCATGTGCAAGCTTTTTTGCTTGATTTTTTTGTTTTCCTATTTTCATTCCTCTTCTTTGAAATTTGTTGATTGTCTTTGTCTTTATGACCTGCATTACGCTTTATTATTTCCTCTTTATGTCTTAATTTCTTTTATTTCTTTGTATTTTGTAGAAAATTTTGGAATAGTGTATTATGAGTTACTACATACATTCTAACATTGGATTTACTAATTTATATATATATATATATATATATATATATATATATATATATATATATATATATTACTATTAATATACAGTTTTTTTCCTCCGATTTAGCTAGGAAAATTTTTAGAAATATTCTAAATCAATGCCTTATTAGAATTAATAGATTGTTTTCTAAACAGTGTATAAATCATAATATTTTGGAATTCAAAAATGTATATCTAAAATTCTCTTATTCTTAGAGGTTTATAAATCATGTAGTGAATAATTTTATAGTTAAATAATTGCTTAGATTTAGAAACTAGGCTATTATTAATTTTCCATAGTTATCTAAATGGATCAAAAAATGACTGTGCTTCTGCTAAGATATTTTGATTGCATGTTACATAATTCTCTTAAATATATGTTGATTTCATATTATAATTCAATTAAATACTTTTAATAATGTTTAATTATGGGTTCCATAGGCTTAAAATGATTATACAAATATTGTATTCTAATTCAAATCTACATAGGAATGTAGTATTATGTATTATTAATATTATCAATAATAGTTTTTATAGTTGGAAAGAGATGGCGACACTACATTTATCAGTAACATGTAATCGTATGGTATATATTAGTTAAATTTAATTTCCTATGAGTTATTTTTATTGGGAAATGTCAGATATTTTAATATGTTATATGCCTCCTAGTATTTTATTGGATTTATTATTACATAAATTTCAACATTAAACATGACTTTTTAATTGTATTTAAGGTTACATGCGTGTTAAGATTATAGATAATTTTATAAATGGGTTTCTGGATTGTTAATTTATGTAATATGTATTTTGAGTGATATTTTAGAGTAGATCAAAGCAAAATGTCTCTATTTTTGGTTGAATTTGAATTTGCAAATGAATTTTAATTTATATAATAATTTTGGGATTCCAGAGGTTGTGTATATTTATTAGGTATATTATTTAAATAGTATTTCATTCATAATGCATCTTCAATTTTAACTAAAATAAAGGTCAATTTTAAATAGAATTCTATTAAAAATATTATTTTAAGTTAATTATTTTTGAGATTCTTTTTCATTTTGAATGTAAATTCCATTTTATCGAATTCTGTTATGGATATAATCGAATGCTAATTGAATTCAAGTGTCTTTCATTTTTGTCATGAGATCTGATTTGGCGATCTCCCAATGAATAAAAACATATATTGATATATATTAATTTATATTGATTATTCCCAGAAATCGCCAAGGGTTGGCTATTCCACTTGAGATTGGGCTTGATAAACGCTCAAGGCGAATAGCAAATTTTCAAATTTCCAATTTTTGTTTTTTAATGTGTGAATTTTCAGATTATCATTAACCCTCACCATTGTTTCCGGTATGTTTTTCTTTTATATTTATAACATTCCATATATTGTTTTAGTACCCAAGTTTCATAAATCCCCTGTTGCTTTTCGAACCATTACCAGTGGGCATAATTCCTACATTACTAATGCTGGAAAATTATTATTAAAGATATTACATGAAATATCCTTGTCAGATGAAATCTCAAATAATTGTCATATTGTAAAAAACAGTTTTGAATTAGTTAAGAAATTGAAAACTCTTACTAATATTCGTAGTATTTATACCTTTGATTTCAAAGATTTGTTTAATAATATTAATATAGATGATCTCTGTAGAATTATTTTAGGAATTTTTGAAAAATATAATATCAACCTAAAATATTCAAATTTTCTATTTAAAAAATTACTTAACTTCACTCTTTATGAGAATTATATTCAACATGGTGGTACTTTTTTTAAACAACAGGTTGGTATCCCACAAGGGGGGGGTGCCTCATCATTGTTAGCTAATCTGTATTTATTCTTCTATGAAAAAAACATTAATCCAAGCTTGCATAATATGCACATGTTTAGATATTTAGATGACATTTTATGTGTATCCCCAAATAATATCCCTATAGTATTAAACTTTTATACAAAAAATTTACAATTAAATGCAAGTAATAACGACTCAAATGTTGCAAACTTTTTAGATTTAAATTTAAATTTACAAAATTGTAATATGGTTATAAACTTGTATGATAAAAGACAGGATTTTAAATTTAATACATCAAAAATTCAACATTTTGACTCTTGTTTGCATATATCTGTATTTAGAAATATTATAATAAACCAGGCTCTTAGAATCAATAAAATTTGTGATGAATATTATAAATTAGCGCACTTTATGGAATTATTGAGTACAGCGACTAATAATGCATATCCCCCCAAGTTTGTTATTAAAATTATCAACTCAGTGTATCAAATTTCACTCGATAACATCCTAGAAAACATTCCCAATTATAGTGACTAACATACAGTAGGAAAAAAAAAAATATATATATATATATATATATAATATATATATATATATTATATATAATTATTTATTAATTATATAAATAAATAAAAATGAAAAATAATAAACTAAGTCAAAAACATTAGAAAAATCAAAAAATCAGAAAATAAGATGCATTAACATTAATGTTTTGAATTTTATTTTCGCAAAAAAATGTAACTTTTGTCAGTATTGAAACTACGTTTTGTGCGCCCTTATAATTGTGTATAGTGGCATTCTCGATTATCCATTTTTCCTATGAATTACTTGTTTAGTAGGAATTTTCATCTTTGATTCATATTCATATTCATGTTTGCAAATTTTTTGGAAGTTGTATTCTGAAATGCTTGTCCAGTCTCCAGCTTAGACTCACTGGACGGGTTTGGGAGTAATTCCGTGAACGTTCGTACTGCCTCCCTGGTAGAATTTCGACTTGTTCATTCCGGTGCTTCTAGATTAAGCTGTTGAGGTTGATCGTGTATACACGTGGTGGAAGAATGGTTCATGCCGCATGGTAATACAATTTTCTTATTGTATCCTTTTTTCATTTTTTGTTGCCTGTAGTCTGAGTTTATGCATTTATAGTAATGTACTATTGCATAATCTGAAACAGGCATTTGTTTGGGTTAATTGGAATTAAATACTCAGACCTGACGATGAATTTAATTCTAATTAATCATCGAATTTGGGATGGTGCTGTTCTTTTCTTTTATCGGCATTATGGCCGTGAATTTGCTTCTTTGGTGATGTTAATATTACTTGAATTGTATTTTTTTATTTTTACATAATTCTTATTATTACATTTCAAATATATATATATATATATAGCTTTGCAGTGCATTGCTGATATATTCCACACATTGTTTGACAATGCTGCTATCTATCGGATTAAATTGAAATTGAAAATATGGTTGAGTAATGACATGGGATTTAAATAACAAATAAAAACTTAACAATCAATGACTGTTTTAGCTGATAATTAATAAGTTAATTTAGGAACCTTTTTAATCCAAGAAAATGATTAAGTATAAATGAAAAGTAAAGGCTAAATATTGACAAAAAAATTTTAAATGTCAGATTGTCATGCAAATTTTAAATATGGTCGAAACTGAAATTTTCGAAATGAAAGGAATTTCTAATTAAAAAATTGTGATATATTAATTAATTCTTAACTGAAAGGCATAAATTTATTAGGAAATGAAGGGAGTTAAAAATCATTACAATTTAAATATATTTAAATTATTAAAACCTTAATAAAAAGACACTTAGTCAAATCTGGTTTGACTCTATTCCCTTTGATGGTAAAAACTAGTTTTCAGAGAGGAAGCAGAAAGTACATAAGCATGGAAGTGGTCAAACAATGGTCCAACTTTCAAAAGAACTTGGGTTATATTTTATTATACTCAGTACTAAATTTCAACTATTTATTTGATCAACATACAAATTTTAGCAGATAGTCAATTTAGAAAAGTTGAGCCCTGTGTTATAACATAGTCATTTTTAGTTCTTTGTCAAGTGTTTTGAATTATGATATTTGTATATTGTATTTGAATATTCAAATTAACAACTTACAAAAATGATTAACTTAGCAGGTTCACTGTATTCTATATTCGTTACTATTATTCTTATAGTATATAAAATATACATGTATTCTATTCAATTTTTTTCAGCATGCAATGCTTCTTCCAGTATTGGTGTGCCATTTGAGGTTTCACCTGTCTTTAGCTCATCTTGAAGCTAAACTTGAATATAAATTCAAAGATCGTTCCCTTTTACAGGTAATGTAATATTGACACATTGCAATCCAGCATTGGATTAGCAATAATATTGACTTCTATAAAGATCTCACTTGTATAATGACACAATGTATTTTTTATCCTAATCTTAAATACTGTTATATTCACTGGTACCATTCCAATTGTGGAAAACCTGTTTTCAATTTTTGAACAATCAGCCCTGTATTAAGCAACTACCTGTCTTAAAGACCACATATTCCAGGGCACAGTGATTGTCACCTTGAGACAAGTTGGGACATTGGGTGTGGGAGACCCAGACCGCCTGACTCACACAAGGGTGTAGAGCAGCTGTTTAGTGGCCGGTAAGGACATTGAGTGTTGAAGACCCAGACCACTTGACTGGCTCGAGGGCTTGCAGCAACTGTTTGAGTGACCGGAGGGACATTGAGTATAAAGAAAATTTATAACAAGCATTTTCATTACTTATTATATCAACTATAAAATGTACCCGACATTTCCCATTATTTAAAGTGTGATTAAAATCATGCTAAAACTTGCAACAAATTCTTAAAAAGTGAAAAATGCTTTGACAATACTCCTTATAGTAACAACAAAAAATAATATTTGCTGATGGTGTTAAGATGGAAATTCTGTGAGAATATTTCAAGACTTCTTATCGCAAGACATCTTTCAACACAAGTAGATATATATATATATTATTTAATTCATGAAAATTAGTCTATTAATAGTATGAATTTCCTTTAAAATTAGTTTGAAAAAGAATTTGTCTATCTTTCCGATGATCTCAAGATGACAACTCTGATAATATTTTTTTTCGTTGCTAAAAAAACAATTTGTGTGAAAATCGTGCTAAAACATAAAATAACTAAAAAACTATTTTGAATTTAAAAAAAATCTTGCTTAGGGGCATCGTTCCAGGTTTTGAAGTACCTGTGCATCAAATATCATGGCCTTATGACACTTAGATATTTCACTACAGATGATACACAGACAGACATATTTCTTTATTATTATAAATTAATAAATTACAAGAGTTGAAATTTAAATATTTTATCAGATTTTTTTTTTCATTCTTTTTCGCTAATACCTAACTAAATTTACAGAGATCAAAAGCCTCAATAATAAAATCAGATGTTGCCTTGACCCAGGCAGTTGTCTGAAAATAAGAAATATAGCCAAGAAGGTATAAATCAGTATCTATAATAAAATCTGTATATGATAAACTCTGAATATCACAGAAAATTAAGTATTTTTTTAAATGATTATGATCAAAATATATATTCCAACAAATTAACTACTGGTTTGCCAATGCATTTATGTTTTAACAAGCTATTTCTGGAAATTAGCTAAATGGTGCCATTCGTTATATTCTTTCTTTCATAATGTGTTTGATTTTTTTTTTCCATTATTGCCCTATTAATGTATGCCCTGCCATGTTTAAGAATTTAAGAATTTGTAATTTTTTTTATGTTATTAAAGACTTTAATTGTAAATTAATCATAATCTAACACATAAGCTATTTAATTCTCTCCCAACCAAAACATGATAATATTCTATGGTCTTAAAAGGAAGAGGCTGCAAATTATAGTCTTGTTCTGGACAAATCTTAGTGCAGACAAACATTGTTGATCCTAGCATATGAAAAGATGAAATTTCTGTGAAATAAAAAAAATAACAGCATATGCAAGCAACAAATAAATGGTTGAAATGAGGCCATGCAGAGACCTTGGTTTTTTGTAGGCTTATTATCTTAGTTGGTGCACCAATTGCAAAAAACCAAAGTTTTGAGTCCCATTCAGTACAAATCGTCACACCAGTACCTGAAACTCTTATCATTAACTCTAGAATATAAAATTATAAAGATTCTGGAATTAAAAAGAAAATTACTCAGTTTGAAATAGTAAAAAGTGTATTTGAATGAGGTTATGTAAAAACTCCATCGTCAAATTATATAGAGAATATTAAATTATTTCATGTTCTAGACAACTCAGGTGATAGAGCAAGCACTTCAGATTAAATACTTGAATGTTTCGAGTTCTACTTAAGACACAACTTTATGAGGTGACTGTATATCAATGAATGTTTTTATATTGTTCTTATATTTTCATTATTATTTCAGCTTGCCCTTACTCATCCTTCCTACAGAGAAAACTTTGGCACAAATCCAGACCATGCTCGCAACTCATTAAGTAATTGCGGTTTGAGGCAACCCCAGTATGGTGACAGAAGAATACACTATGCTAATACACGGAAAAGAGGTAATGGTTTGGAAGTTTATAATAATGAAATTCTAATGGTATGCACAATCAACCTTAAGCATAAATTGACACCAAATATTTCTACACTTATTATGTCAATTTAGTCACATATTCAATTTAGACAGATGATCAGTTTAGTAGTGTTTACTGTACAAAGGAACCAAACGGTTGAGCAAATGAGGGATAAATACAGCATGTTACTTTGCACACAAGTAATATACAAATAGAAAACAATGCAAATAAATTGTAGAAACTAGGGATGTCACGAAACCAAAAAATAACTGACGCTAAATATCTGATATTATGGGATTTTTTAAAATCCTATACAGAGTACAATATCAATTAGATTGATATTGCATGCAAAATATTTATACAGTTATAAAATTATGTATGAAAGATATTTCAGGCATTATTTATAACTAGCCACCTTCGTAAATATTCAAAAACGAATATGATGCACAAGGATATAATGTATACACTTTGATACACGTGGTAATAATGTATACTCTCTTCTGGAAATCATGGTGAAAGAATGTTCTTGAAATAATAAATACTAAGCTGTCACTTCTTTTGCCAATCACCATTTTTAAGCAACAGAAGGATAATCATGCTCTTTGTACTAAGTGATGATGTCCTAAATAAACACCTAATTAACTACCAGTATTGTAAATAAGTGCCAGTCTCTTTAAATAGTTCCTAAAAAGCGTAGCCACCATGCTTTTTGTGTGGGTCAGTTCGTATCTTCGGGACAAACCCTATTGTGTTTTACTCTTGACCTGTGCAGCATGTGTAACACACCCTAAATAAACACCTTTAACACCTGCAACTCTGGTTTAGGACACTTCGACCTTTGTAAGGACTATGCAGCTTTTGTTAAAAGCATCCACTTACCAAGCACATAGGCCACTTCATTTACTATGCAAATTGGATATATCCATGCAGCAAGCTTGATGTGACCTAAATAAGTACGTTTCACCCACCTTTGCTGGGACATCAGGCACTTCGGCCCTATACAGCCTTTATTAATACATGCCCACTTAGTGGCTACACCCTAAATACGAGCATAGGTAAGAAGTATATGCTTAAAAATATACCTAAATCAAATTAAAACCACTAAATAAGCACATGAGTTTAGAAAGGAGCAAAGTAATGCTGGAAAAATTAGTGATTAGCGCATGAGCAAACTCAATTGAAATGCAACTTCCAACATCTGAAGAACACATCCGATATTTTTCTGTTTAAAACACAATTTATGAAAAAATCATTATTATCATAATTTCATATCCTACTGAGTGGGAAAGTGTGCAAAGCTATTAAAAGTAGAAAGGTCTAAAATTGATCTTCTGACTTTCACAGGACTTAATTTAAAAAGGAATTTCATTTATGTATCAAGAGGTAAGAATGTCCATGCCGTTATAAAGTTAAATAAATAACAGAAGAGTTAGATCATTGACTATAAACAACATCTGCTGCACCAAATGACTTTCGACTTTGAAGTTCTCTTTCATGCAAATGCACACGATATGCCAAACTTTTCTGCCTATCCATTACTCTATAATGTTTACTGTATTTAGTCATATTTCTGCACTTTGTTCTGTTTCAAAAACAAGGAAAGTTCAAGAAAAACAATTTTCTTAATTCTGTGGCATAAAAAGTAAAAAATTAGTATCAGTTCCATTGGTTTTTAAATATTGGATTATTGTTGGTACAGTACGCGACCTCTTATCCGGCGTTCCAATATCCGGACTCTCCCAAAACCGGAATACAGCAAAATAATGCCAAATTCTGCACCAACAAGCGATTATTTGCTAACTATTGCACCAACTAGCAATATTTTGTTTAAAATCCCACCAAATGCTTTTTTGCTTTAAAATTAGCAATATCAATAAAAAAAAAATGCATCGAAACCTACTATTGGTTTGAAATAGGACGCACAAACGCGCACGAAATGCAAAATTCCCGTGCAGAAAAATATGCCACGCGCACTCGCTGCCGCTGATTCTTCTTAAATTTCGAAAACGAATGCGAGGAATTCTCGCGATAGCGAATGAAAATATTCTGTGGATCATGTTTTTTCGGAGAAGTTCCACAATTCCTCTTTTCCGGAAAACATCCGAAGTAGCACCTTTTTTCCCAAAAATTTCCTAAGCGGCTGCATCCGGCTGTCACCCCCGATAGTAGCTCTCGGAGGTGACGATCCGGCATGGGCGAGACCATCACTTTGACGGCGAGACACGTCATTCCATTCTTCACTAGTTTCGGATAAGTCTCCGACTTGTCCGTAACTAACTCCTGTATAGTATAATACAGGAGTTAGTTACGGACAAGTCACGGCAAGGTGCTTTTTTAATGGCGTTTCATTTTTTTCTGGGTGTATAGGGCAGAGCACACTAGGCACAAAGGTTTCGATTTTTCAGAATTCGTTACATTTTCATTTCTGCGCTTTGTTCCAGAACTTTGATTTTCGGTAATAGTATTCCAACTTTTTCACTAGAAATATCCCGATATCGCTAAAGAAATCCTACGCTTTTCAAACGCGATGTGCCGCGTAGAATTCACACTATTTTGCACAATTTAATAAACATTTATTGGAAAAGATGAAAAAAAAAAAAGAGTCATCAGCGCATTTAGGAGATGATAGAAAGTACGTTTAAGTAAGGAATTCAAGAAATTAATGGGAGTTAACTTTTGCCAAAATGCAGAGAAAAGTATAGCAGCTATAAAATGTCATTCAGGGCCTTCTGATTGATCTCTTTAAATACTTAACCTAAGCAATAAACTTGTCATTTTCTCGGGAAAATCCATTTTTTTTTTCATCTCCGTGGAAATATACACATCTTCAATATTTTAAAAAACGTTGATGGAATTCTAAGATCAAAATCATTTTCAATTAAATCCTATTATTTGAATGAAAATGACTATTTTGAACCGAAAATTGACCGTAGCAAAAAGTTCCATTGGAGTATATTTATGGGGTTTTAACGTGTTACTTAATAATTTATAGAAGACAATTTAGCAATATCGCGAAACTTTTTTATTTAAACACGATCGCCCGTATATTTCATTTTATTTTTTTATGTATTTTCCATTTTTTCAATCTGCTTCCATCCACTAATATTTTTATATCTTTTGTGCTTTTTATGCTGGGATATTATCTTTTAAACATATTGTTGGTGAAAATGAGATATATGTTTAGGATAATGAAATTATTTTTTTTTTATTTATGCAGGCATTTAGAATTATAAAGCTTATTAGAAATACATTTGAAGAGCATAAATTAGAATTTGATATATTTGCACCCATAGTTGAATAATCTCATTTCAATTAAAAATGAACATCCTTCTCATCTTAATTTTATTTAAAGTACTTTAAAATATTTTGAAACATATGAACAAAGGTGCTTCTGCCAAAATATTAGATGAATATGATAAGAGCCCACTTTAGTTGAAATGTTAAAAAAAAAAAAAGACTTCTAATAACTACCCTGAATAATTAACTTTTTTCAGACATTTTTTTCTTTCAAAATTTTTTCTTAATCACTAAATTTGATACTATAATTACATGTAATTTGCATTTTAGTTAAACCATATAGATTGTAAAAAAGCTTTTTTTAATACATTTATGTTTTTAAAATGAATTATAATTTTCTATAACGACATTTGAGACCATTCCAGTAAATTTTAGAAAAAGTGTTCCGAATTACGGAAAAAACCCTTATCCAGAATGCCTGAAGTCCCAAGCATTCCGGATAATAGATCCTGTACTGTATTAAGAAAATACCGATATATAGGTGAAACCAATAATTGGTATCAGATATTGGAACAGCCCTAGTAGAAACCAAATAAACTGATTATATACTTACCATATGTAGGAAAGTGCTGAAAAAGGCATGTTGCACATGGTCTATCTATCTATTTAAATCTTCTACTGCTTACACTGAGGTTTTAGTGTAATAACTAGCAGATTTGAATTGCTCGTAAATCATGGCATGACATACTAAATGTGCCACAATATCATAATTAGCTAATTATCTCTTTATTTTATCTATAAATATTTGGGGATCAATAAACTAAACCAGTGATATTCAAACTGGGTTCCGCGGAACCCCAGGGTTCCGCTAAACGTTTTCAGGGGTTCCGCGGCTTTTTTAATAAAATTTTAGATTTTTGTTATGTTATAAGATTTTATAACACTTTTATTAAATTTTTTGTTATTCAAAAATTTCGATAATTAAGTTAATTTTTTTTTTTAAAAACTGAAATTCATAAATTGCATGCACATTAAAGTAACGTTGAAGTAACTAATGTTGAAGTAACATTGAAGTAACTAATTAAGTTGAACAATGAAAATTGGATGCAAAGTATGGCGTATCTTGCCGATATTTATTCCCATTTAAATGAAATTAATATTTCACTCCAAGGAGCAGAAACACATATTTTCAAAGTTCACAGCAAAATTGTGGCAATGATTTTAAAGCTTGATCTTTGGAAAAATTATGTAAAGAGAAATGACGTACAATGTTTTGAAAAGCTAAACGATTTTTTGGTTTCAAACGAGCTTAGTCTTAAAGAAACTGTCCAAAAGTTCATTATCGAACATTTATCGAATTTGCAGGAAAGTTTCAGAGAATATTTTCCGACTCCCAAACAGTCATATAACTGGGTTCAAAATCCATTTCTGCAAGTCGAAGATGCTGATCTACCACCGATGGAAAGAGAACAACTGATTGATATATCCATGGATTCGACTTTAAAAATGCAATTTGAACAAGAACTATTGGGTTTTGGGCTGAAAGTTTACAAAGAATACCCGGAAGTGTCTGATCGAGCAGTAAAAATTCTTATGCCCTTTGTTACTACCTATCTTTGCGAACGATCTTCTTCGAGTTACGTCAGCACTAAAACTAAATACAGGAACAAATTAGATGCACAATTTGAAATGCATTTGCAAATAACAACAATTAAGCCTGATTTTCAAAAGTTGTGTAGCAAGAAGCAAGCACATTCAAGTCATTAAATTAAGTTACTTCTAGTATTACTTCTGAATTAGATATATTCCAAATTTTGTATTTTCTTGCATTTATGCCTACAAATATGCTTGTATGCACTGCTGTGGTGGCTTTTTAGAGCCAGCAAATTCACTTCAGCTGTGTTCAATAAAAAATCTGAATAACATGTTTTTAATAATTTATTTTTGTATTTAGTATTTGGTTTTATGATTATAATGGTCAAAATTAATTTGCAGTCTTCGGTAGTTAATTTTTGTAAATGTAGCCTCAAAACTTTTTTGCGGAGGGAGAGGGGGCACCGAGATTTTCTGTTTTACGTCACTATGCTTACGGGGCATATTTTTTGTACTAGGGTTCCAAAAAAAAATTTTTTTTAAGCGTAGGGTTCCGAAGGCATTAGAAGTTTGAAGACCACTGAACTACACAAATGACAAAACCATTTTGTGTCCAAACTGAGTTTTCATTTTCATTTAAGCTGGTTAATAAGAATTCCACCACATATTATTTTTCTGTTCGAATAAATGTTAAGTATGATTCCATTTGCAATTTTTTTGCTGAAAATATAACCATGTTTTACTTCAGTCTGTTGATTATCTTTTAGTTTGCTTAAAAACTAAAAGAAAAATTTCACACATTTAAATAAATAAATATATTAAAGTTTATTAAAAATGTTTGGAAAACACATCAAAAAAAGACAACCAAAATTGGCTATAAAATGTCTTTAATAAAATTTTCATCCATGACTTACATAAAAATTACATAACCAGAGTCCTTTCAAACATTATTATGTCCTTCATCAGTGGCAACATAAAAAATAGATGGTGAACATAAGCTTTAATATACAGGCCACAACCACGAGACAAAATCTGCATATTAATTATTTTTAAAACATCGATATATTTAAAAAAACATAATGTAATTGCAAAATACATAAATGATAAAAGATAAAAAATTACAGAGTAACCAACAGATATGTCTTCAGATACAAAGGAATAAAGGTACTAGATATCCAGAAAATCATACATTGGTTTAACACACAGTGAGTGGAGAATAAGACGCCAAGCTTAACTGAGGGTCTGAACGGGATTAAAGTTGCAAATAGAATCATGGTAAATATACATGAGAGGAATTCATAAAGTAAAATATTACGGGAGGTTATTGCAGCTAATTAAAAGAAAGAAGTCTTATCGAACATAGGGTGAAAATTATTGTCAATAACAAAATAGGCAACAGACATGAGCAGTTTTCTATTTTTAACATCGTGAGCATGATCAAATAATCAAATGCCGACAGTATGCTTAATACTACCAATGTAGAACTTATAATTATTTGCGGGAGATAAAAGGGGGACAATGTACACTTCAGTCTGACACATGAAGTTATTTTTATCCTTAAATTTATCTGAACGAATATGATTAAATAACATAGTAACCATAGAATGGGTGGGCTTAAACTTAAATTCATTACAAAATTGAATCAGAGGATGAAAAATTGCCAGATGAAAAGGAAGACTAGAATTTTGTGGCAAAATGTCAGAAAAAGGATGAAGATTAGTACTACGATGAATAAATTTATAGCGAATAGTGGAAAAGATTTTCTAAATGAAATCAAAAGAGTAAGCAGCCTCACAACCAGGGCTGTAAGGCCACTTTCTCTTTTGATTCCATTTACATTATTCTACATTGGTAGCTTACTGTCAGTATTCAATTATCTGAGCATACTCGCTATGTTAAAAATAGAAAACTATCCACGGCTCTTGCCCATTTTGTTATTAACAATAATTTTCATACTATGTTCGATAAGACTTTTCTTAGTTAGCTGCAATAACCCCTTGTAATAATTTACTTTATGAATCCCTTTTCATTTATATTTAACATGATTCTATTTTCAATTTTAATCTGGTTTAGACCCTCAGTTATGCTTCGAATCTCGTTCTCGACTCACTGTGTGTTAAACCATTGTATGATTTTCTGGATATTTGTTATCTTTATTCCTTTGCAACTGATTTGCATCTGTTGGTTACCTTGTAATTTTTTATCTTTTATTATTTATGTATTTTGTAATTACATTATGTTTTTTAAATAAATCGATCTTTTAAAAATGATGAATATGCACATTTTGTCTTGCGGTTGTGGCCTGTATATAATTGCTCGTTCGCCACCTATTTTTTACTTTACCACTGATGAAGGACATAATAATGTCCGAAAGCGCTATGGTTATGTAATTTTTATGTACGTCATGGATGGAGATTTTATTAATGACATTTTATAACCAACTTTGGTTGTCTTTATTTTAAAGTTTTATCTTTATTAAGTTATAGCAATTAGTTGAGGTCTTTCACTAATACCAAAACTAGGAGCACGGTGGCCCAGTGGTTAGCGCACGGGAATTGCACTCCATAGGGCACGGGTTCGATTCCCTCCTCTGCCAAAACTGCCGCCGTATTCACGCGGAGTACGATCACGTTAAACATGTAGGTCCGTAAGTCCTTTTGGGAGATTGATGGCAGTGAAAGATGGGTACGGTCCCTGTTGATGCCTCCCCCACTGGGTTCCGATCTAAATTGGGTGGCTCTTCCCGGCTGTCCAAACAGTTACCTGACACCTTTCTGGTAGGTCAGACTGTCTGGGTCTCAACAACAACTAATACCAAAACTGTGTCATGTTTATTCAACTACTGTTTTCATTTTTTCTATTATGTAAAATGGAAGAAAATATATATCTTTACATATATTGATTAAATATTTTCAACTTTTTAGGTATTAATACCTTGATCAAAATAATGTCCAGGTTTGGAAAGCGAAAAGAAGCTTCCTCGTTCATTAATCATAATGAGCGACTGGAGTTTCTAGGTGATGCGGTTATAGAGTTCGTATCCACGGTTCATCTGTATTACATGTTTCCTGACATTGAAGAAGGTGGCCTGGCTACGTATCGAGCATCTATTGTGCAAAATCAACATCTATCGCATTTGTCAAATGTAAGTAAAATTATATTTATATTAGCTACCTGACAGGGTGCATTATGTTATGTGAAAGATCTCCCATTCACCTGTAATTTTTTAGAGAATATATAAAATATCGCAATTTTTTTTTTTGCACTTTTACATACTTTTACCTTACTTATTACTTTATGAATTACATATTTCTTTGAAAATAGAATATGATTTGTGACAGCTTTTGAAGTAATTTAGTTAAACACAACTTGTTTTGTGCATATATTCAGACAGAATTCTTGATGGCTTTTAACTTACTTTTCTAATTTGGTTTATTAACAAAAAAAAAAAAAAAAACTGCAGCCAAATGGGGAAAAAAAAGAAATCGGTAAAACAGATTCATCATAAGACATGGATTTCCTGGTTGTTATTTAAATTTTTAAAAGAAAAAAAAACCAAGGAGTTATGAAAAGAACCAAATCATAAGTTACTGATAAAAAGACTGTACTTTTTTCATAAAAATTCTTCAGATTTTCTCAATTTTGTTTGAATATACTATTTAATTTTATTTAAATTGTGATAAAGGTCAGTAAGAACTAACTTCTGATAGATGTTTTACAATGGCAGGGATCACCCACCTTGCAATCGTATTGGGTAAAACTGGTTTATATTAGTTTTGTAGCAGGTACCTAAGTTCTAAGCAAACCAATGCGTAATTTGAATCATTTGTAGCAATGTCAATTCATTCAAAGTCGTTTTTGGTACAAATTTACATATATAAAAATTCTGTGCTTTTCTATAATTTTTCAATGAGTATAGTAAGTGTATTATTTATTTAAGATAAAATATTTGTTAATACATCTCAATAACTTCTGGGATGTATTCTATGATTAGTAGTATATCAGGGCAGGCACGAGGCATCGAAAATTGTGCATCCATCAAGAATTTAAAACTAAGTACCATGAAAGAAAAGTAGGGTGCCATAAAGGAAAAACTGAGTCCCCCATACATACTAACCTTAGAAGAAAGAACTGCAAATTTTAATGACATTTTTAAGAGGTAAACTGATATGAAGAAATTTTAAACTTAAAAAGAAATAGAGATTCCCCACCCCCCTAAACTGTGATTATCAAAACATAATTTGACTTTTTCTGCATAAAAATAGATAAATGCTCACATAATCTTTATTATATTAATTTTATTCATTGTTTAATATGTTATTTAATAAGTATATTTTAGAATAAACTTCAACATGATGAATGCATAAAATTTGAATAACTTTGTTAAAAGCAGCATATAATATAAAAATTAAAAGTATCGGCTGGTTTCAAAGACAAAATTCCACCTTCTTTGTCAAGACACTCAAGAAGTTCAACCGTCACTTGTCAGGAAAAATTTGGCGACAAATTCGCAAACGACATCAGTTGGTGATCTTTCTCTGATGAGTGAAAGCTTAAGACTTGTAACATTGTATTTCAGAAAACAACTTAAGTATATTTCAAACTGGTCCGAGATAACCATCTAGCACAAAAATATTCATTTTATGATATAGTTGTCAAATTGGAAATATGTCAGAGTGTATCCATAGTCATACTGGATCGGGGATGCTTTTGCGTTTAGTTCTCTGTCTTATCAAGGGTATAATAAATAATCACACAGTTTTTCCCATGAGTGATAAGGGCACTGCTTTTCCACCAAACTTTTACATTATATTAGTATCAAGTCAAACGGGAAAAAAATAATTTTGCCTGTAATTATATTACTCCTTGTTCCTCATCCATTTGAGATAAATGTGTATTAAAAAAAGTTACTTATACAGTTAATGTTAAAAACAAATATTCATTGCAAATGTGAACAACCTAAATTACCATTTTCAATGTTGAACTAATACTTTAATCGCATGGAAATTTTGAAAATTACTGGAATAAATACTATATGAAATCACTATTAACTCATCTCAAAGTTACAAACATCTCCAAAATTGCATAATTCCCAAACTTAATATAGAAATGGAAGTCTGTTTAGTAACATCTTTGTTGTAGATGCAAAATAAATTTAAATTTAATTATTTTGTTTCATAATTTGCAACTTTATCAAATTTAAAATATTTCATTTCATGTAACATTTTGCATGAGTATGAGCTTTAAAAGAGATAAAAACAAAAATTGAACTAGATTTTCATTAAAAGATATAAAAAACTAAAAGTGCAAAATATTATTTTTTCCAAATATGTTATGAACAGGTATTTACTGATCTTATTTTTAATTTGAAACTCTACTCTAAAATTTCAAATCATTAATGCTATTTTATTAGTTCAAGTATACATAAATATCTTTTTTCATGTTTTTGTATTATAATCTACTTGTATTTCTCTTTTGTAGAGACTTGAATTAGACAGGTATATGTTGTATGCTCATGGATCAGATTTATGCCATGACTTAGAGCTGAGACATGCAATGGCTAACTGCTTTGAAGCACTGATGGGTAAATATTTTTATTACATAAATGTGATCTTTTTAATGAACTAAAATTTGTTATGCCCATTTTCCCCATGAATGCTTTATTGGAAAATAGTTCACTTGGCTCTCCATTATGGCACGCTTACTTTTAAACTGTTTGCTGTGCTGTTTTTAGTGTTATGCTAGTGCTGAGTGTGTTGATATGTCACCTTATGATACATCCATATTTCGTATCAATACACTTATATGTGATACCTATACTTATAATACACTTATATGTGATACTAATAATACACTTATATGTGATACTAATAATACACGTATATGTGATACTTACTGTGTATCGATGCAATAACTTTTGATATGTATCATATCAAAAATTTTCTTCAACTCAAGGCAGAACTGTCTATTAAAACAGTAGGATAACAACCATGATAGTAAAGAGTTTTAGTTTTATCTTTTAGGTTTCAGTGGTGCATTTTGAATTTTTGTTAACACTTTACAACAAAGTTGAAAAGTGTTTATGACTTTGTTTATTCTGTCTGTCTGTCTGTTTGTCCGTCCATTAGCACGATAACTGCCGTAAAAATGACTTAATCAAAATGAAATTTTAGTATTTTGTTCAGACGGTCTGTGGGACCTATGGGAATATAAATGAATAATATCACCCAATTAGTTTTGGATTGAACCCGTGTTGAAAAAATAAAATACATTGAGCCTTATGGGACCTAATTTTTCAAGCATTTTTTAAGCGGATTTAAAATTTACAAATTGCTTCGAAAATTTTAGATAATATTCAAATTGTTCCATAAAATATATATAAAAAAATTCAGCGAAATATATTCAGTAGTTTTTTAAATAAAAATTAAAATAATAATAACACCTCTTATATGAAGCGATCACGTGACCATGATATGAAAAGATCACGTGACCTACTTCAAAATGATATATGGCATCCATCTTGTCTCAAAATCGTGATTTTTAAAGTTCTTTTTAATTCATATTGAGTGTTGTATCCTTCCTAAAACCACTTTATTTTTGCTTAAATTCTGTGCATCTACATACTGAAACAACGCAATTACAATATATTTGAGTTTAAATGATCATCCAAATTTGATTATTTCTACAACAAAGCCTATTTTTCACTTATGTAAAATGTAAACAGCAAAATACGTAGAATGAGTTGTATTAGAATTGCTGTATTTCTTTAACACAAAATCATTTAGTCCATGGAGTCTGCGTAGCTGATATGAATGAAATATTAATTGATTTTACAAAGAGAAGGACGATTTTTTTTCGATGAAGTTTTACGCATAGAGTTTAATTACTTGTAGCTCCATGGTCTTAATTTTTAAATAAAATAAATTATTATAGTATTGTGATGAATAACATGAATGGGAAATTATTTATGAATGAAATGCTGCTTTTATAGAGAGAGCCAGGCATGTTATTTTTTCTATGACGTCATTTGAATGAATTTCAGTTGTTTTTGATGAAGTTTTCAAATATAATAAATTATTGTAGTATTATGATAATTTTAAAAATATTACCGAGGAATGTATCACATTTTAGAGATGTTTAAACCAGGCAATTTATATTTCAATGCCGTCATTTGAATGAAGTTCATTTTTTTCTATGAATGTTAAAGTTTTCAAATATAATAAATTAATGTAGTATTGTGATAAGTTTTAAAATATTACCGAGGAATGTATTGCATTTTAGACATGTTTAAATAAAATTGCATTGAAGTTGGAAAGTGTTTCATAATCAATGCCTTACGCATGATTGATCTTTCTTGTTATTATTGTTTGGCCTAAAAAGCTGGCACTGTGTCAAGATTTTTCTGCATAATTAATAACAGAAATGCAAAGTAAAATTTACAGTAAATGCATTTCAACTAGTGATAATACGGTCAATAAGAAAGCCATATTGAAAGAATCCTCAGTTCTTATTATAACAGCAAAGTGAAAGTACATCAGATTCCATTGTTGTGGGAGTAAAAACTGTAACTTATGCTAAATTTTTATATTGATGAATATGAATAATATTATATATTCTCAAAGCTTGCTCTTCGCTTGTAAAATTGATTCTTAGTACTCAAAAGTATGTATGAGTCAAACTTTCAAATTTGTGAACCCGTTTTTGATACTTTTTAACATTTTTAATTTTAGTTTAAAAATAGTAAAAAAAAAGCTGATATCTCACTCATATATACTACACACATTTATACTGAAAACAAGAGTGTAATAAATTTAAATTTTAGAATTGATGAACAATTTAACTTCTATTAAAGTTAGTACTATAATTGTTGTCCTTTCTAAGCATAAGTATAAAATAGCCAGACATCAAAAACTTAAGTGGAAGATAAGCTAAAAATAAATAACATAGGTGATTCAGTACTGATGGATTTGATAATTGCGAGTAAACGCATGCTCTGTATTCTTTTTGTTTTATATATTATTTTCGATAATTTTTTGTGATGATTGAAAACCAAAAGTTACTTTTTCCAACTTAGATTACCTTAACATGCAAACTTACTATAATACAAAAACAAATAAAGATATTTCCATTTCTTATCAGTTTGTTGTGTTTGTTTGTTTGAGACCCAGACGTTCGACCTACCAGAAAGGTGTAAGGTAACCATTTGGACGGCCGGGAAGTGCCACCAAATTTAGACCAGAACCCAGTGGGGGAGGCATCCACAGGGACCGTATCCTCCTTCCCCTACCATCAACCTCTCGGAAGGACTTTCGGACCCACATGTTTAATGTGATCGTACTCCGCATGAACACGGCGGCAGTTGTGGCAGCGTGCAAATCCAGCATGCAAACCACCAGGCTACCGCACCCGAAATGTGCCAATAGCACGTGGTGTTCCCAAGTGGTCATCCACCCAAGTACTAACCGCGCCTGATGCTGCTTGACTTCGGTGATCTAACGAGAACCGGTGTTTTCAGCACGGTAGGGGCGTTGGCCACCAGTTTGTTGTGTGGGCATCTAATAACATATGCTACAGATAGCCAAATGAAATATAATTTTAATGAATTTTATATGATACAGAATCGATACAATGAAGGACAATAATGAAACAGTATCAATACATTGCTAAACTATACATATTGATATGCTGCATAAATTTACCCATCACTATGTCTGGTAAAATAATACTGTATTTTAATTTCATGTACAACAATTTGTACAATTAAGATATAAGATAGCTATAATTACCATTTTTATTTTTACACTAATATCGAAAGTTGTTAATCTGTTAGAAGTCATATTCAGTGCATCAGATTTATTTATGCCTGTATATAATTAATGCAAGTGTATCATGTTTGTCTTAGGTGCTTTATACCTGGATGGTGGTATTGAAGTTGCTGATAAAGTATTTTCTAAAGCTTTATTTGATGACCCTCAGCTTATGGATGCATGGAAGAATTTCTCTCTTCACCCACTTCAAGTAAGTATTTCCTATTTGCTCTCTGCTATTTTGCAGTTTTTTGTGTATTTTTTTGCTCTAATTTATTGATTGTTATGTTAAGAAAATATCTTTCATAAAAAATTTAATGTCAGAATCTGAATGAACGACATCAGTCTTCACCTTTGGCATTTTTGTATTGATGAATTATTACAGTTGGGCTTGTGTTCCCATTACATTCTTGTGATATGTTACATGACCCTGTAAATAATGTTTTTCATTTTAAGGTCACTTGATCTTGCTTTGACTTTTGACCTTGAACTGCAAAAAAGTGTAATTTTAATTGCAATACACTTATAAATATTGTTGAAATGCTATTTATATCAAGCTCTGCATTCTCTTTCAGATCTTAAATTCAGTAAAATGAAATTTATAAAATCATATGCACATTAGAAAATATTTATAACTTTTAGTTAAAAATAATGATATTTTTTCTTAAGAGTTATTTAATTAATTATGCTTTTGTGTGAGTTTCTAACATTTTTTAAACAGCTGATATCATATACTTATTTAGAATTCTTTTTTTCTCACTGATGCTTTGGTTTTTTGAACTTTAAATTTTGTATAATAGAGATAAATAATATATTAACAAAATATATATTTTTGAAAACATTAAAGATACACTTTTTTTGCAGTTCGAGATTAAAGGTCAAATCAAGTGACCTTGAAATGAAAAATATCATTTGTAAAGTCGTGGCATATCACGAGAAAAGTCATACCTTTAGCTATAAAATAAACCTTATTTGAGTGCAATCCATAGAAAAGGTCAAAATATAAAGACGTTCAAATATGTCAAGAATCATACAAAATTACTAAATTTTCCAAACTTCAAATTTTTATAAATAAAAAATTAATGAAACTTGGGGGCTGAAATTTTGCATAATGAATGGATAACAAAATAGCCAAGTTTTAAAAAGAATCTGTTTAGGTTGGATTGGGTTGGGGGCTGTGTTCATTTGGCATGAAGTGACCCACCTCTACAGGACATCAGTGATTTGTAAGTATAAATTATTGCCCTGAAAAATATAATTATTGAATAAAACAAAGTGGAAAACCCAGGCCGTCCGACTCATCTAGAGGACTTGAGCAACTATTTGGACAACCGGAATAAAACAAAGTTGTTGTTGTTGAAACCCAGACCGTCCGACCTACCAGAAAGGTGTAAGGTAACTGTTTGGACGGTCGGGAAGTGCCACCCAATTTAGACCGGAACCCAGTGGGGAAGGCATCCACAGGGACCGTACCCTCCTTCCCCTACCACCAACCTCTCGGAAAGACTTTCGGACCCACATGTTTAACGTGATCGTACTCCGCATGAACACGGCGGCAGTTTTGGCAGTGGCTGGAATCGAACCCGGGCCTACCGAGTGCAACTCCAGCGCGCTAACCAATGGGCTACCGCGCCCGGAATAAAACAAAGTGTCGAAGTTTAGAAAAATTATTAATTTTAATATGGTCTGAGTTGCAAATAATGAATTCATTATAAAGTGTTAATATAACATCATGAATATCCTGTATATTAATATTATTGAAGAGGTCTTTAAAGAGGTCTTTAAAATCAGAAGTATAAAAACCATAAATATTACTTATATTTCCTAAAATAGTAATTGAAGCATTACTTATTACCTAGAATAAAATAATCATATCTAGAGTAGTACAGACTTCCATTCTTTTATTTTGAACATTTTAGTAATATAATTTGCTAGCAGTAATAGTGTATGTGTTATGGACACCTGTGACTGTTTTACCTTTAAGTGAATTTTTATGACATGTTGATAATAAAACTAGGTATAAAAATTTTAAATATTTAGATGTTGTGAAGTTTAATTCATGATTTATATTTATTATTTTGTTTCCAATATTAATATAAATGTGTGGTTCTAGTTTTATCAAATATTGTATGTAAAAATTTTTACATATGACAGCATAATTGTTAAAGGCTTTTCTAAATTTATACTAAAATATTTTAAATTACTAATGGTATGTATCCACATATTGAATGCCTTTAATGGCTGTGCATATTTACTTGCTAGTTTATAAATACATTTATCTAAGGTAATTGATTTTAAATCATTAAAGAGTTATTACTGGTAGGCCATCTAAATTTAATACCATACTAGCAGTATACCCATTCTTTGTGGAATATAAAGAAACTTAAAATTCATAATTATGTATAAATTCTTATAGTATTCTAAATGACATTGTTATTCAAAACATTTAATTTAATTCTCTGAAAAAAAAAAAGTATAAGAATCTTCGTTCTCATTATACAAAATTACCTTCACAGGCAAATCTGAAGAATAAAACATCCTGGTCCAATTTGTAAACAAATTTACAAGAAACATGAAACTAAAATTTGGTATTGGAATATATACCTGTACCATTTTTATTCTGTTCCAACAATTGGCTAAATTCAGTATATGAGTTTCAAAAATCTTTGCCAAAATAAAACAGATGACTTAAGAAATTGAAAATATCAGTAATCCCCATAGCCTTTCAATCTGAATGATATATTCCATTCAAAAATGTAATTACAATAAAAGTTACTTTTATATAGATTTCTTAATTATTCTAATCAGAAAGGATTTAATAAAAATTGTCTGCTGTATAAACTTCTTGAGTTTAATTCCATTGCTTTGCAACACATCATTTTTTTTTTTCTGCTACTAACTCTGCTGTAACCTGTTAATTCTGCTATAAACTCATTAGGTTTAATTCTGTTGCTTAGCAAAAGGATATATATATATATTTTTTTTTTCAAAAAAACTTGCAGCAAAAATATCGTTTGTACAATGCTATTTCTATGAGAGGTTCGATTTTCACTGATATATAGATAACCCCAGGTCCTAGAAACTCGAAACATGGACTAAATTTTAAGTCAGACTATTTTACAGCTACTCACAAAATTTCATGAAATTTGGTGCAGCCATTCTCCTGTGATGATGAGACAAACACACATAAGCACACAGATTTTCAATTTTACTAATATAGGTAACAGTACATTTTTTAATGATTCGTCTGTTACAGTATTTATGTCAGCAGTTACTGTATGTCCATGTATTGGATTTATGAACTTAGAATAATATTCACTGTTTCATACACATTACATTAGCATTTTTATCACTGAATGTCATGTCATAATCTAATACAAGTGATTTTAATATTTCATTATAATTGATTATCTATATAAATAAAATTAAAAATCTGTCTGTCTGTCTGTTTGTCCTGTCATCCCGGGAGAACGGCTGAACTGAATTTGATCAAATTTTGTTGGTAGCCTGGAAATAGTCCCACTTAAAATGTAGTCCATGTTTGGAGTTTCTACGATCAGTGGTTCTTGAGATATTAGTAAAAATCGAAATTTTCGTTTGTCTCATCATCATGAGAGAACGGCTGAACCAAATTCGATGAAATTTTATGGATAGCCTTGATATAGCCCCCCATAAATTTAGCCCAAGTTTCGAGTATCTAAGACCATTGGTTGTCGAGATATTAATGAAAAACGAAACTTTTTCCTAGGCGCTCTACTCTCTAAATCCATGGTTTATCCAAGCAAAAAGCTTGAAAATCGTTTGAAAGTGAATTAAAACCTTATCTCTGAGTTTGATGGGAGATTTTTTGCACTAATTAGTCACTTTCTGAAAACATGAATTGTTTGAAACATTATTTAAATGGGAAATCTATCTCCATGGTTTACTTTTCACAAGCTTTTACTGAACAATGAAAAGTATAAAAAAATCAAAATGGTTATTTAGTTTTGCAGATTATGAGGAAGATTCTATCTTATATGATGTTGCTCAGAAACGCAATTAAATTAAATCTGTCTGTTAATTTTAATTATTATTCTTTCGATTTGAATAATAAATAAATGGATATAAAAATATATTTTAGAAAAGAACGATGTGATTTCTCTTATAGTATTTTTGACTGGATAATATCAATTACGGTCTTTAGGTTTAAACGTTATTATTATTGATATATTCGGGGATTATTGATATTTTCAAGTTATTATGCAATTGTTTTATTATGACAAAAATTGTTTAAACTCATATATTGTACGTTGTACGAGTAATCTTCTACAAATACACGGGTATATCTTCTAATCTACGAGAATGTAAGTAGTACAGGTATATTGGCATATGTTTTGATATATATTGGCATATATTGGAATCAATTATGACGTTCTGGTATAAAGAGTACGGGGATTAGTGATATTTTCAATTTATTACGTTATCTCTTTTATTTTGGCAAAGATTTTTGAGACTCATATTGTAATACGGGTAATCTTCTACTAACACACTGGCATATTTTCTAATCTGCAACAGTATAAGTAGTACGGGGTTGCATATATTGATTCAATTCCTTTTTCTTGTAAATTTGCTTGCAAAAGGGGCCAGGATGTTTTATTCTTCAGATCTGCCCGTGAAGATAATTTTGCATAGTGAGAACAGATATTCTTAAACTTCTCTTTAAGAGCAATAAATTTAATATTTAACAGAATTTGCACATGATTGCGAATTATAAGTTTCTTTATATTATATACTCCGTACGAAGAACGGGTATGCTGCTAGTTATATATATGTGTGTGTGTGTGTATCACATTTGTAGAACCATTCAAAGAAAAGGCTCTTTAGTTACAACAGTCTACTTTATAAAGCTGACAGTCTTAGAACATAATTTCTTATATTGGCCAAGCTCTCCATCGCCGACCATCTTGCAAGAGACCTCCATGCAGTCTGCAGTAGTTTCACGCAAATTACAAATGTGGTAGAGGAGGAATCTGATGATGGCATGGGAAACATGCTATCTTCGTGCTTTCTACACTTCAAAAATGTGATGAGGATGCAGTTTCAGATGAGAAAGTTCAAATAGTAGTTAAAATTAGTGACCATATATGGTGTTATAAAAGAAAAGAGGAAGTATGGGCATTCTTTGTTAATATTAATAGTGTAGGATAGAATTTAATGTGGTTACAAGAAGCGTGTGACATGAGATTAGAATTTGGGATAAAAATTGTGAAGGAAAAGGGTACATTAATTGGAGAAGCTTAAAATTTATGTATCATATATATATATATATATATATATATATATATATATATATATCTCTTAAATTCAGGAATTCAGGATATTTCATTTTGAACAATAGTTTTGATTTAGTTAATCACCTTAGCAAGTTACCACAAATTCTTGGTTTCCAAACCTTTGATTTTAAAGACCTATTTAATAATATTGTCATTAAAGATTTACATAAAGTTATTATCTCTCTTTATCATGACTATATATCTTCCAATCATGATGCTTTAAATGTCAAAAATTTTCCTATGCTCTTGCACTTTGTGTTATACAACAATTATATTATCCAAGGTGATAACATTTATTTACAAACATCTGGTGTACCACAAGGTGGCTGTAGTAGTAGTATACTCGCTAACTTATATCTTTATTATTATGAATGTCATTTTAACTCTAATTCATATATTATATATAGATATGTTGACGACTTAATTTGTATTATCATTGATGATTCCTATCCCATTAATATTGATTTTTACCCGTCTAACCTAGAATTAATTCCTAATGAGCCTTGCGTTAGTCAAACTGTTAATTTTTTAGACCTCAATTTAGATACCCTCAATAATCATGTAATCACCAATCTATATGATAAAAAAGATTCTTACAACTTCACTATCATAAAGCTGCTATCATATCAATCTTGTAATTCTATTCAATTGTTTAGAAACATCATTTTAAACCAGCTATTTCGAATACATCGACTTTCTGATCCTCAGTTTCACTTTCTCCACATCAATAAACTTAAACGCATTTGTCAAAACTACCTATATCCGGAAGTATTTGTAAATAATATTATTAATAATTTCAAATATACCACGTAATAATTTTACACATGCATTATTTATCTTTGATTGGTTAACTCATTTTTGAATATTCACCCATTCTTATCACCTTACTTACCACTTGGCCTGAGTCTAATACTGTTTACTATTTTAGAATGTCTATTTTCCACTTGTCCTGAGTCCTATACTGTTTACTATTTTCGAAAGTCTCCATACTTATTATGTATCGTTCAATTGTATTCATTCCCACTCGCATTGACGAAGTGAGGTGAAATGCTCGCCCACTCGCATTGACGAAGTGAGGTGAAATGCTCAGTTACTAGTTTATCTTACACGTGCTGCTATTATTTCACATTACAGTTCGTGGAGGTATTGTTTTTCAGCTTTTGTATAATTCAATTGATTTATTTTTCTAATTCCACTAGCCAGTAGACAGCTCCAATGGTGTCTATAGTTAAATACTATCGCCATTGTCAGAAACTGGCTATTCTATCGGTTTTAATTCGAATTGTATGGCTGTCCTGATGAGAATGCAATTTCGAACTGACCGCCATTTTTTGTGTGGTTTCGATTGATTGTTCTCTATTCTTGATCTCTTGTCTTGAGCTGATTATTATTGCCTATTCTCATTTTTGCAGAGTTTTATTTTTATTTTTATTTACTTTTATATACTTTTAATTGTGATTTTTGAATCCTAATATTCTTCTCATCCCCCTTTCCAATGTAGTGATATGTAACCTTCTATCTTTATCCTTAGACTTGGCTTATAGTTACTCATTTGTAACAGATATGCTAGAGATGGGTTTTTTTGTACATACAGTAGTTTATGCAAAAATTTTTCGATTAAAATCATTTAATTTTTATATATATATATATATATATGTATATTGGTTTTATACGTAGATATCTTATATTTTTTAAATTATGGTTATATGAGTTACAACTTACCTCTAATCTATCATTGGAATTTCATGAAATATTTTTATTTTATATATATAATATATATGAGAATATTGCTTATTTGAAATTTATATTTTCTTTTTAAATTAGGAGCAAGAACCTGATGGTGATAGAAGATTAATTGAAGCTTTGCCATTACTTAAGGTATGTCTCACTTAAGCACCAACTTAAGTGAGCACTAACTTCTTACCTATTTTATAATGTGAAAATTTTACAAGATAATTTTTTTTTTTATGATTTCTTAAAAGACTTGATATCTTATAATTAAGATATATTACCACACCAATTTGCATATAATACCACTGGAAATCAGCTTTATCTGAAAGAAAATCATACTAGAATTTGGAAAATCACAGATTTTTCAAATATTTAAAAATAGTTATATTAATGTTCAATTTAAAGATAAATTTTCCAAAACATGCAAATTTATATTTTATTTTATGTTTTAGTGTCTAGGGTATGTATTTTAAGAGCATCTCAAATTATGGATTTTTTGTCATTGATCTGGATTGACATAAAATATTACTAGGTGAAAGAAAATAAACTATCTAAATAAACCAATAAAAATAACTAAATAAACTAATAAAAATAACTAATAGAAATTGCATGGAAGTACGATACTCTTGCCTTTGCATCGAGATTTTTACCCTGAAGGATGAAAGACACAAATGCACATTTTCAATTAGAACACTTTTATTTGAATTTATTTGAATGGTGCTGGATGGTTCATTCTAATGGTTCTAACATATTTTCCCAACTGTTAACCTTGTTATATGGGAGTTCCAATGAATCATCCAATCATTTGAAATCATGCAGTATGGTTTTATAATGTAAACAAACAGAATGCTAATCACAGGTTCTGTCTATGTTATTATTTAGTATGCATTCTCATTTTAATTTTAACTTAATGCTTACCTTTCTGGGTTATTGGAATGTAAGCGATTCATTTCTTTTAAGTTTGGGTTTTGAAGCTATATGTGATAGTGGAATTTTAAGATTATATTAGATTAAAGAATGACTATTCAAGATGTTTACAATCTGTGGGGAAAATTACTAGTACATTGAATAAACCAAATAGTAATAAAATAGATGCAGATAGTAACTACAGAAGGTAAAAGAAAGAGCTCTGACAGTTTTTATGAATGAAAAATTGCAACATTGGTTTATGCATAGATCCATGTTTTGAGATGCACCATTCACAAGAGGTGTATTAATTTGTGAAAATAGGAACACTATTTTTCTATATATATAATTGAAAATAATCTGTATTAGTTATATGAAGTTCTGACTATGATCATTTGGGTATTTTCCGTATGTAACTGATAACTAATTTTAATCATGACTTATAAACTAATTTTAAGTAATAATTTTCAATCCATTTTAATTTTTCATATTTCAAAAAGAGAAAATTTATATTAAATGTATTCATTGAATGGAAAATAATTTTTTCTTTTATTCCTAAAAATAATAAAATGCTGTGATGAATGGAAGATTAGTGAATTTTTTTTCAGGAGTTAAGCTTAGTGCGAAAAATGAGAAATCCTTTGAGGACAGTTCACAAGGAAAGCACTCCACCCTTTGGACCTCAACAGTTTCGGAGTGCTGTTGTCCACAAAGGGTTAAATATAGCTGTAAGAATAAATCGAGCAAGAGAACCGATAAATATTTTCTTTCTAAGTCATTAATTCTGTAAACCTATATGTAGTGTTAAATTGGCTTCTCTGCAGGGAAAGTTTTTTTTCTGTAAAAACAATTTTTTTTTATACATAAAAATATGCTGTATGTAAAAGGGCACATACACATAACTCTTAAGAAGTTGTCTCACTAATCTCTTAGGGGCACAAGAGTAAGAGTATCATAATTGGTATATTTTTGTGTTAATCTCAATATATATTAGGATTACACTGCCATTGGAGATAACAGTACCCATGAACTGGTTTTGTTCTTATATGTTTGTTAGCATGGAATAACCAATATGTAATGCCAGCAAAAAAGTTTTTTATTTTATTTTATTATTTTCCAATTTTTTGAACCTCTATGGGAATAAACTCTGTCTTAACTTGTAGCTTTCTTCAAAATTTAGTTCAGGCTTCACAAGATTATAATGTCCAAGGTAAAATTATGCTTTCATTACTGCACCAATGGACCGGTTTTGCACTCCATGAGGCAGATTCTGGCAGTTTTTCTTGCTGCCCTTGCCGATACTGGTTATTCCATGTTAAGAAGTGACACCAATATGACACCGGTCCATAGATGCTGTTATCTGCAATGGGAACATGTAATCCTAACTTCATGAACCGCTATGAGCAGATTCTTTAAATCTTGACATGTGTGTTCATGGGGTTTCACAAAACATTGCATTATAACCCAGTTTGATTATAGTTTATATTTTGTCTCCCTTTTATTTATTTATTATTATGTTTTTAATATACTTTTATAGTAAAATATTACTGTTTGTTTGTTTTTTTTAGAAAGTTGCGAAGTTTGAGGAAACTATAGGCATTGAATTCAACCATATTCGCATCCTTGCTAGAGCATTGACACATCAAAGTTTAGCTTATAATAATCTCACTATGTAAGTTATCTGTTAAACTATCACTTTATTTTGTATCCATTAATACAGTGAAGTAAACCCTGTACCAGGGGTCCCATTTCAGCGCGAACCCGCGAAATCCATAAAAAATCTCATGTAAAAATTTAGGCTGTGCGAGAATTTCTCTCCCTCCAGTTCCGGTCTAAAATTATTTTTTCCTTCAAATTGGATATCGATAAATCCGATGACTAGAGATGTAGATTCGCGGTGGCCATGTCGCCATTTTTGGCGACCGAAATTTCTCCAGAATCCTTTCAGTCCCCGGCGCCCCGCGGCTGGTAGATCGGGTCGATCGCTTCGCGACCGCAAATCGCGATCAGTCGCCTCGTTGTTGCGAATCGTGGGCCAATTGCCGCACGGTCGGTGACCGCGATTCCGTATCCTCGTGTGAATAGCAGTCAATCGCGATTTGGGCGCACTAAAAGTACTACGTGTTTCTAATTAGCGAGATATATTATAGAAAATTATGAATGTCTCCCCCGCTTACGTGGGTCGCAAATTCGATCAAATAACATTTTGCTTTTTTCTTTTTTTATAAGATTCTTTCACGGGTTTGAATTATGTTCTTTCCGAGTACTTCCCGCATTTTTCGTGTGTTGTTCGAGAAATTTTCTTCTTTCCTCGGACGAAAATCCTTTTCCCCCTACACAGTATGTCTACAGGTTAAAAAAATCCCGAAAATGTCGTGAAATTGGCCATATATACCCCAAAAATATCGCAAAATTTGAACAAAGCCACGAATTTTTTATCAGATACATTCCCTTCTTACATCTGAAAATCTGTTTCTCTGCGATTGCGTAAACGACGATCCCCACAGTTTCTGAGGGGAGATGACTAATGAATATCTTTTTGCCAATTTTACAATATATTTGTATCGACTGATTTTTTTTATAATTATTTCGTTTAATATACAAAGAATGAAAACCAAACCATTTTTCTACTGTATTATTAATAAAATGAAGGGTTATTTTGCAGCAGCATCACGAAAATCTGCATTTGTATGCGATCCTCGGCATACCTCGTTTAATTTGAAAAATATTTCCCACTTTTCCAATCTGTTTGCATCGACTACAGTGTTTGTAATTGTTTCGCGTTTTATACAGAAAAATTATTTTGCAAACGTATTATTTATGAAATAAAGAGCTATTTTGAAAACAAAAAAAAAAAAGTCGACACTTTTCAAACAGAATGGCTAAAATCACATGATTGGCTTGAGATTGAACAAAAGGACGATGCAACCCCATGTTCTGCAAGTTTTGTAAAAAATACAAAATAAGGAATCCAATTTTAAACATCAAGTCAAAATTATTACCTAATTATATTTGCCTAGTGAAATAGTTTTCGTCGATATTCGCCCTCGGCGATCAAAAATCGTTAAAATTTTTAATTGCTATTGCTGCATGAAAATCATAAAATGATTTTAAAAATCAAAATATAAAGTAACAGTCGGCCCTCGACTTTTGCAGTTTACAGACAAAAAAATCGTAAATTCGCATGTGAGTCATTTTACTTAAAATAACCCATGCAGACGTTATTATAAGCAAATAAAATCATAACGTAAGCATGAGGGAAGTCAGGAATTTTAGTATTATTGCTAACAAGTGTGTGTGGGGGGGGGGGAGGTATAAAATTACCAAAAATATGCTTACTTAATACTTAAACGACTCCTAATTATTTTTTATAAAAAATGTTAAAAGAATGTTAGTTTTAAGAATTAAAAAATTTAAATGTCGAAGAATATGAGTTATATTTAATGCTTTCTTTTTTATTACTTTCTAAATTAGCATGGTAAAATAAAAAATGAAATTTTAAGTTTCTCTCCTTATGACAGAAAATCTCTCCCAAAATTTTCTGGAAGGAGAGAAATTCTCCCCCTCTTTTCCTGACTTAGTGGGGACCCTGCCCTGTACCATGCATAACTGCAGCTGTTGCTTTTCTGTCAAATCTTAAATATATGATAGTTTATTTTTTTATTCTAATATTATTATTAGAGTTTTTAATGTAGATTTATATTTCTTTACTATATCAAATGATATTATAGAGAACTATTATAGTTAACTATAATAGCTAAACTATCATTTTATTTTGTGTCCATCATGGTAAAGTAAGCCTCTCTATCGTGCTTAGCTACATCAGTCATTTTATTGTCAAATATTGTTATAATTTGAATATAAATTGTAGTAATTTGTTTACATTTTCTCTTAATAGGGGATCGAATCAAAGATTAGAGTTTTTAGGCGACTCAGTTTTACAGCTTGTTGCATCTGAGTATCTCTACAAATTTTTTCCGGAGCATCATGAAGGACACTTATCTGTACGTACAAAGTATATTTTGTTTCCTCATTAACATAACTTTTCTGTGTATATATAATAAAAATATATATAATAAATATATATATATATATATATATATATATATATAATAAAAATAATTTATGAAAATCCAAAGATATATTAGAGAAAATTTGTAACACAAATATAAAATCATAACTTAAAAAATAAGAAAGCCAAAATTATTCAATTTTGTTTTAATTTTGGCTTTCTTATTTTTTAAGTTATAGTTTTATATATGTGTTACAAATTTTCTCTAGGATTTACATCAACTATTTTTATTATTGAAATCATTTTTCTTATTAGCTGAACTTGGCATAATAAATAAATGTATTTTGCATTCTCTAGCATAGCTGCCAACTCTCCCGGTTTTTTGCTATATCTCCCGGTCTCCCGGGTAAGTCGCTCAGTCTCCCGGTTTCCACTCAGCTGCCCTTATTTTCCTCCTTTCTAGGCAGAAATCACGCGAATGCAAATCATGACTTTCAGTTGTTTTCCGCAGTGCAGTTTTCTGCTACAGCGGTGTAGGAATGGATCGCGATTGACTTTTGTATTTGTATCTACAGGTTACAAAGTAAAAAAAATCGGAAACAGATCACGAATATTCCGAAAATATCACGAAATGAGAAACGAAGTCACAAATTTTGAAATCGAAGTTTTCCCGTTCTTTCATCAAAAAATCCGTTTCCCAGCTATCGCGTAATCGGCGCTCGCAAACGGCGATTATTCCCACAGCGTCACGAGAGAGATAACCAATGATTATCTAATTAATATGTGAGAAACTCATTTGCATCGACTAAAATTTTATTAAATTATTTTGTTGTATATACAAAACTATTGTTCAAACGTATTATTAATGAAATGAAAGTCTTTTTTGCAGCAGTATCGCTAAAAACGACGTTTGTGCGCGATCCTCCTTATATTTCATTTTATTTTGAAACTATTTTCCCACTTTTGCAATCTGGCAGCATCGTCAAATTTTTTTATAATTATTTCGCATTTTATACAGAAACTATTGTTCAAACGTAATATTAATAAAATGAAAAGCTATTTTACAGCATTATCGCGAAAAACGGCATTTGTGCGCCATCCTCCTCATATTTCGTTTAATTGTAAAAATAATTTCCACTTTTGCAATCTGTCTGCATCGTCCAAAATTGGGCTGATCAAAATCTCCCGGTTTTTTCATATTTTTGCACAAAAATCTCCCGGCTTTTCATATTTGGAGGTTGGCAGCTATGCTCTAAACTGAATTACTATATTTTTTTAACTTTTCACACTTCTAGGTATAATTAATACTATTAATTTGCTTTAGTTTTTGTTAATCTTTAAATATATATATATATATATGTGTGTATATATATGTATATATATATATATATAAAAATATAATTTAGTAAATCCAATGTTAGAATGTAAGTATATATATATATATATGTAACATAAAGAGAAGAAAGAAAGAGCGACAATGTTAGATAGTAAGTATATATATATATATATATATATATATATATATATATATATATATTATATATATATATATAACATAAAGAGAAGAAAGAAAGAACAACAATGTATCAAAATTTCGCTGGGGGGGGATTGTGACCCCAACTTCCCAGTTAAGCCAGCTTAATATCATGACGACACTCCCAGAAGCGGATACACTGTCGAAAACCAAATACACCATACTTAAATCACAATATGTAAAGTCAAAAAGGTGAAAGACCCATACTGACTATACCCTTAGGCTGCATTGCGCCTAAGGGTATATTTTCAGAAGGTTGTTTTTTCGGAGTAGTTGATAAATTTATATATATATATATATATATATATATATGATTTTTATCATTTTGGATTTCAAATTATGAAATTACATAGATTAAAAGTTTTGTCAAGTCATCAAACATTACCACTTTATAAAGCATGGAATGTTTGTGTATTTAATTAAAAAAAATCTTGTGTGTTTTGTTCAATATATGACTTTTCCTAGAAATTAACAAATTTTGATATTATGTGAAAAAAATAGCATGAATTGTAGCTTTGTTATTACCAGATCTTAGAAAAAAATCAAATATTGTTATTATTAATTAAAATAAGCATACCAAATTTCATCTAGTTCTTTTGATTATTTTGAGAGATATCCTGCTTCTTTGAAAAGTAAAATTTGTGATATTTCGAGGATGGCTAGTGGTAATTACTAAATAATAGTGTCCACTTATTTCTGGTTAGAAGTACTTACAAAGCACTCAATCATTTGATAACAGTAAACATGTTTTATTCTTTTTATTTTAGTTTAGAAACATGCAATATCTGGGAAACAGCACATGTTATCATTCTGTAAATTATGTCATTTGCTTCTGAATAAGAAAAGAAAATACATATAAAATGTCTATTTTAGCAAAAAAAAAACTCAAAATATTTATTTTTTTATAATTTTTGTTTCAGATTAAAATAAACTCAAAAAGTTGAAAACCTTTATGTCTGTACTCTCCAAAAAATCCATAGGCCTCTACCATTTATCATTTGGAATAATTGTACCAAATGCCATTCAATTTTCTAAATTTTCTCAAAAGATATAGCACTAAATGCAGAAAAGTAAAATGGTCAATGTTTGAAGAACAAACACCTCATGATAACTCTTGAACAATGATGTCCACTCATTGGTCATTCCACATACTTATAAAGCTTTCACACATTTGCTAATAGGGAATTTGTTTTATGTTTTTTTTTCTATTATTTCATGAATACACTTTTATTGAAAATTAATTCTGTGGAATTTCTGAAAAATCAATGCAGATAGCTATATTTGAGTCATTAATGAAAATTTATAGTACAGTGACCGCCGCTTATAAGAAACACGTTCGTTTCGCTCGTTTTGTTTCTTATAAGCAGTTGTTTCTTAAATCCGGAAATTTTTTTAAATATCGTTCTTCCATTGTAAATACTAACTATTGAACACAGTTTTACAGAATTTAAAAGATAAATGTATATAAGCAAAATATTAGTACGTACATAATACATTTGTAAATTAAGTTTTGCATTCAAAAATATTTCTTATTTTACAAATTAAGCCTTACAACTTAAAATATTATCTATATGCATATAGTATGCAGTTAAATAAGAATAAAAAGTAAAACTCATAGGTCGTTCATTTATGTATAAGAGCAAAGTACATTTTCATACATATCGTAATCTATTACTGAGGAATAGCAAAAAACTTATGCAGTGTTGTTTGTGTTAATGAGTCTGTGATTAGTTTACGTACATCCATTTCTAAATCATAAAATAGTCCATAAACTTTTTCTGATGCCCCTCTGTGTTCAAAAGTTTTTCTAATTATAGTTAGGGCTTCTCGCGACTGTTTGGCTGTAGGAAAATTTTCTTCTTGTGGAACTTCGTCTTCATTGCAAACATTCTGAATTTCCGCACTATGTCATCATCACTGTTTTCTTTAGATGTTTGTAAATTTTCGTCGTTGTGAATCCATTCTTCGAAAGGTGCTTCTAATTTTTCTTCATCTTCTGCTAGTATGTCGACATTATTTTTCAAAAATCCTGCTTTATGGAAGCAATTAAAAATGTATATGTCAGAAACCTTTTTTCATGCGCCTGCGATCATATGGATAGAGCATCAAGCAGGGTTATTTTCTTGCTTACTGACTACACGGAGGTAGAGAATCATACTTTTTAAGTAAACTTTGCTTTTCAAGCAAAGTAAGGGGGTTTTCTCTTTTGCGACATGTTTCCACTAGCAAAACATAAAATGACTAACTAAAGCTGTACGAATCTTATTTGAGTGCATAAGCAAAGATGCCTTTCCTTATCAGTGCGTTTCCTTAACTGCCAAAAGATTAAAATTCGTTTCTTACTGGTTTGGGGTTGTTCCCCCCAAGCATTTCTACGGAGAAATTCTCTGTCATCCTTTGTTACATAGCAAACTCCCACCCCCTTCCCGTACGCCCAGAGACAAGAGATAACAACTCGTCCTTCAGTTAACCTTAAACAAATCGATTTTTTTTTACGCCCGCGTCGCAAGGAAATCAACAAATTTCTGTAGAAAACTGTTTCTTATAAGCGGAATCGTGTTTCTTATAAGCGACACAATTTTAATGTTAAAACGAAGTTTGTATTTGTTTCTGTCGTTTTGGGTCTTATAAACGGCTGTTTCTTATAACCACTGAATCTTATAACCGGCGGTCACTGTAGTACTAAGCTTAAACAATATTGCGCTTCTGTATTTAACTTATTACATTTTTAAAGATGAATGTATTGAAATAATTGTGGTTTGTTTTAGATAATCAATTACAAGACTTTAGCTGAGTTATGAAACCTCTTCAATCCAATTTACTTCAAAACTGAATTAGAATTTAAAGTACCTTATTATAATATTTTGCTTTTAAACGGTGTTTCTTTATATTTGAAAGTGCAATTTTATTTTTCCTTTTATATAGCTACTGCGTAGTTCCTTGGTCAACAATCGTACAATAGCTGTAGTGTGTAGCGAATTAGGCATGGAGGAGTATGCAATTTATGACGAGAATAGAGTTGAGCTTAAATCTAAAGATAAAGCTGATTTTTTAGAAGGTAAGAGTATTTCCCATTGTTTTTAATTTTTTCTTATTTTTGGATATTTCCTTTTTGGATTAAAGCACAGCCATCTTGCTCAAAAATGAAAATCGTTCATGGATCCATAGCTTTTCATTATTTTGTATTTTATCTATTATTGCATTTTTTTGTTTGAAAAACAATTTTTGTGAATCAGATTTTAAAAGTAATTATTGTATATTTGAAAATCTTCTGAAGATGTGCATTTTTATTGCCAATTTTTAAGTTTAGAGTTGAGTTTTTTCACATATTCATAAAATTATTTATAATTTTCACTTACAAAGAATTTTATAAAGATCCATGGTTTTATTGCAGCTTTATGAACTACAGAAGTATTATTCCCAAAAGATGCTTTTTAATAAAATTCTCTGAACTGGAAGTGATTTTATGTAAATTTCACATTCAAGCTAAGCCACTACTGACATAAAGATTAAATTTAATTTGTAGATTTTTTTCCCCTATTAGCAGCACTCATGTTGGATTTTATTTTTAAAGTAATACATACCAATGTGTTTGAATTTGGATTACGCTCCCATTGTAGGTACCAATTTCATGCTTATGTACATTGTCAACATGGAATAGTCAATATCTTTAATGGTAACAAGAAAACTTTATGTACTGCAATTTTATAAACCTCTATGGGAACCAGCAAGTACGGCCCTATCACATAACCACAAATTTCTTCAGAAAGCCAAGTTCATAATTGCAGAACCCACCCATAGGAGAACCTCATAGATAGCTGTGTGGTAAGACTAAACTTGTTGGTTTCCACTTTCCATAGAGGTTCACCAAATTGCTTATATTGCAGTTATTGACTATTCCATACTGATGAGTGCATAATAAGCACAAAACCAGTCCAAGTGCAAAACTGATCCTTATGCAAATTTAATTATTCTAAAAAATGTAAAGCATTTCCTTAAATAGGAAAGATACAAAAAAATTTTGAAAAATACCCCAAACCCTATAAAAAATTTTTAAAAACAGAAAATTACCCTTAAAATGCAAATATCATCATAGTCTGGAACATGCTTATGACTAGGGCGAGAATTTTTATACATTAAAAATTCCGAAAATATGCCATGTAATATGCATTAAAAACATTCAAAACATACACAAAAATATGTATTTATTCAAAAGTTGTGAATAGTTTTAAGACTTTTTTTTAACAGTGAATCACTTTAAATATTAATATAAATAATAATTATAATAATAAATAAACAAGAAAGATCAATCATGCATAAAGCATTGATTATGAAACACTTTCCAACTTCAATGCAATTTTATTTAAACATCTCTACGATACATTCCTCAGTAATATTTTTAAAATTATTACAATACTACATTAATTTATTATATTTTAAAACTTGAAACTTCATCGAAAAAAATGAACTTCATTCAAATGACGGCATTGAAATATAAATTGCCTGATTTAAACATCTCTAAAATGCTATACATTCCTTGGTTATATTTTTTAAATTATCATAATACTACAATAATTTATTATATTTAAAAACTTCATCGAAAATAAATGAACTTTATTCAAATGACTTCATCGAAATATAAATCGCCTGGGTCTCTGTATAAAAGCAGCATTTCATTCATAAACTTTTTTCCATTTATTTCATTCATCATAATACTATAATAATTTATTTTATTAAAAACTTAAAACCATGGAGGTTCAAGTAATTTAACTCTATGCTTAAAACTTCATCGAAAAAATTGTCTGCTTCTCTTTGTAAAATCAGTGAATGTTTCATTCATATCAGCTATATTGCAGACTCCATGAGCTAAATAATTTTGCATTAAAGAAATGCAGTAATTCTTATAGAACTCATTCTACATCTTTTGGTGTTTACATCCTCCATAAGGGAAAATTAGGCTTCATTGTAGAAATAATCAAAGTTTGATGATCATTTAAACTCAAATATATTATAATTGTGTTGTGTCAGGATATAGATGCACAGAATTTAAGCAAAAATAAAGCGGTTTTAGGATGGATACAACACTAAATATAAATTAAAAAGAACTTTAAAAATCACGATTTTGACACAAGTTGGATGACATATTTTATTTTGAAGTGGGTCACGTGATCTCTTCATATAATTGTTACGTGATCTCTTCATTTTATAGGTGTAATTATTATTTTAATTTTTGTTTAAAAAACAACTGAATATATTTTGCTGAAATTTTTTTTTATATATTTTATGGGATAATTTGAATATTTCCTAAAACTTTCGAAGCAATTTGTGAATTTTAAGTTCGCTTAAAAAATGTTTGAAAAACTTAGATCCCATAGGGTTCAATGCAGAGTTCCCATTTCAGCGCGAACCCGCGAGATTCTCGCGCAATCCATGAAAAATCTCACGTAAAAATTTAGACTGCGCGAGAATTTCTCTCTCTCCAGTTCCGGCCTAAAATTATTTTTTCCTTCAAATTGGATACCGAGAAATCCGATGCCCGATCCCGATCGGGCATCGGCCGAAGCAATCGGCCGATGGTTATTATCGGCCGAAGGATCGGGCATCGGCCGAAGCGGCCGATGGTTATTATCGGCCGAAGGATCGGCCATCGGCCGAAGCAATCGGCCCGATCCAGATCGGGCCGATTGCTTCGCGATCGCAAATCGCGATCAGTTGCCTCGTTGTTGCGAATCGCGGGCCGATTGCCGAGCGGCCGCGGACCGCGATTTCGTAGCTGCGTCTGAATCGCAGTCAATCGCGATTTGGGTACACTAACGTACTACGTGTTTCTAATTAGAGAGATATTTTATAGAAAACTATAAGTGTCCCCTCAGCTTGCGCGGGTGGCAAATTCGATCAAATAAAATTTTGCTTTTTTTTTATAGGATTCTTTCACGGATTTGAATTATGCTCTTTCCGCGTACTTCCCGCATTTTTTGTGTTTTGCTCGAGAAATTTTCTTCTTTCCACGGACGAAAATCCTTTCCCCCGTACACAGTATGTCTACAGGTTACAAAAATCCCGAAAATGTCGTGAAATTGGCCATATATGCCCAAAAAATGTTACAAAATTTGAACAAAGCAACGAATTTTTTATCAGAGACATTCCTTTCTTACATGATCTGAAAATCTGTTTCTCCGCGATTGCGAAAACGGCGTTCGCATACGGCGAATCCCACATTTTCTGAGGAGAGATGACCAATGAATATCTTTTTGCCATTTTCACAATATATTTGCATCGACTGAATTTTTTTATAATTATGTCGTTTAATATACAAATAATAAAAACCAAACCATTTTCCTACCGTATTATTAATAAAATGAAAGGTTATTTTGCAGCAGCATCACGAAAATCTGCATTTGTACGCTATCCTCGACATACCTCGTTTAATTTGAAAAATATTTCCCACTTTTCCAATCTGTTTGCATCGATTACAGTGTTTGTAATTGTTTCGCGTTTCATACAGAAAAATTATTTTGCAAACGTATTATTTATGAAATAAAGGGCTATTTTGAAAACAAAAAGAAAAAAGTCGAGTCAAACAAAATGGCTAAAATCACATGACTGGCTTGAGATTCAACAAAAGGACGATGCAATCCTTATGTTCTGCAAGTTTTGTAAAAAAAAAAAAAATCCATTTTCAAACAAAAAGTCAAATTTATTACCTAATTCTATTTGCCTAGTGAAATAGTTTTCGGCGATCAAAAATCGTTAAAGTTTTTAATTGCTATTGCTGCATGAAAATTGATCATAAAATGATTTTAAAAATCAAAATATAAAGTAAATACAGTCGGCCCTCGACTTTTGCAGTTTACAGACAAAAAAATCGTAAATTCGCATGTGAGTCATTTTACATAAAATAACCCATGAAGACGTTTTTATGTCAGCAAATAAAATCATAACGTAAGCATGGGGGAAGTCAGGAATTTGAGTATTTTTGCTAACAAGTGGGGGGGGGGAGCTATGAAATTACCAAAAATGTGCTTACTTAATACTTAAACGACTCCTAAGTAATTTTTAAAAAGAATGTTAGTAAGAATGTTAAAAGAATGTTAGTTTTAAGAATTAAAAAATTTAAATGTCGAAGAATATGAGTTATAGTTAATGCTTTCTTTTTTATTACTTTCTAAATTAGCATGTTAAAAAAAATGAAATTTTAAGTGTCTCTCCTTATAACAGAAAATCTCTCCCAAAATTTTTTGGAAGGAGAGAAATTCTCTCCCTCTTTTCCTGACTTAGTGGGAACCCTGGTTCAATGTATTTCATTTTTTCAACCTGGGTTCAATCCAAAACTAATTGGGTGATATTATTCATTTATATTCCCATAGGTCCCACAAAAAACCGAAATAGGTCCCACTGAAAAACATACCAAAATTTCATTTTGATAAAGCCATTTTTGCGGCAGTTATCGTGCTAACGGACAGACAGATTGACAGAATGAACAAAGTCATAAACACTTTTCAACTATGTTGTAAAGTGTTAAAAATCTGAGCAACTTATAAGCTTAAAAATTTACTATCATATTTTTCTGATATATTTTATTTATTTATTTTATTAAGCATGATTTTTCTTAGAATAAATACACTGAAAATATAAAGCATAAGGGGCTTAAAATAAAACTAATTTCAAAGCATCACAAAATTTTTATTTGTAACCTTTAATTTGCAAGTAGCACAAAATAAAAATATACAGAGAATGAAAAGTGTAGACAAGTACAATAATGAGCACTAAAAATTTTTTACATCTGAAATAAGCTCTATTTAGGTTTAAGAAAACAATTTTTTATATTTTCTAGAATAAAGCTCCTCCTGTTATCTTCAGGGATAAGTTAAGAATACTCAATCAATGTCTATATATGTGCATAAATTCTATGCAGATATCATATGTATTCCCATTATCTCGTACTTGTCGTTGATGCTGCTGTTTGCTTCCCAACCAGGATTTTTATGTAACACTTCAGCTAGCTTTGTTTTCATGCCAAAGTTTCTTCACATTGGATTAATTTTGATTTGAGTGTTTAATTATATCTAGATACCCATTTACATGAAGCATTTGGATTTCTAAATTTTTTATTCCTGTGACTAAATTGCTATAGTTTAAACTTATTTCAACTAAATTGCATTTCAACTAAAGTTCATTTTAACATAGCTTTTTAATATTATTTATTGCTGCAAATTCTTCATTATAAAATTTTTCGATAACAATTTTTATGCATTCATAATTTTTTTGCATAATAAATAGCAGCCTCCAACCAAGTGCCCTGCCTAGTAACAGTTGGTACTGGAAGAAATTTTAGATTTAAGATTAGTAGTTCTTAAAATGCTGCTACTCTTGTTGGTGCTTTCAAAAATGTATTCTTACTATTTATTACTAATTTTTCAATGTTGCCGTAATGATTCTACTGCTACTCTATATAGTAGGTAGTCTTTGGACCAAATACATTATATAAATGATTTTAGGGTAAAAAGATTTCAAGCTTTTCCTAGCTTTTATCATATAAGGTGCAGCATCTAACACAAACACATTATTGTGTAGCACTTTTTTATACTACAAAAGTAACTTGCTATCATTAGCCATATATCTTTCCTCAGCATCCGTGGTTCCGTCATATAAAACCCAGATGAAATTTTCCTTGATTAGAGTCTTAATTTGGCATACCATTTCATCAAAGATTTGTGATGCGTATTAATTTTTTATTGTTGATTCTTCATCTTTTGTTACAAATGTATAAATATTCAATTTTTTGCAATAAATCCAACATATGCAACTATATGCGGTAAACACAGAAATATTCAAAAATATGTTATATAAAGATAGCATTATACTGATTGCTCTTAAGCATTAACATTTATTCAAATTAACATGTTTTACCTCAAAAACAAATATATTCGCCCCCTACTTATAACTATAGAATAAAGCCCATCTTCATCTGCATGATTCACATTTACCTAATAAAAATTGATTATCGGTGTTGAAATATAAATTCATACCAATCTTAAAATTTAGGAACCTTAAACCAATAGTTGCAATATCCTACAATAAATAAGGCTATAAGTAGAACCTTCCCCCCCCCCCCCCTCCCCATTCCCCAGGTTTAAATTTTTGAATAATCTTGTTCCAGTCATTCACAATTAAAATATAACGTATTATAATAGTAATTATTAGGTTCTAACTTTGTGTTTAACTTTTTACCCTTAGCTTTTCTTGGAGCCTTATATGTAGATAAGGACCTTGGGTATTGTCGGAAGTTTTGTGAGGTTTGCTTCTTCCCAAGATTGCAGGTATTGTCTCATTTTGTTTTTTCTGTATTTTATTAGGAGTAACTGTCTCATTAAAATTAAAGCACCAGATTGGATAAAAAGAGTTCTAGGTATGAAAAAATGCATTTTGTCCTGAATACATATAACAAAAACATTAAACCAATTGCAAAAACATTTGTTCATATACTGTGATTCTTAAAATAAATACTTAAATAATGTATTACAACACAAGATGGAATAGCTCTTTTTGACTTTGAGTTTGTTGGTTTTCTAGCACTAATGAAGGAGATCTGGCATATCCTTGAAACAGCTGTATACTGAATTTTTATTTTGTGCTTAAATATATTTCTCAAGTTTTCCTTAAGAACTTTAGTCATTGAGAGTAGTAGCTATGTTGCAACTGAGTGTGGATTTTTTAACACTATATATATGTGAAAGGTAAATTCTAAAAACATGGACTTTTTAGATAGCTTTGAAATTGAGTATTTAGCTTGTAGCTAACACTTGTATTGCAGTGTTAAAAATCTTGGGCTGGAGACCTCTTTAGGTCTATGCTATGCTACTTGCTGATCACACTTTGATTCCTGGATCAAAAAGAACTGGCACTGTCATGTTGATAATTTTGCATTCTTGATACAAACTTTAATACAGTGATTTAAATTTATTTTAAAATATATTTAAAGTCTTACCTGCCATACATGTAAAAAGTGATTGAAGTTTACTTATCTCTAATTCCTTCTTAGGATTTTATTTTGAATCAAGACTGGAATGATCCTAAATCCAGACTTCAACAGTGCTGTCTAACTTTGCGCTCAGCAGATGGAGGTGAACCAGATATCCCTACTTACAAGTATGCATTGTTTGTGCTCTTATTAATTTTGAAATTATATGTGCATGACAGCCTATATTCACTGATATATTTTTATTGCAGGGTTGTAGAATGCATAGGACCTACCAACACTCGGTTATTTTCTGTTGCAGTGTATTTTCAAGGAAATCGTTTAGCTGTTGGCTCAGGTCAGAGGTATGTGTAAAATATTCTTTTCAGTACTATTATAAGAAAAGCCCTTATCACAACCGTGGTTATAAATTTGCCAATATCGCCAACTCGTCAGTTTTTGGAAAAATATTTTGAAGTTAATGATAATTCAATATCTCTGAAAATTAAATTTAATTTCTTTGCTAAGCCTTGTCTCTTTAATAATGCAATTCACCAGCGCCCTCCACATTTCCAAATTTCAATGATGCCATTTGTTTGCACCATAAAGATTTCTGTTCGTACCATTTCAAGTACACAGTTATTCTCATTTCAAAGTGGGGAGGAAAAGCTGAGAAAAAGGCAGCCTGTACCTCCGAATTTTAAAATTTTACTGATGCCATTCGTTTGTACCATAAAAATATTTTCTTTTTTATCGCTTCCAGTACATTGTTATTCCCATTTCAAAGTGGAGAGGAGTGATAAACAACAGCCCTTTACCCAAGAATTTAAAAATTTTACCAATGACATTTGTTGGTACTGCATTTCTAACAGTTTGTACCATAAAATGTTTCATTTGTACCACCTTTGGTACAGTGTTATTCCTATTTCAATGAGGGGAGCTGGAGAAATGGCAGACCTCCACATCGGAATTTCAAAATTTTGCAAATGACATGCATTTTACCGGATTGTATCATTAACATTTTCATTTGTACAGCTTCTGCTACAGTGCTATTCCTGTTTCAAAAGGATGGATCTGGAGAAACAACAGCCCCCATGTCGGGATTTCAAAATTTTGCCGATGTCGTTTGTAGTACGTTTGTACTGGATTGTACTGTAAAAACTTTTATTTATAACATTTCAGGTACAGAGTTATTCTCATTCCAAAGTGGAGAAGGAGTTGTAAAGACAGCAGTATGGACCTCGGAATTTTGAAATTGCACCGATGCCATTCATTTGTACCATAAAAATATTTTCATTTATACCACTTCCGGTACAGCTTTATACCCATTTCAAAGTGGGAGTGGAAAAATGGTAGCCCCCACCTCAGAATTTAAAATTCTTGTTGATGCCATATGTATGTTTGTACCAGGCTGTACCATAAAAATTTTCATTTTTATCACTTTCGGTACAGAGTTAGTCTCATTTCAAGGGGGAAGAGCTAGAGAAACAGCAGTCCTTTTCCTCGAAATTTCAAAATTTTGCTGATGTCATTTGATTGTACTACATTTGTCCCCAATAGTATCATAAAATTTTTCATTTGTACCACTTCTGGTACAGAGTTATTTCTTTCAAAGGGAGGCAGAAGAAAGAACAGCAGCTGTGTCCACATTGTAATTTCAAAATGTTGCCCATGCTATGCATTTGTACTACATTTATACTAGATTGTATCATAAAAATTTTCATTTGTACCACTTCTGGTATAGCATTATTCCTATTTCAAGGGGAGGGTGCTGGAGAAACAGCAGCCCTCATCTCAGGATTTCAAAATTTTGCTGATGTCATTTATTTGTACTATGTTTGTACCGGATTGTACAGTAAAAATTTTCATTTGTACTTCCATCTCTTCCAATGAAGTGTTATTCCCTTTCCAAAGTGGGGGCTAGAGAAATGGCAGTGAAATTTTAAAATGTTGCCAATACCATTCTTTTGTATTGTATAAATTTTTCTTTGTATCACTTCCGGTACAGAGTTACTATCATTTCAAAATGATGGGGCTGAAGAAACACAGTCCCACCTCAGAATTTTTCAATTTTGCCAATTCCATTTATTTGTACTGTAAAAATTTTGTTTGTACTGCTTCTAGTACATAGTTATTTCCACTAAAATGTGGAGGATAACATTTCCATCCCTCCCCCCCCCCCCCCTACACACATTTCCAAATTCTACAATTGAAAATATCTATTTTGCATTCATCTATTAAAAACTGTTAAATTCAATAGAATTATTAATTTGTCAATACATGAACCTAACAGTCTTTTGGAATGTTGCAAAAAGAAATGCAACAAGAGCATTGGAAAATGTATTGCATATCTGTTGATGATCTTTCTGAGAAAACAGAGATAACAAAGAATATAGCTTTTTGCATGCAGTCAAATTCATTAAGTCAAAAAAGTGCCTTTGATATATGGAGAGAAATTGAAGATCCATCATTCAAATCAATAGAAAAACTAATGAACTAAGAAGCATGCTTTAAAACATCATGATCTTTTTGCACTATTCTACCATTCTCTTATATGCTTTTGTGCAATTGCATTTGCTTTATTGTGCATAAGCAGAAAATTTACTGTGCCTTGTTTGAAATATTCTGCCATTTAAAACAATTTTAATGCTGATCTTAAGAGTATAGTAGTTGCAAGGTAGGAAAATATTTTTATAAATACGTGTCTCACAACAAATATCAATTACATTAATTTTTTTTTTTAATATGAAAATTAAGTTAAAATAACAGTATTCATTATCTGGCTGATAACAACAAAGAAAACTCTGGGGATTTTGTTTTGAAAATGAACTTGAACCCTGTAAAGTAAAATTCTGTCAAAACTCATTTTTTCTTTAAAAATTATTATTATTATTATTATTATTTTTTTTTCCTTATGAAACTGTAATTTTCACTATAAACAGTTTTGAAACCATTTTGCTGTGAAAAACTAACTAACATCTTATTTAAGGAAACTATTTTGGCTACTATTTTTTGTATCTGAGGTAACTAAAGCAACTATTTTCAAAGCTTTGATTCAGTGGCAGCCCTGAATATGTTTTACAGATTTTAAGTGGGGCAGACTTAAATTTGCAAATTTTAGGCAGACTATGCTCAAGTAGGCCTAAATTTATAAGTTTTATTTAAATGAACCCCACCTTAGGCTGACTTGTATTAAAAATTTAAAATAATTATTTAAACATTTCTCTGTTTATAACCATATTTAATTTTTACCATATTTCATTGAACTATGTATACTATCCTGAACAACTACATATAAACTCAAATGCTGCAATAAAAAAAATTCTGATTTCTTTTTCATACTTTTATATTCAATGCTTTTTGTTTAAAAATTCTCTGGCTTTTGAAGGTCTAGTTCATACTTTCTGATTGTAATATAATTATAATGAAACATAATTGTAATAAATATTCTATATATCTTCAAAAGACTCTTTGTTTAGCTTATGATTTTTTCAAGATGAAATTGGTCACTTATTTATCAAGATTTCAATATTTAGTATGCTTTGAAAATTAATTCATATTACTGAACAAACAAATTATTTAACAAAAAATAAACAATTTTTATTAACAATATAATGATGATAACATCTAAGTTTCAACATCCTTAAATTTTCAAAACGGGAATTAGAATTATTTAAAACCTTATACAGATTCACTCTGACTGCATCTTTTGCTGACAGTTGGTCCAAAAAATCTTTTGCTGACAGTTGGTTTGGTTGTCCATCCAAATTGTCCACAACCCAAACAGCATCTATCTGCTAGATTTTTCCTTCTCCACAACACATAGACATTGTTCCTTGATACTTTGGAGGAATTCTGTGCTTCCTGTGCATACTTTTAGTTTCTTTTTATTTCATTGACTGGTTGCTATGTATGTGAACAAAGGTTGATTGAATATTTGGAGATGAAATATCAGCTAGTATTTTATTCAAACATGTTGTACCTGGCCTTTTTTTTTTCTTTTTCTTTTTTTTAAATATTTTAAATAACAGAGTGTGCATGAGTTTTTATTTAAATATTAAAAAATTGTTTACATGGAATATAAATGAGCTCATGCAGCAGGCAGGTCAACAGCTACTTCAGACTTTTGAAAACATAATTAATTTTAAAATCCTGATATAGAATAATCAGCTGACAATCCAGTCTTCATAAATTAACAATATATAACAAATAACATGGATATTATATACAGTTTCAAAAAAAAAAAATATGTTTCTGGAGTTATCAGTCAAATTATATTTTTTATGAGGCAGTACATCATAAAATTTTTCACTTCATTATTTAAAGGGCTTTAATTTCTTACTGTTCAATACATGCATATTGCATTGGAATGTAGTCCAGTTAACAAGTTACACACACAAATCGTTCACACTTTACAATTTTTTTCTGCATTCCATGTATGACCAACTGCATGGGTTATTAGAAGACATTGGGGTTTAAGTATTTATTAATTACTTATGTAGATTATTATTACATTTGATTCATTTTGATTTATGCTATTTTGAAGATGTTGTATAATTTATATGATTGTTTACAATTCTGGGAGTTTCCTTTCATTTAAACTTGGTGATTTATATTTCTGCTATTAATACAATATCTTGATTAATGTTTTCGGCTATATGATTCATCAGACTTCATTCATTCAGTGCCGTTCCTGGCGGGTATGCAGCGAATGCCCCGCACGCAGGCGCCCAATTTAAGGGGCGCCAAATTCAACTATTCGCTACTCTTGCAAAAACGCACTTCTAATTGGAAGAAAAATCGGCATTAAAGGTATTAAAAATCAAATTATAGCAAAGCTGTAAACTTTGATTACAGGAAGAAACAGTAAACTAATATAAGAAGTAACTTCTACACTTTGCTTCTACACTGGAATTTACATGCAAAAAATCTGTTGTCGGCGTGTCGGCACTCGGCTTACGGGCGGCGGCGTATCTTCAAAGCATGCCGCTCGCCTTTGGCGGCTCGCTCGACAAATAATATACATGTTATTGTTTTTTATGCATTTATCGGCGGCGTGTGCCTCAGAGAGGTCGAAGGTGCAAAAAATATTATTTTCTGAAAAGTTCTCCAAAAAAAACTTTTTTTCGGCTCCAGATTTTTCCACCAGATTTTAGCGGTGATATAAAACAGGAGAATGTGGCTTGTTTCAGTCAGTCAGTTCAGTCATCGAGTATTCGTCGGTGATTTTTGACGATTAATAATAATTTCATTTGAATATAATATTACATGTTGCCGTTGTGTTGCTGATTTTAAATCTTAAGGTAAGAGAAGATGAAAGAAAACATGTTATTAAATCAAGTAATATTTCGATTCGAGAGTTTTCTGATTATATTTTGACTCCGGTCAGCTTTTTTTTCTAATTATTTTTTTTATCTCTTCAGAAATGAGTGATGAAAGTAAAAAAAAATTGTCTGGAGCCAAAAATAAAAAACGTCGATTGAAATTGGAGGGCGCACATAGGGGCGCACAAAATTATAGGGGCGCACAAAATTATTCTTGCACGCAGGCGTTCGCCACCCCAGGAACGGCACTGCATTCATTTGTACTTTTTTTTATGATGTTATATCGTTTTTGAGATTATTTAATGAAATTTTACTTTTTAACGAGTGTTGACCAGAATTTAAAGCAGGGATTCATATATCCAATATCAGCCGGTGATCTTTTGAAAAATTTAATAAATGAATTAATTCAATGTGTTTTTAAATTTGGCTTTTTAACATTTTTAAAATTTGTATCTTTAGTATACAGCAAGCTCAAATGAATGCTGCTTCCCAAGCCTTGAAAGACTGCAAAGGTACTGTATTTATAAATTAGTAATTTCCTAATAATTTTTCCTAATAAATAAACTCCTATCTCTAGTAATCACCCAATAATCCAAAAATGTAATCTATAAATTTCATATTTAATATTAATACATAACTCTTAACTTACAATACTTCCTTGAAAAAATCAGGCATATATCAGTTAAGTGACTACAATTATTTCAAGGACATTATAAGCCTCCTTCTTCAAGCTAAAGAACAGTATGTGCTCTTAACATCTGCGAAGAATAAACTACCTCTTTCTTAGTGATTGTTAAAGGCACATACTGTACTTTGGTCTAAGGAAAGGGGTCTTATGATACCCTCGAAACAATTGTAGTCACTTAAGTGACATGCCTGCTTTCTTCAAGGAAGCATTGTCAGTTAATTTTTTTACAAGCAGCAATTTTATTTATTGTGATATAACTCTTATTCACAGAAATTCATACAATCACTCATTTTCGGGTAATATTAGAGTTGGTATTTAATCGCACTATTTTTATATACTTTTCAATATACACTTATTTTTTTAACATTTTTAGCACAAGAATACTTCAAAAATACTCTTGATGTGAAAAGCATCTATGGTTGGAGTATCTCTGGGTAAAATTGAAGTGTTATGAAAAATATAAACACTTTTTGTCAGAATATACCATTTATGAATATATAGAAAACATTTTAATATTTTGAACTTTTTATATAGAAAACATTTTAATATTTTGAACTTTTTTTAGAAAAAGCTAAACAGTTTTTGTCTAAGTGAAACATTTAAAACTTACAGTAAGATACTCTATTTCAACATATTTATTATTTATATTACACTCGTAATTTGTGTGATACATTAATATAAAAAAAGTTTTATATATCACAGAATACCACAGCACATTGGGTTGTTTGAAATCTATGGCCAGAAAATGTTTTGAAATTTATGGATTTCTCAACCAACATTGAACTTAACTGTACATTTTTAAAAATGTTTTAATGTACTGTATAGTATACACATGTATATATATATTATGAATATACAAAAAGATATATATAACTGAATATCACCACTCTATGAATGCAACCTTCAAAATATTGTATTTATAATTTTAATATTTTGGACTGTTTTGAAAGAGTCTAAAAAGGACAAACCAACTACAAAGAAATATGTTTTTCGTGTAAATCATTTTCGCTCCATCGTATTGGAGCCATTGCCAATATTTTAACACAAAATATAATTTGTTAAATTGACTTGATTTTATTGTTTTAACAATATTAATCCTGTATAATTTTTGTAAGGTTAAAAGAAATTCACTAAAAAAAAGGTAACCAAAATGTTTCAGACATTTTATGCCACATATTACACAAAATTAATAGTGTTGAGCATTTTCAAAGGCAAGAAACAGCCTTCTTCATCAAAACACGCAAGAAGTGCAACGCCCAAGAGCTAGATAGATCAGTGACTGATTTTAGAATAGCAAACATGGCTGGAACAAGGAGAGAAGGGTTGCCAATGACAAAATAGAAAAAGAGGTTAAAGAAAAAACAAGGAGGAAGGAACAAGGAGCATATGAATAAAGAATAAAATACCAAAGGAGAAAGTGTTGAGCATCCAACAAAAATTTCAAAGCACATGTCAATGTAAAGGATTCAATCCTTTGTTGGATATTAACTTTTCTTTTTGATATTTTGCCTTTCATAGTGTCCTTCCTCCTTGATTTTTTGCCTCTTTTTTCATCTCTCACCATTGACAATGCCCTTTCTCTGCTTGAGTCATGTTTGCTGTTAGCATCAGTTGCTGATCTAGCTTTTATGAGTGAAAGTTGAGCTTCTTTTGTGTCCAGATGATAAAGGCTGTTTCTTGCCTGCAAAATCATTTGATACTATTAATTTTGTCTTGTGTGTTACTTTTAATGAAATTATTGTAATTTAATTAAATTAGTAGCAGTTTGAGCTGTACATATTTCACAAGCAATATTTTACCCATCTTTGTTATTCCAGTTTGATAAATGTTTTTTTCTGGAAAGCACTTTTCTCTTTTGCAAACATTTTTAAATTATGAGGATGCAATATAGTTTTTATAGTCTCAACTTGAAGGATAGCATTGATATATTAAAATGCTATGACCAATTGCTAAATATGAATCAATGTAATTTGAAATTTCTCAGCCACTTTCATGCAAGATTCTAAAAGAATCATAATGAAATTCTTTGCAAATGAAGCAAAATGTAAACTGTAAGCAAATGCATAATGAAAAAGATGACAATGTTGAAACAACATCGAAGCTTTACTTTATAAAAAAAGATCATGGTTTCATAGAATAGATCTGCCGGTCAACAGCCCATTAATGCATCTGAAAGCTAAATAATTAGCTTTAAAAATGGATAAAAGCAATTTTGTCACATAAAACAGTAACATCATATGATTTCTAACAACACAACATTACATTGATTCATATTTAAAAGTTGATCTTATCATTTTAATAAATCCATTTTATCATTCCATCTTTACTTCATCTTCTTAATTTAATAATGTTTGTAAAAAGGAAACAGTACTTTGCAGAAAAAAACATTAACCAAACTGGGATAATAACAATGGATAAAATATGACTTTCAAAGCTTCTTGTGTTCTTTTTTTTTTTTTTTTTAAACTTTTACAACTTAGTATGGATATAGGCAATGCTACCTAAGAAGCAGGAAAGGAGATATTCCGTTTTAAAATTTTTACATTATCGACAATTACTCCATTTGTAGAGAGAGCCAATCCTTTTGACTAAGAAATGGAAAATATGTTTTATTTTTCTAAATAAAAAAATACAGTGAACCCCAATTATAATGTGGGTTTTTGGCGACATCAAATCACTCAATGTTCTAAATATATGTTTGTATGTTTTATATTTAGTTATCTGTTAAACAAAGATGTTTACAGAATGCAATGCAAAAAAAAAGTATTCTACATATAATTTTTTTAGTAGAAAGACTGTGACTACACAGCACATGCATTACTATACAGGGTGTCCAGTGCCCAAGGGCTATTTCCTCAACCATTAGTCACAGAGATATACTTTCAATTGCAAAAATGTTTTAAATGTTAAAATTTATTATCTTAGAAACAGTTTAAATCAATAAATACATTTCTGAAAGAAATACGAAATATAAATTTTTATACGGTCCCCTGGTCCTACCAATTATATTTAGGAAAATCATTCCCATACAATTTCATGCAAAATAAAAGAATCTCCCTTTTACGACCAAAATTCACCGAGTTATGAAGCATTAAACTTTATGACTTAAGTTGCTTTTCCACACATGAAAATGTCCCGTTTCAGGCAACCGACCAATCAGGGACCGTATTGACCATTTCTCCAGGCAACCAATCAATCAGGGATTGTATTGACCATTTCTCAGTACAAAAAGTGCTCCAACTTTAAACAGCTATAAGTCAGCCAATTTTGGTCGTAAAAGGATGATTTTTATTTTGCATAAAATTGTATAAGGATGATTTTCCTAAATATAATTGATAGAACCGGGGGACTGTATAAAAATGTATATTTCATATTTTTTCAGAAATGCATTTATTGATTTAAACTGTTTCTAAGAGAATAGATTTTAAAATTTAAAACATTTTTGTAATTGGAAGTTTATCTCTGACTAGCGGTTAAGGAAATAGCCATGGGGCACCGATAGCACTGTACACCCTGTATATACAAACAGTAGTATACTTACTTGTGTTTCAGTCATTATGATGCTGTGGAAACCATAAAGTCTGTGATTTTAAGTTGTTCATAAAAAGTTTCTTGTTCATTAATCTTCCTTTTTATGGAGGCTAATTAAATTAATCTTAATGATGAAGTTGTGTCTTTTTGCCCTTCAAACCACTGCAGAACAGTATCAATACCCTTCAGAGTTTCTTCTGTTATAGGAATATTGTTAGCTTGAACCTCTGAATCATTTTCAGAATTTTCCACTTAGAAAACAGCAAGAGACACATGGTAGGGAAATGAAAAAAGGAAAGGGAGACATGCTTATACCTGCATTATATTTGAATTCGCAATAACCAGGGTTCACTTTAAAATTCGCCTTCAGCAATACTTTGTGTACGTATTATAAAAAAGTTTACAGTTTTAATAAACGTTTCCAAGAGTTATTACTATTTCACCATAAGCAACTGCAACTATATTTATTTTTTGCTTGTAATTGTTATCTCATTTAAAAATAATTTTATTATCCTCTTTATGCATTGCACTTTTTATAAAATGCTATTTGCTCATATTTCAGATCTTTTTCCACAATTAAGACACCAGCGCCAAGCTATTGAAAGAACTTACAGAAAAGATGCTTCAACTAATGATCATCTTAATGAAAATGAATCACCTAAAGATCCTCTCACAGAATCAACTAAACATCAACTAAAAGAGAATGAACCTACTAACAATTTGCTAAAGAATGTATTAACTGTAGATCAGATAAAGAAAGAACCATCTGAGGATCAACTAAAAGAGAAAGAATCAGCAAACGATCCATTGATATTGAAAACACAATCTAAAAATCAGTTAGATAAGAAGGAATCAACTAAGGAGCAGCAACCAGAGAAAGAATCAACTAAAATACAGTTGGAAAAGAAATCTGCTAATGATCAACTTAAGGAGAAAGGATTAGCAGTGAATCAGCTAAAGAAAGAAAAATCAACTAGAGATCAGCTGAAGGTAAATGAGTTATCGAAGTATCAGCTTAAAGATAAATCCTCTAACAGTTGGCTAAGACAAAGTGAATTAATTAAGGAGGAAGAAGAGCTTGAAGATGAATCAAGTTCGGAAGAGGAAGGAGAAATAAAAGAAGAAAAATCAACTAACAAACGACGAAAACGAAAAATATCAACTGCAATTCAGCTAAATGAAAAAGTATCAACGAATTTTCAGCTACAGAAAAAAGCATCAACTAATGTTCAATTAAATGAGAAAGTATCAAGTAAGGTTCAACTAAAGGAGAAAGTATTATCAAAGGATTATCTACAGGGAAATGTATCAACAACAGATCAGCTGAAAGAAAAGGAATCAATAAAAAGTCAGCTGAAAGAAAAGGAATCAACAAAAAGTCAGCTAAAAGAAAAAGAATCAACAAAAAGTCAGCTAAAAGAAAAAGAATCAACTAAGAGAAAGCTACCAGAGAAAGAATCAACAAAAAAACAGCTACTAGAAAAAGAAACAACTAAAAAACAATTAGAGAAAAAATCAGCAAATAATCAACTAAAAGATAAGCCATTAACTAAGCATGAACTTAAGGAAAAAGGATCAACTAATGATCAATTGAAGAAGGAAGGAATATTTAAAGATCAGCTAAAAACGGAAAAATCAACTAAAGATCAGTTAAAGGGAAAAGAATCATCTCAGCTTAAAGATAAAATATTTAGTAGTTGGCTAAAAGAGACAGAATTGCCAAAAGGTCAGCCAAAAGAGGCATTATCAGTAACGAATCAACTACTAGAGGAAGAATCAAGTGAGGAAGAAGGAGAAATAAAGGAAAAGAAATTGACTGAAAATCAGATAACATCAAAAGTATCAACTATGGTTCAGCTAAAGAAGAAAGCATCAACTACTATTCAGCTACAGGAGAAAGTAACAACTAAAGTTTTGTTGAAAGAAAAAGTATCAACTAATGTTCAGCTGAAGGAGAAATTGTTAACTAGTGTTCAGAAAAAAGAGAAAGTATCATCTAATGTTCAACTGAAGGATAAAGTATCAACTAGTGTTCAGCAAAAGGAGAAAATATCTAACATTCAGCTGAAGGAGAAAGCATTATCTAATGTTCAACCAAAGGAGAAAGTATCAACTAATGTTCACCTGAAAGAAAAAGTAGCAACTAAGAATCAGATAAAGGAGAAAGTAGCAACTAGCAATCAGCTGAAGGAGAAAGTAGCACCTAAGGATCAGCTGAAAGAGAAAGTATCAGCTAATATTCAGCTAAAAGAGAAAGTATCAACTAATGTTCAACCAAAAGAGAAAGTATTAACTAATGTTCAGCTGAAGGAGAAAGAATCAGCTAATGTTCAGCTAAAAGAGAAAGTATCAACTAATGTTCAACCAAATGAGAAAATATTAACTAATGTTCACCTGAAGGAGAAAGTAGCAACTAACAATCAGCTGAAGGAGAAAGTAGCACCTAACATTCCAGAGAAGGATAGAGTATTAACAAGTGGTCAGCTGAATGAGAAAATATCAACTAATGTTCAACTGAAAGAGACAGTAGCAACTACTGAACAGCTGAAAAAGGAAGTAATAAGTAATGCTCAACTGAAAGTATCACCTAATACTCAGTTAAAGGAGAAAGTAGCAACTAATGATCAGCTGAAGGAAAAAGTAGCAATTAAGAATCAGCTGAAGGAAAAAGTGGCAACTAAGAATCAGCTGAAGGAGAAAGTAGCAACTAAGGATCAGCTGAAGGAGAAAATAGCACCTAAGGATCAACTGAGGGAGAAATTAGCACCTAAGGATCAACTGAGGGAGAAATTAGCATCTAACATTCCACTGAAGGGGAAAGTATTAACTAGTGTTCAGCTGAAAGAGAACGCATCAGCTAATGTTCAACTGAAAGAGAAAGTATTAACTAGTGGTCAACTGAAGGAGAAAGTAACACCTAACATTCCACTGAAGAAAAAAGTAACACCTAACATTCTGTTGAAGGAAAAAACATCAGCTAATGTTCAACTGAAAGGGAAAGTATTAACTAGTGATCAGCAGGAGAAAGTATCAACTACTGTTCAACTGAAAGAGACAGTAGCAACTACTGATCAGCTGAAAAGGGAAGAAAATAATGCTCAATTGAAAGAGAAAGTATCACCTAATGCTCAGCTAAAGGAGAAAATAGCAACTAAGGATCAGCTAAAGAAAGAATTAGCAACTAACATTCTACTGAAGGACAAGCTAACATTAACTAGTGTTCAACAAGAGAAAGTATTGGTTAAAATTCAACTGAAGGAGAAGATATTGGCTAATGTTCAGCCGAAAGAGAAAGTATCAATTAGTGTTCAGCATAAGGAAAAAGTATTGACTAATGTTCAACTGAAAGATAAAATAGTAATTAATGTTCAGCCAAAGGAGAAAGTAGCAACTAATGTTCAGCTGAAAGAGAAAGTATCACCTAATATTCAACTGAAGGAGAAAGTAACTACTAATGTTCAACCAAAAGAAAAGGTAGCCACTAAAATTCCGCTAAAAGAAAAAGTAGCAACTATATATCAACTGAAGGAGAAGAAAGTAGCAACTAAAAATGAGCTAAAGGAGAAAGTAGGAACTAAGGATCAGCTGAAAAAGAAGGTAGCAGCTAACATTCAACTGAAGGAAAAGATATCTAATGTTCAACTAAAGGAGAAAGCAGTTTCAAAAAGTCAGCTAAAAGAGAAAATACCAATTAAAGATCAGCTAAAAGAAAAAGAATCGTATAAGGGTAAGCTACTGGGGAAAGTATTAACTAAAGAAAAGCAGCTGGATGAAGAATTAAGTGACTTAGAGGAAGGAGAAATAATTGACTAACAATCTCAGCTAATTGGGAAAAAATCAATTAAAAATACTGCATAATTATTGCAATGCAAATGTATGTGTATACAGGGTGTCTCAAAAAGATTGAAACGTGCTTTAATTCTTTACCTGTTGGAGATAAGTGGACAATGTAAATTGCAAAAATGTTGAAAGTAAGGTAGGAAATAAGGTTTTGTTAATGTAATAGTCTTCCCATTAATTTTCAAAAAGTTACACATGAATTTTTATACCCCCTTAGAAATTTTCTCATTGACCAAATTTGTCTATTTTTAATGCAACAAGATCATTAAAAAAACCGCATATCTATATCTTTAAAATCAGGTGATTACGATAAAGGAAAAAATCTGACATGCCACTTTTTCGTACCATGTGAAAGGCTGTTTCATCAATGAAAATAGGGATCATAAATAAATTGATGATGGAAATTGTTTAGATCAAAAATACTTTGTCAAAATTTCATTCTTCAGTTTTTTTTAAATTATTTTTCTATAAACATTTAAAATGGCTAAATTAGAGTTAAAAGAAAGAAAAAATCGTCTGTCAGTTCTATTGTTCGTTTTGAAAACTTATGTTAAATTTTAAAATCAAATACATACTTGCATTTGTTTATTTATTTATTTTAATTGTTTCAAATAAAAAATGGCATGTCTCAATGTAACAAGTACTTAAGATTCAGTGATTGCGTCGTGAGCCTATGCGGAATTCGCAAAAATGTCTCCTATGTATTATCATCCAGTTTTATCTTCTTTCTGATATATCACAAATTTACATTTCTAATTTGATATATAGTCCCCATTCACAGTGTTTAATTTTCAATTAAATATAACTCTCAATTTTAAAGATACAGATATGCGGGGGGGGGGGGGGTTAATGATCTTATTGCATTAAAAATAAAAATTTTCTGATTGACCAAATTTGTCCAAGGGGGTCATATAAAAATTTAAAAAGTGTAACTTTTTGAAAATTAATGGAAGGACTATTTCATTAACGTAGTTTTATTTCCTTCCTTACTTTCAACATTTTTGCAATTTACATTGCCCACTTATCTCCAACAGGTAAAGAATTAAAGCGTGTTTCAATCTTTTTGGGACACCCTGTATATATAGTGACTCTTATTAAAATGAAGAATTTCTTAAGATTCACATACAAAAGAAATGTGTGTAACTAAAGAAAGACTCATCTACATATACCTAAACATTGAAATATGTTATATATTTATAGTACTTTCTCTGTAAGAGAAACTTTTTCCATTTTAAATCGTCACCCAATTGTTCATATTTCATAAGTTATTAAATGAAGTTTAAATAAACAGAAGCTTCTGTTTTATGAAATAAACAAGATATGTATATATGTAGATATAATGTGGATATAAAAATTCAATTTTAAAGAAAATTTGGATGCAAGCTTACTTATTCATCGAATAAATGATTGAAATATGGAATACCAATTTAAATAAAACTGTTCTACAGTTGCAAGCAAATATTACTAGGAGTATAAAACAGACTTGAAAAAGTAGAAGTTTTCACAATTGTGTTCCTTGTGTATGTAAATTGTACATGTATATAATATATACTGTTAAAGTAGAAAGCAGACATCTTCAAATAACTTAATATCAGTGTTGGATAGAACTATTTTTTTTACATCACTGATTTTTCTCTACAACTGTGATAAAACTCTTTGCAAAAGTTCAAGAAAAACAGCCTAGCAGCAAACAGCACTTAAATGCTTCCACACTATATTTCTTCCTCAAAATGTACATAATGTGCCAATTTGCAGAATGACTTATGTGAAGATAAAGTATACTAATTTTAATAACTATATGTATAAAATCCAATAATTGTTTGATATTGAAAGTTATATATATATTCCTCTATATTTTTAATATGTTTCAATGGGATTCTTATGTCTTACCTAAAAATTAAATTCCAAATCAACTTTTGCATAAAAATATGGTATTTTGCAACTTCAGCTATTTACTGCACAATAACTCTTTTTTTACTCGAGTGTTGGATCTTTATTCAGGGGGCTTTTTTGACATTTTAACAAGACACAAATCACTTGAGAAAAGTTGACATGGCCTTTGTGCAGCATATATAAAAGTGTGATGTCTGCAACTTTAAAGGTGAGGTTTCATCAGAAGCTATTGAGACCCTATGGCTTATTTTCTGGATCTTTCCTATGTGTTTTATAGAGATGTCTTTTAATTTCAGAACCTTGGCATCCAAGCCTTGGGGTTAAGATCCCATTGAAACCTCCATTCTCCTCACATCTTTTAAGCTCTGGCTTTCATTTCCCACTAGGAATTTGGATCCTGGTCGAACCACAGGAAAAAGATTGTCGGATGAATGCATAGGAAAGAACAGGATCAAGTTCAATCCTCTTCTGCAAAGAGGATTGAAAATTTAAATCCGGGTTGAAGCATTAACATCTCTACAAAACATTGAAATTGTGATGTTTACCAAGATCAGAATTTTCGATCCCACTCTTTTCAATGTATTCCTTCATTGATCCCGTTTCTCTGGCTCAATTGGGATCCAACTTCCTAGTGCGAACAAAGCATTGCAATGTATCAGCACAGATCAGTGTGCATGTATGTCTTGAGAAAATTGAAAACTTATAATTTTGTATGGGGCTGATGAAAGTCCTTATTTATTTCTTTTAAAATAATATTTAATTTATTAAAAATTTGTTCAGATTTCTTTCTATGTACTATGTATTTCAAAATGATATTTATTAATGAATTTTTATGTAAGTACAGTAGCATATTAAAAGAAAAACAATAAGTTTGTTAAATAACTAAATTCTTTTAGCAATTACTGAATTACAACAAATGAAATAGTCAATAAATATAGAATTTTCTTGAGAAATAAAAACTAAAAAAATTTATGGTATTTGGTTGAATTTTGTAATGTGAAGATCTGATGTAAAAAAGATAGGTTCAATTTATAAATTACAAACTAAGCTCAATTAAATAACCATTTTGTTAGATATTTTTCACAAATTTGTTAATTCTAATAATATTTGAAATCATAAAGTGTATAATTTCTTCATTATATTTATAGTAGTAGTTCAGAGCTATTTCCAAGACTTTAAATGCTGTACCATGGGAAGGATCTTTAATTCTTTTCTGTTGGGCAGACTAAAAATTTTATTTCATTGTACACTGTATTGATTGCTAGGAACAATTAGGATAACTAATATTTAAATAAATACTACTAAATTTAATTAAGTGACCAATAAAACAATCTAGTCAAGATGTGTGCCGTACATCATATTTGTATTTAATACAAAGACCTATAATAGTTAACATAGAATGATCACATCAAAATTTAATCTTGAATAAAAAAGTTTTTTTTTATTATTATTCATGAAGGATTTTATTTTTAGTATATTTTTTGATAAAAGTTGGTAAATATGTGTGCTATTTTTAAAACTATCTGCACTACCTCAGTTTATTGCTGAGCAAAATTTGTAATTATTTTTTGTGATAGTGACACAAATGGTAAATATTCTATTAAGATCTTAAATAATTGATGATATTCTGCAGTTTTTTGTTATTATTGTTGTTGTTATTTATTATATATTTTGATCACAAAGGATCAAAAGCATTATAATTAGTTCTATCTAGTTTATAATGTAAAATATGTATTTATTTATAAATATGTAGTCATACCTCATTTAATAATAAGCATGTTTCTAAGAATTGGCATAAAGTTTAACAGAATTTTTGTTACTGTTCAGTGTGTATATATTAAATGCTTTGTCATTATTTGGGGTAATTTGTAGCAAACTTCTTTAAATTTTCATATGCATATTTTTTAATATGTTGCATAATTTTTTGGATGGGAATTATGTGTCACTGAACTTTCATTTTACACAAATACCACAATCATCTCTGTAGAATAATGGAGGATATTAATATACATAACATTTAAAATATACTCATAAGCTCCAAAATTTAAAAAAAAAGATAATATTAAGTTTTTTCTCAAAGGTAAAACAAGGTATGACTATGCTAATGAATTTATTCTGTGGTGTTTAGTTGTTTAACAGGTTTAATATGCATAATGTATATTTTCATCAGTTATTATTATATATAGGTAGATTATAATTAAAGTGCTATAATTCACAGAACTCAAACAGTTTTTAATTAACATATTTCAGAAAAACTTGATATCTATATTAATTAGACAAATGAAACATGACTTACAAAAAACAAATAGGTCAAACTTTCACTACCATGGGTGAATTTTTGCATACAATTCAATGAACCTTAAGAAAAAAATTAGCCAAATCAAGATAGCTGAAAGATTTTATCAAATCTGTGAAGTCTTTTGCTTAATTGGAGACAAGAATATTGCTGATATTTACAGGAAACAAAAAAATTACACATTTAACTGAGATGTTACTTTTTACTAGAAATTGCTAATTCAAAGAGACCCCCCCCCCCTCCACTCAAAATTGATAATGCTCAAGATAATTTATTTAACTTTCTTACATGAAGAAATAAAAATTATTTGGATTGCTCTTAGTGATCAGGAATACTTTGTTGATAGGTAACTATGCTGAACAATTAGCTGAAGCATAAAGAATTTCGGACATTTAATTGCATTAAAAATTATTTTCTCTTTTAACATTCGAAATTATAAGATAAGTGAGCAGAAACCTAATTTTTAGCTTATAATACCTTGAAAGTAGTGTTTTAAAATGCAATTGTTTACATAAAGTGTTCAGATTGGGTTTATGACCTTGTTAACTAAAACTTTTTTTGCTAATTCTAAAAAAAAAAGTATTTTTTACGATTATTACAACTCATTTTACAAATATTGCATTTTTGATCAAGCTAGAACATACATTTTTGATAAAGCTAGAACAGAGAAAAACAACTTGAATATTTTTGAGTTGGTTAATTTAAAAACACCATGGCTTAAATTGTGGTTTTTTAATACCGGTCTTTTCCAACCATGATTAATGGGGGGGGGGAAATTTTCTCGGAATTGATAACATGCAGAGCATATTTGAGAAGCATGCGACCACCTAAATCTACTGAAAACTAAAAAAGATATATATATATATATATATTGCTTTTCTAGTATTGAGTTTTTGTGTACACTACAGAAATTTATTAAATAGTAACAATTTATAATTTTAGGATAAGCTTTATCATTTTAATGTCAAATACGCAATGTGTTCTAATTTGGGAATATTGTTATTCAAAATTTTAAAAAGGTCACAAAATGCTCTTAAATAAAATTTTTTCTATTAAGCTTTTTGCCAACTTCTAAAAAACTTTTTATTACAGAAAAATATAAAAATTGAATGCTTACATGCAGAGTGAAATTAAAAATATTTTGGGGCTACAGAAACAAAATGGTTAAATCACATTGACTTAAATGTTTCACATATTGAAGTGATCCTGACCGCCCACATTGCTGCTCTATGTCTAAGGATGAGCCCTGGGCTTTCGACATATTAAAGTGATTGGCATTAAATTGCCTAGAGCAATGCAAGTGCTAAAATTTACCTCCGATGTTGAAATTTTAAGAAATTTGTTTCCCTTTGTAAATCATTACCATGATTATGCTCCAATCGATATAAATACCGAATTTCGTTAAAATATTACATTCATCAGATTCAGAACTCCAAGTGAGGTTGCTGTAATTATAACGTACCTGTACATAACTGTAGGTGCATGTTTAAATAAATTTTAACTTTTTGTTCAGTCCCTTGTTTGTACAAAGGCAAATGTTTTATATTACAGTAGCAAAAACATCATTTTATTAATTATTGTACTAAAGCTCAGATTGTTATTTTAACTTATGTTTAGATATAAATAAGGGTTCCCAGTTTAAGCAGTTGTAAATACAGCCTTAATATTTTATTGCATTATTACTTTATTGTAATGTATGCTGTAACTTCTTTCTTTGTTACTACAATGAGAATTCTCAATTTGTATTAAGCTATAGATCACTCTTCAAATCTATCATTTCTTACAAAACAAAATATTGATGTTTGTTAACAAAGAATAAACTCAATGTTTTGAGAATTTCAAACAAGCACACAAGTTTATTTTTGAAATTAGCTTAATTTATTTCTGAAACTAACAAATTTACACAATGTTACCTAGAATTTAAAGCAACATCCATGTAGCTCAAACTTCTATCTTTAAAGCTAAGCTCTAGTATAAATTAGTGCATAAAAGCATGTTGCAACATGTAAACCGTTTTTTCCAAATATTTCACTTCTCATAAGCAGACATAGCACAGCCCTTCACCAGAAAAAGCTTAACTTTGTAAGGCATCAAACGCAACAAGCTTCAGTTTGCACGAACACGCTGTATACTACCAGTCAGGAGAAACTTAGCATAGCAAATTAAATTTTATGTGTATAAATGAAAATGTATTTAAAAATTCAAATTCTAAAATATTTAAAAGAACATTCATTCATTGCATTAAAAAATGATTAAAAAATATTGTAAGACTTACTTTCCCAAAATCCCTTTAATAAATATTCTGCAAAAATCTTCCCAGATCCTGATATTGGTTCACTAATTATGTAATACATGTAAAATAACAAATTTCAATTTGATATTTCTCTTTTAGTAATAGTTTTTTTTTTTCTTATATTTTAAAAATAAAAGGTAAAATATTGAGATGTCCAAACAAAATTCAACCACCATTCTATTTATTATATGAGGAGAAAAATAGCTGGCTAAGATGGAAGTACATACATATTGTTACTGCTTGTGATTTTATAGACATTCATGGAGAACTTCATAGTTTGCAAATTTTTTAAATTTTCTTATAAAAATATTTTAGAAATTGCATATTTTATTTAGTGTGATGCACAATTTCTATTGATTGATAATTTAGAGATTTCTTTATCTTCTGCTAAATTCTTACATCAATTAATACTGAAACTATGGAAAATAGTATGCTGTTCTTTGCAAAAACACCCAAAATTAGTACCTCACAATTAAATACTCTTATCACAAAGGGGGATATTGTGGTAGGGCAACATTTAGTGATGATGCAAATGCTGAAGGTGTTTTTTTAAAAAAAAAATTGTTTGGCGTAGTTTGCATTTTAACAAACACTTTCTTCAAGTGGTCAGCTATTGCAACTTAACCTCTTTAACACTAGAATGATGGAAGCTGTCATTTTGCCCGCATAACTACTTTGAGAGACGATTCCTCCAAAATGACTAATTCCAGCCCATTGAAATTTTTTCTAGGTTTTATAATAAGAGAACAAATCAACGATCTATTTTTCTATGGTCAAATTAACCGCTACCTGTCATTCTAGGTAGTTCAAAATATCCATCGTTCTAGTGTTAACCATAGTAAATTAGGTCACAAGAAAGATTGCACAGAACTTTTCCACTTGCATCTACTTTTTTTTATGCAGTCACCAACCAACACATCAGTTTGTTTATCACCAAGTTTAAATTTTAGACTTTATTAACCAGTCATATCTAAATTAATTTTTTTCTAGATTATCAATGTCACACAATTTTAAACTATCAGAAGCAATATTCCCCATTATTGTCACATGAATGACTTAAATAAGCATCTGTAAACTTAATTAAAAATATATATTTCAATAAACAAAAGTCCATAAAAATGTGTTTGAAATAAACATTTGTTGAAACAAAACACTTACTCATCACATCTGAAGAAACTAAAAATAAGAACGTCAGAGACTTAGGCACGAAATCAAAACAGCTTTGTATTTAATTTTTCCAAAGATGATAGATTGGAGAAAAGAAAATAATCAACGATGACTCATAATGAAACATGCTACGTATATGTCACCCTCTTGCCTCATCCTGGACATTACTAGGCTATCTACACAGTACATTGAACTTCCATTGCCCATCCTCCCCCATCAGTATCTGATGTCCAAAAGTCCATTTTTCTTGCCTCAGTGAAATACTAATGAAAAGCAATACTGTTTACCTCCTTGTGTGATACCAGCCACCGCTTTTTTTCCTCCGAAATTCTCCCATGGTGCTACTGCTGTAGACATTGTTGCATGGTCTTTACCACATGCCCAGTCAGTGCGGGAAAATGTCGCAATAATCCATTAATACCCAAAAATCCAATTAATAATGTCAGAAAAAGACAATTACTATGATTATACACATCACTTCCGGTTGCATAGATGCCAATTCTACCAAATTTTCCAGGAGACACCCATATTTTTACATTTTCTCCTGATTTCCTGAAAAATATGAAAATCTCCTGAATTTTAGAATATTTTAACCAAAATCTCTTATGTTGGAAAGTTTAAAAAACTATAATCAAGATTGGTATCACGTCTGCATTCAATAGATAAAATCAAGAACAAAGCATTTTAAAAAACGAAAGGTCTTTTATTTAACACATCCTAAAAGACGTACAGAACATATATTAAAAACTGCCAGAGCGCTTTCGGACATATATACGCCCTTCATCAGTGGCTACATGAATAGTAAAAACATGGAATGTTTATATATAGAGACACCAGTTTAAAGCAAATTTGCATAAAATATAAAATGGTAAATGAACTTACTAAAAATAATACAAGAAATATACATGGAAATTACAAAATAAGTTTAAACACTTACGAATTTTAAAATATGACAAGAAAAGAAACTAATACAAATTTTAGAAAAACGTCAAGCATGATATTTCTAAGAATGACGTCACAAATAACTTTTAAGAGGTTTGAATTGCATAGAGTCGAGAATAAGTCGCCAAGCATAACTTAAAATTTGAACAGGATCAAAATTACAAATTGATTCATGGTAAATATAAATAAACAGGGATTCATATAGAAGAATACTACGTGAATTGTTACAACGAACCAAACGGAAAGTTTTTTCAAAAACGGGAAGAAATTTATCATTAACCACATATTGAGCAAGAGCCATAGAAAGTTTACCAGATTTGACATCGTGAACATGTTCTGCTAAACGGATGCCAACAGTACGTTTTGTACTACCAATGTAAAATTTATAGTCACCAGCAGGGAATAACAGGGGAACGACATGCACCCCAGCAAACCTTTTAAAGTCATCAAAATTCCCAAGTTTATCGGATCGAATACGATTAAATAAAGTGATAATATTAGAATGAGTGGGTTCGAAACCAAATTCATGACAGAAATTAATAAATGGACGGAAAATCTTAGGATGGTAAGGAACACTAGATTTATGGACTAAACGATCTTTAATAGCAACAAGTTTAGTTTCAAATTGAGTAAATTTAAGGTGAACGTGGGCGAAGATCTTATGAATAAATTCAAAAGAATAAAAACCATGAGGCTGCTTATTCTTTTGAATTTATTTATAAGATCTTCGCCCACGTTTGCCTTAAATTTACTCAATTTGAAACTAAACTTGTTGCTATTAAAGATCGTTTAGTTCATAAATCTAGTGTTCCGTACCATCCTAAGATTTCTGTCCTTTTATTAATTTCTGTCATGAATTTGGTTTCAAACCCGCTCACTCTAATATTACCACTTTATTTAATCATATTTGATCCGATAAACTTGGGAATTTTGATGACTTTAAAAACTTTGCTAGGGTGTATGTCGTTCCCCTGTTTATGCCCTGCTGGTGACTATAAATTTTACATTGGTAGTACAAAACGTACTGTTGGCATCCATTTAGCAGAACATGCTTGTGATGTCAAATCTGGTAAACTTTCTACGGCTCTTGCTCAATATCTGGTTAATGATAAATTTCTTCCCATTTTTGAAAAACTTTTCTTTTGGTTCGTTGTAACAATCCACATAGTATTCTTCTTTATGAATCCCTGTTTATTTATATTTATCATGAATCAATTTGTAATTTTGATCCTGTTCAAATTTTAAATTATGCTTGGCGACTCATTCTCGACTCTATTCAATTCAAACCTCTTAAAAGTTATTTGTGACGTCATTCTCAGGAATATCATGCTTGACGTTTTTCTAAAATTTGTATTAGTTTCTTTTCTTGTCATATTTTAAAATTCATAAAGATTTAAACTTATTTTGTAATTTCCGTGTATATTTCTTGTATTATTTTTAGTAAGTTCATTTACCATTTTATATTTTATGCAAATTTGCTTTAAACTGGTCTCTATATACAGTAGACCCCCCCCCCTATAACACGGTAGATATGTTCCGTGTTATATGAATCAGTGTTGTACGAGTCACTTAGATTATACAAATACATGAGCAATTCACAGCCCAAAGCGATTAACTTACTTGTCATATTTAAAATAACTTTCTTTAATAATCAGGCTTAAGACACTACATGGCAACAATTTTTATGGCCGTTGAATAATAAATGTTTTTTTTCACAAGAAATGTATAAAAATTTATCAATACATATTTTCTACCTTTTCTTTTATGGACTTAATCGTTTTGGTAAATGAGCGGCTCACATACAGTTTACTTATGCATAAACATACACTTATACAGATACTTAACAAAGATGTAAAATAAATATTTAATATGCAAGAGTTAAAATATTTTTAATTTCTCTTCAAAACAAACAAATATTGAAATTAAAAATGTTTTGTTATTCATTTTGCGTTAAATAAAAGAAACAGTTACACTTTTTTTTTTACATTTATTCATTGTCGGAGCTATCCATAATTAGGTTCCAACGGCATCCTCTTTTAAATGTTGGTTGTGCTATTTCATAGCTTGAAGATTCACTCGTTTCTTCTCTGTTATTTTCATTGTTTAAAAGGGTATCTTCTTGTGCTTTCAACAATTTATTATTGTTACTTTCTAAATCTTCTTTTACTTCAAAATATGGAACTAAACAATCTTTCAATTTTTTCTTGAATTCCTCAGAGCGCTTTGTTGATGGATCATTATTCGTAAAATGTTCTTCTAGATTTTTTGCCAATTCTAATCCTTCATTTAAGATTTCTAAAGTAAAGTGTTGCTCTGGCTCACAGAAAATTCGTAATGAGTTTTCTTCATTACTTGATTCGGACAACTCTGCCAGTTGCATAAATTCTTGTTCATCTAAGTGTTGGTTACTACTAACACGTAACGTATCTACAGTGTTATGGGGGGTCTACTGTACTATTCAAAGGAAAATTCCTTGAAGAGCAATCTTCTATCCATAACATCAAACACTTTTCCATTTTAGGCATTAAAGTGTCTTTTATGCTAGCAGTTTTATTCAAACTTACTAAAGATGCAGAGGAAATTCTAGCTCTTATTTTATTTTCATTTCTTTTTATTGTTCGAATTGTTGCCTCGTTTAATTTTAAATCTTTAGCAATGACTATTACTTTCTCACCAGATTTTAACCTATCCAAAATTTTAATTTTTTCTTCAAGGGATATACATTTTCTACTCTTCTTAGAATTCTTCTCCATGGCAGGGGTCATGATGACTAAAGACAAAATTTTAGATAACGTAAAATCTTAAAATTATTAGACTTACCTAATTTATGTACGTATTATAATATCTTTTTAAATTTATTTAACACACTTGACTTTAGACAGCTTAATTGATAGTATGTATGTACCAGAGATAACAGATATGTACTTCCTCTAGATGAAATCGGGTTTAATTTCGCAAAGATTTATTTTCCTAAAACTTTTTTTTTTCCTCAAATTTAAGTTGAATAAAATACATTATATAAGTTTTTTCAGACACATTTAATGTGCATCACAACTAGAAACAAACTGAGACGATCTCTAAAAATGGGGTTTCCCCGAAATTTGAGAAGCACAATGACATTTTGTGTTACCAACCACGTTATATTAATTATTGGAGCTAAAACGTAATAAAATCGAAACATCTCATTCTTTTACCTTGTTATACGAGCCTCTTTTAGCGTGTTATACGAACATGATCACAATTTTTCCGCTATGTTATACGAATCCGTCTTATATGAACCCGTGTTATAGGGGGATCTACTGTATAAACATTCCATGTTTTTACTATGCATGTAGCCACTGATGAAGGGCGTATATACGTCCGAAAGTGCTCTGGCAATTTTTAATATATGTTCTGTACGTCTTTTAGGATGTGTTAAATAAAAGACCTTTCATTTTTAAAAGGCTTTGTCCTTGATTTTAAAAAACTATCCCTGCAATTTGTGAAAAAACCACTATATGAAACAATTTTGAAGAAATGAAAAATCAGTCTGCAATTTATCAACAGGCAGATATTCCTCTGCAGATCTGCATGTTTATTTTTTCCCGAGTACTTCCGCTATTTGCCTAAAAAATTTTCCTTTTTCCACGAACGAAAATATTTTGAGAACCGATTCATTTCCCACGAGTACGTCACTTGCAAATGGCAATCTATAGGTTATAATACAAAAAGTTGTATTTCAAATATATTATTAATGAAATGGACTATTTTTTTTGCAACATTACAAAAAATTGCTTTTGCATAGCTGCCAACCCAGATAATAAAAAATTAGGAACACTGTACGCGAGGAAAATGTCACAAAATATATATACATGGGTGTCTCCAACATGCGAGTACTTGCCTCCCCCCACACACACACAAATTGAAATTAGCATGTCAGTATTTCTTAGCCAATGTATTATGTATTGACAGTGATTTTGCAACCCCCCCCCCCCTGGAAGGAACGTTTGTGAAACCCATATATATATACTATATAATTAATCTTAATAAAAAAAAATTAAGACCTCATGAGATAAGAATTTTGAAACATACATGAAATGCACAATTTTTTTACACCCATAAAATTATAACTATATGTGTTCTCCTTAAATACATCAATATTCAACTAAAAGTAAAATTAAACTATTTTCACATTTGAAAAAAAAATTTCATTACACAATTTATAATACATTATTACAAAGTAAGTAAAACAAAAACAAATTAAGAATCTTTTTCGTTTATCGATACATAGCTGGCAGATTTGGCCTTTTTCAAGAAAGTGGCATCATATGTTTGTTCATAGCAAGCACCATTTATCTGAGATTTGGCAATTAAAGTAGACTGTAAAGTCGAAATACTCATGGAACTTCTAAAATCAGTTTTGTTTCTTTTTACAAGACTAAACTAGACATTACTATGGGGGAATGTTAGTATCCCCAACATGATACTACTCAATTTACCATACAAAAGTTTACACACAGGATCTTTTTGCTTTGCTAACTTAGCCCACTGAACATCTGGTCTATCTTCAGCAATTATTATCTTCAGAGCTGCCATTTGATAATGCAAAAACTCAGTCTCTACACTATCAATTATATCAAACGTTGATTTTGTTGAGTCTTTTTGCAGTATAGAGGGAAATATGTCTATAAAAAATTTGATTGAGGCAAATTTAACTTTTTCTTTCTGAGACACATCTGCGACTTCAGCATGATGTAAAACATCAGAGTTGATTGGAAAGTTTCTGATAATATAATTACATGTCATACAATAGTAGTTTTTGACGTACTCAAAAAACTGCTTTGTTTCATCAGAGTTTAACTTTTTCAGACACTCTGATGTCTCTGATCCCACAGATATGTCTCCATTATCCTTATGATTTGTTGAATCACTATAAGATATATCGAAGACACATGTCGAAGCTTTCATGACTTCAAGCTTTATGAATCTGACTAATAAATCTGTAAAAAAACTTGAATTTGGGACTTTAGCTTATGGACTCTGGGGGTCTCTGATTGCAGACTCACATTAAATTTTTCGAAAACACTAATTACATTTTTCAGAAAAAATGCAATGATATGGTACAGATCTGAACTTAAATATAAAACGATTATCTCTTCTCTGCTGAGGATACTTTTTTCCAACTTTTTCTGACTGTTCAAATTGGCTTCTACACCAGTGGAAGCACTTTTGCTGAATACACTTTCCGAAGCATTTCCTGTTTTCGTATTCTGTATAGTTCCCTTTTGAACTAGTTTTGGATGGCTATGTTTGACATGCTTGGGCTTTTCGCTTAAGAGGCTGCTCCTTAGTTACCTTAGAAATTTTAAATGCAGGAATACTTGTGAAAATAGCTGTTTCACATTCAAACTTTTTGCAGATTCTTCTTTGAAATAAAATAAAACTCCATCCCATTGGTCAAGAAGACGCCCACGACACTTGCCCAAAGAAAGCCAGCGTATCACAAAGCGCTTGAGAATTTTTTAGACTCAGCATTGTGCAAATCTTGAAAAACCTTTAAGCATTGTTTACGCTTTGAACTTTTCTTCAGGTAATAGAATATATCTACTAGAAGTTCATCAAAAGAAATTGGCATAGCTGCTGATCCCTTTTCAGCAGCTAAATTTAATAGGTGGCACATGCAGCCCCAAACTATCAAATTTGGCTGTTTTTCTTTCAAAAATGACCCAAAACCTTTCTTTTTACCAATCATCACATTTGCATTATCACAGGATAATGCCAAGCAATTCTGCCATGGAATGGTAAAACAATCAACGTTACAACGATGGGATATAGCTGATTATCTGCATCATTGCTACCATCAGTAGCAATTATAAAAGGGCCAATTTTTTAAAGCATTTATCATGCCTCTGGTGCTTTCTGAAGCTATTTCTTTAATTATGTGGGATGTTTTAGTTCTTCCACAGGAATAATTTTTAGCTTCCAAAAAATTTGGGAACATTGCTGAAAATAGCTTGGAAGCATGGTCGGCAGCGGCAATAGGAACATTATGTTCTAGCAAGAAACTTGTAAACAGCACTTCTGCTCGAATTGTCTGTATATCATTACTTGAAGCAGGCATAAAGTTCAACTTTGAAGCCTGCTTCACAACTTTAATTTGTGAACTATGCTTCATACCTTTAGCATGGACGACGATGTCTGTTTTACCGCCATGAGCTATGTTTATATCCGTGTTGCATATGAAGCAAAAAGCAAATGCTTCACCTTTTCGAAATTTTGTTATAAAATCGAATTCTGTTGAATATCGTTCAAGATATTTTTGAGTCCAACGATTTTTTGCCATTATGAATGTCAATAAAATGTAAGTATTAATGAGAAGATTAAACACACATACCTTAATTCAGTGTAATTTATACACGATGACGAAAAAAAAATATTCAAAACACACAAAGAAAAAAATGTGATTAAGTAGCGAACTAAAAATACACTTTCCGGAGATTGTAAAAACCAAACAAAGGCCAATAGCTCGAATGAAAAAACGTGGTCGCTAATCGCATCTACAACAGAGCTAAAAATTGCATCATAGATACTATGCAGCCAGTATTTCCAGTCACATTCGTAGTTCAAAACTAGAGAGCCTCTTTTAAACAATGATCGGCATTATTGCCAGTTTCGTAGATTGCCCGCTAAAATGAACTATTTTTCATGATAAATAGCCGTTTTCTTTGCTTAGTTTTTCTAACGTCACAAACCAGTTGTTCGGCATGTTTTAACTTTTATGGTCGCAGAGGGGCGAAAAATGGGGTAAAACATGAATATTTTCAAAACTTCAGATTTTGTAGAAAAAATTTGGATTTTCGGAACAGACGTAAAAATCCGGAACAGTTGGCAGCTATGCTTTTGTATGCGATCTTCAGTATATTTCGTTTAATTGTGGAAATATTTTCCACTTTTGCAATCTGTTTGCATCGACTAATTTTTTTTTTCTTTTCTTGTAATAGCCTTATTTTATAGGTGACATTTTTTTACCAAATGTGTAATTAGTTAAATGAAGGGCATTTTGCTGCAACATCACAAAAAACTGCATTTTGTGATCTTCCGCATATTTCGTTTAATATTTTCCATTAGCATAAGGCCTCAATAGTTTCTGCAAAGATAATGTAACCAATAAATGGACATTTACCATTAAACAAATTTTAGTAAAATGTAGTACAAGTAAAGTTATAAACAGTTTTATATAAACAAAATACACAAAAGTAAATTTGGAATATCTTTTCTTTTTTATGTGAATAACATCTATGATTGAGATTTCTCTGGCAAGAAAAAACAGTGTTATAAAAATGTAAACACTTTGTTTATACTTCCAAACCTAATACATAAAAAGGTAAATAATTTTTCTTATTTTGTCGGAAATATGGTTCAGAATATGAATATATAAAAATGATTTTAATATTTTAAACTTTTTTTTCCTCAAACTACCTAGTAAAATATTTAAATATGCCACTCATATTATCACCAAAAAATTTTATTAAAAGACATTAAATTTAATTTTTAGTAAAATATTTAAATATGTCACTCATATTATCACCAAAAAATTTTATTAAAAGACATTACATTTCATTTTTGTAGTTTAAAATTGTGGTAAAATATTTGCAATGTCAAGTATATGAAACAATGAACAGTTTACAGTAACTTTTGTTTTCAATTTTGGTCTGCAAAGCTGTTATCTGACTTGGTTCGCCAAACTACTCTTTCCATACATATCTGTCACTGAATTTGTTTCCTGTTTTATTGTTGTGCTAGCTCAAAACTAATGAAATTAACATGTTGGTTTTAAAATTAATAATATTACTTTATTTCATATAACTACCAACACCTGTAAATAAGATATATTATTTTTCTAAAATAATGCCAGACTTGTTTGCCTCATTGTTTTTTTTTTTTAAAAAAAAAATATTCCCTGCAAAATCAGATTTCGTACAATTTTAGTTTATTTGCTATTAAAATATAAAATGAGGAAAGATTTTTATGTTTAATTCTAAACTGCAAAAAAAAAAAAATCTCCCCAAACAATGTTCAATTCTGCAAAGTACAACTCAAATCTAACAAAATTATCAGCTGTTTTTAAATCTTGGATTATGAAATTATGTTGGTTTTGCACTGACACAAGAATATGAATTAGAAATAAGAATGAATGAATATAAAAATTCCTTCAAACTTCTGTCTGAATCAATCTAAAAAATAAATTCTTCATTAGTATTAGTTTAACAACATACAAATTGATTGAAAATATCCAGCTACAACAAATTTGTTCTTGTTTGTTTGTATAACTGAGAAAGACGTGCTCTTGCCTTTGTTGGTGCTATCTTTTTAAGCTGACGCAAAAACGGCTGTTCTTTGCCTCTACAACCAATAGATACTTTTAATCAACCTTGCATACCATTAAACTAATTGAGTGTTTATTTTTCAGATTAGAATGTATAAAGTCACAAAAATAATAGAATAAGAATGTGATAGATCCCTCATGAAAGGGGCAATTTTGTTACATTGAATTACATGGCTAATGAATCCAAAAATGTCATTAAGTGGTCCATGAATTGTAATTGTTTATATTCGTATTAACTACATAGTAAACAATGAATTATCTAATAAATATAATGCTTTGTAAACATGTTTTGATCAATTCATAAAATATTCACTATGCACACTGATATAATTGCAAAGGTTTTTCTAAAAATAGAAAGCAAAATAAAGGACTGCTATTAATGTTCACTGAAAAATAATAAATATATGCATGGAAAGCCTGACACAATGTTTGGAATAAATTATTTTCATCTATGTCACAAACATAAAACATGTTGCAGGTATAGCTTAAATTATGTGGTAGCCACTAGCCAGCAGGCTAATAACTTTCAAATTTGGCTAGTAACCTTTTATGTTGCAAGTAGCCCCACTGTAGCTAGTAACTTTCTGCTGTTGACCCTAATAATCCTAAACAAATAATCAATAAAATTGTAGAAACTATCAAAATAAGTAGAAAATAGAACAAAAGTATTGTCTAAATGTATATCTTTTGTATGTTAGTGTTTAAAAGAAATTTAAAATTATCAAATTATTTTTATATTTAATATTCTTTTACTTATTTAATGAGAAACATCTTTACTACTTCTATTGTGGCATTTAAATTATAATAACTTGTGTTTAAGTCAATGGCTAGTGATGAGTCAAGTTTGGTTAGTAAAAATGTAGAATCTTATCTACTAACCAATGGCTATTATATTCCAGAATCATTTTAAGCTATAGTTGTAAAGTCATCCAATAGATATAATAACACAGAAAGTATGACCAAAATATTAGCAATTGTAGATATATTCCTATTCATTAGTATACTGGCTACATCAGAAGTGACATCACATAAAAATCATCTATTTTGACTTCAATACTTATATGTGGTAGTTAAAACTCAATAATAAAGATCAGACATGGTATATATGCCTGTATCAGAAAAAGCTAAACACAACAAGCTTGAATTTGCACAAATATGTTGTATACTAAGAGCAAAAACATAACATGATAAATTAAATTAGGCAATGATGAAAATTAATTTGCTGTGCAATATTTAATGGAAATACAACAAATTATGAACTCATTCATTCATTGCATTGAAAAATAAAATGGAAAATTTTTGTAAAACACTTACTTTTCCAAAAGTCCTTTAAAAATTATTCTGTAAAAATGTTCCCAGATCATGGTACTAAACAATGATTCACTAATTATTTAATATGTGGAAAGTAACAAAATTCAATTTGATAATTTCTCTTTTATTAATGGTTTTTTTTCTCATCTTTTAAAAATGGCAAAATATTAAAATGTCCAGAGCTCATTTTGCATTAAATTTAAAGGGAGGAAATATATATATACACCACTTTTTTTAATCCAAGATCTTATTTTGCTTCGTCTTGTTATTTTATTTTTCCCCCCACTAAAATCTCAAAATTTCTTGTGTTTGAGTCTAGTTGCCTCCTCTGCTGCAGTTATGTACTCCCCCCCCCCCCCTCAACAAAATTTTATCACCAATTTACATTAATCCCAAGAATGGTAAAATCGGTGCCAAAAAAGCTGAAATCAATATTTCCGCTGAAGTGTATCATGCCTGAAAGATACAAAAAAGCGGTATTAATAATTGCTGTATGTTAATATTTGAACAATTTTCCTAATCACTTCACTAATAAAAATAGTGATATGCTAACTCCAACCATATAAGGCTTTCGATAATTAGTAGGAATATATAAATTATATTAATTTCAGTAATATGGGGAGAATAGCTTGAAGCTTTGTTACACGATTCTGGACATATAGATATGGTTCAGATTTGATTCATTCTAAATATATCTGAAAAACAGACTAAAACTTGGACTTTTCAGGCTGGGTTGGGCCGTCACCTCCGAAAGCAGAGGCCGGAGCACTAATTTTTGACGTCTTGGCTTGTAGGCCCACTGCGAGTAGGTCTTCCAGATCGCGATCGAAGCTTTTGCTATTTGTTTCCCTTTTAATTCTCTGTTCGATGTAAAGGAATCATAATTTATCAGTAAATCAAATAATATTCATGAAATTTGGAAGTATTTTCGATAATGTTCATTAAAATGGGTGATTTAAAATCTTAATATTGCTGTACATTTCCTTAAAATAAAATATTTATAATGACTCATTCACTGTAGGAGCAAAGATGAAAGGATTCCATTCAGTTAGTGTTTTAATAAAAGTTTGAAAAAGAACCCTGTATATTTATTACTTAATCAGGCATTTTATTTGAATAATTCTTCAGTACATTCAGCTAAAGTATGCGTACTTACAGATAAAGTATGCAGAAACTAAAATGATTACTGAATACTATATCTTTAAATATCATAAGATAATCATTAAAAAGAAACTCAGAATTTAACTTGTAATATGCTTACGTGTTTATTTATTTTTATTTCATTTTATTTTATTCATTTTTTGTTGTTGTTATAAATTGTAAAATGATTTAGAATTAAGATAAAATACTAGTTGAATGTCATTCATTAACCTATGCACTATAAATTGTAGAAGTTCAGGTTTTCTAATATAGCACATCTTATATTCCCTTTTTTACTACCAGACATTAACAAATTGTAAACAATTTTGCTTAATTATAGAGTTTGAAATACCTCAGGGGCTTTGAAAATTTAATAAAGCTGTATAATAAAACTTTTTGGTATTAATATTTCATTTACAATTCCATTGAAGTGAAAATGTAAGAAAGATTAAATTAGCTTTGTATTATTAAAATAACATTAACTATAATATAATGAAATATACAATGGTAACTTGAAATTGTAAGTTAGTTACTTTGCTTTTTTCCAAGTTATTTTAACAATTTTCAATAACATAATTAATAACTCGCTACATAAAAAATAAAATGTGCCCAACCTAAACACAAATGACTTCCTAACCTATTCTTCTAAAATTTCAGCATGCCATAACAAATAATAAAAAATATACGTGCAATATATTAAGATACTATATCTTTTATATGCAATTACTTACTTATCAAACAGTTAAAATATGTTATTTGATGTGTGAAATATTCCATTTTACATTATTTTACTTTCATAACTTTAGTGTAGCATTTTTATTGCTACGATTTCTTACTATTGACAATATCTTAAAAAGAGAATGACATTTTTTTATCTATATAAATAAAATTGAAAATACATGTATCTGTCTGTGTGTTTATCTATCTCATCATCACGGTAGAACTGCTGCATCGAATTTCATGAACATTCTGTGGGTAGCTTGAATCCAGTTAGCGTTAATTGAATAGCAATAATTTGATTGCCATATATTTAAAATTCTATGTAATTTTAAATGACATGATAATAAGCAAAAAATGGTAAGCACTTACTTCTAAATAGCATTTTCAGTTTTTCACATTACGGTAATAAGGTAATTAGTAATTCAATGTTATAAGGTATGTAGTCGAAGGTATGCTGGTCAAAATGTTTATAAAATCATGAACTAACATATAAGACATTCAAAAATACGATAAAAAGACCGTTATGCATCCACACGCGCGAGCCCACGTACTGCACTGCACATACGATACTTCTTTGTGTGGGCTACTCTACTAGGGGAGAACTTTCCAGAAAAGTTGAGACGGAGGAATTCGGATTCGAAGGTCAGAATTGGGCCTACACCTCATACGTCACGAGGTACAGGGGGGGAAAGCAGTTCGGCCTTTTCTACCGGGGGTGACGGTTGGGCTCAGGCTCTAGATTTTAAAATGTATTTGGGCAGGACTGGGTAAAAAGTCCAAATTTCAACTCATACAGACCTTTATCCCTGAGGAACACTAATGATGATCCTAGTTATCAGTATTCAGCCACATACAGGGTGATTCAAAACAATGGGGCAAAACTTTAAGGGGGTGATAGAACACACCTAAACAAGCACTTTTTATCATACAATGCATGATCGTAACTCAAGCGGTTAAGCACTAGGGGTTAACACATACTGTTGCATGAATTGATGGAATACAAGAATGACAGAGGAGGTATGAAGAAATTACAAAACATATTTTAACAAACAACTTACAGAAACTGCTCAAAACAAGAAACCGAAGAAATTACAAAACAAATTATAATGGATAACTTACAGAAACTGCTCAAAACAGCAACCACTAACATAAATGCAGGTCTCACACTTACGACGTAGTGATCGTCACACACTGGTGAAAACACCAGGAATTTCTCATACAACGGCAGCAGCAACAAGGTCCTCAACAGAATCAACTGGGCTATCGTAGATGAGGCTTTCATATGGGCCCATAGGAAAAAGTCTAGATATGAGAGATCAGGTGATCGTGCCAACCAAGTGATGCCCCCTGACTAATCCATCATTCTGGGAATGTTGCATTCAAGGCGTTTTGTACAACAGGGTTGCCACTCTCCAGAGAATATGAAATTCCCTGACTTTTCCAAGTTTTCCAGACAAATTCCAGATTTTTAAAAAACAGCGCGATAAACTATTCAGTTAACCTAGGCTTATATGTATACCTTTTCTCTGTGTTTTAACATAGAGAATATAATATTATAATTGGGAATATAGTAATTGGAGTGTAAATATTAAAATATTTACACTTCAATTAAAAATTTGTTACAAATTGGGACAAATAAATAATATTTGACATACATATACAAATAAAAAAATCTAATTACTTTGGTAAATTAGACAAATCATGTACAATTGTTATAATAAATGTGGTAAAATAAATTAACACTTACCAAAAATGTTAATATACAAGTTATGTGATAGTGAGTGAATATAGTATGTAGAAAAAATATTATTTTCGGAGATTTTTTATTTTGTCTTCAATTAGTGCAGCTTCTTTTTGAGCATCTACTATTATTTTGCTTTTCTTCCATTCTAAACTTTATAGTTCTAAAGCAACACGTTTTCGACTGTCTTCCAATTGTTTTTTATTACTTTCTGCTTCTTTCTTTCTTTGCATAGTATCAATGTATCTGAAATGTGCTCATTTTACTGACTGAATCATGGCCTTTGTTATATCAATTGCTTCAACCCCCCCAGCATTGTTTATTGTCCCATAAACTTTTCTTAATGCTACAAGGCTTTCTTCTGTTTGGTTATCAATAATGCCTTCTGCATTAATGGAAAATCCCCTAATAAAGTAATTTTATAAAAAGGGGTCAAATCATTAGAAGCTTGTTTTAGATGCAGTATGCTAATCCAATGATCGTCAAGCCGTATCACTTCTTTTGTAAGATTTCATCATGTTTATTACTGAAGGTTCATTGAATAATTTTTGGAACTCTTCATGAATGTTGTCAGCTTTTAATCCTGATATCCATTTTTTAAAAACCAATATTTCTAGACATGTTGACAAACGCTCTATCGCCAAATCAGTTTGAAGTAAAACTGCAGGATCAAGAAACGATATTGCTTTAGTCAATGGAAATTGTACAGGTGAACGCTCAAAAAGTTTATGCACAAATCTTTGATATGCTTTAAGACATGATTGTCACATTTTCAAAATGTCTATATTCTTTTTATTCTTTAACTTTCTCAATTCTTCTTTTACAGTAAAACTAAGTGTCACTTCAGAGGCTGGGATCAAGTTATCTTTTTCAAGAACAGCAATTTTGTAAAGGCATGAAGCAATTTTTTCTAAAACACAAGGCTTTACAAATCTCTGCAAAATTGACTGTGCTATAGTTATCACAGATTCATAAAGAAATGGTGCAAGTGATTCATCAAATTTCAGAACAATAAATTATAAAACAAAAAATATATAAAGGTTTTATCCGGTGAAAATTACTTTATAATGAAACCAAATATTTATGTTTGGTAAGACACAGATTTTCACTAAAGAAAGTAATAAATATTGATCTTTAATAAAAATATATATATTTATATATATTTATTTATATAGAATTATATTCCTGCTAAAATGGTTTCCTTTTTATTTGCCTAAATCATTGTTTTAATACCACTTTTTGGAAAATATCTCTTCACAGAGTTCATGCTACCCATTTTTCAAAATAGAAGAATTTGTATTATGCAAATATAATTAAAAAATTAACCTTAAGAATTAGCCATAATATGAAAATAAACTAGTTTAGTCGATCTAATATGCAACATTTAAATGATGGAGATGGATGGAAAAAGATACTAACGTACTCTCGGCAATTCAAGCGATGTAACTGAATTGCGCAATCACACTGTTTATGAGAAAATAATTAAGAAATTAACCATAATAATTAATCAGAATATGAAAATAGCTAGTTTACTCAATCAAAAATGCAATATTTAGAAGATTGAGATGAATGGAAAAAAATACTATTGTACTCTCGGGGATTCATGAGAACAAACTGAATTGCGCAATCGCAGTGTTTATGCGAAATTAATTTAAACAAAATAATATGTTAGCGATTTATGCTGAATTAGACAGACAACCTTTGAAGAAGTATATTTATTACTTTCATAAAATAAGTGATCGAGGTCTTAATTTACATTACACGCGGCCGTAAATCTCTGTTAATTTGATTGGCTTTACTCTGCATTTTATTATGGATTTGCTACGATCCCAGGAATGGTAGAAATAAATGCTAAAAAAGCAGAAAATCGGTGTTTCCGAATCGGCAGAAAATCTGTGTATTACCGTCCGCAGCTCCGTACATGAAATGCATGTCGGCCTTCTGATTTATGAAACAATTCATTCCTTCTGAAATCCACGATAGAACTGACAACGAGTGCGATAACAGGTGCTTAATGCAGGTGCGATAACAGGACAGCGCCCTCTAGCACTTAACTGCATACTTTATCATCATACATTGTATGATGAAAAGTGCTTGTTTAGGTATGTTCTATCATCCCTTAAAGTTTTATCCCATCGTTTTGAATCACTCTGTATACATCTTGCTGTTTTCTGGAATGTCCTTGATGCTGGCTTAAGAATCAGAAAACATTTTAATAGTAAAACTGAGTCTATATTTATTTCTGTGAAAATATTTTATCTTTCAATCATTACATACTTAACATAATTATCTTCAATTTATCTCATGTGATAAACACAATTTTGCAATTTAAATTGAGCTATTAAGCAGAAGTATAGATACAAGTCCCTATCAGTGCAATGTTATGAAAAGAAATTAACTGAATAGTTATATTAAACTTGCATACATTCATTTTTTAAATAACTCCTATAGTAATTTTATAAATATGTCAACGAACAAAATAAGAATTAATGTTTGCAATAAAATTTGGAAATACCAAAGTGCTTATCAAAACTTTATTACCAATATTTACAAAAGTGTATGTCTACAAATGCAAAAATAAATTTTGAACAGCCTTAATAACTTAAACATCCCTCTACCCAACCCTTAGAAATTATATACACTATAACAGTTCCTTGGTGGTAAATTATATTAGGTGAGGAATTTTGATTCAAAAATTTATTCATTTTTTTAAATTGCTCAGATAAGAGTTATCAAGAGACATATAAGGCAAACACTTTCATTGGTATCGTAGAGTAGAGCAGAGATAGTGTCACAATTCCAATTGAACTACTTTTTCAATTTTTGGACAATAACAGCATTTAAGAGGTTTTCATCCGCTAAAGTTGCATTGTCATCTGTTAGTTCTTTTGGAGGAAATGAAGTCATTAGAGAAAATATAGCAGTGCCATATTCAGGTCGAGCTCTGGTAAGAAGTCAAGGATCTCAAAATTTACAGTATAAATTCTGTTACAATATATTAATTTATATACATAAATTACAATACACAGAATGACACAAATTATGGAGGTTAGATTTATGTGAGAAATTACTTATATAAAATATAAAATAAAAGATTAGAATGACAAACAAAAAATTAATTACATTAGATATAAGGAAAATTAAATAATCCAACAAAGATCTTTCAAGTGCAAAACTCGAGAAAAAAAAAATACAGGACCATAAACATTTGTGGCAATAACTCGACACATTTTCTAAACAAGAAATTTTTAATGTGTTTTTAATGCAAAAATGTTTGTCATTTTTTATTAGTGATTAATAAAAAGAAATAGGCAATAAATACTCTTGCAATATTTCATTCAAAAATATGTATTAGTTAATATTTATGAACTCTACTGCTTTACATATCTATTTTGTAATTTGCTCCTGTCAAACTTAATATGTGTCAGTTAAATAAGGGCTCTACAAGATTTTGCGAAATACTTCAAGAGTTCTGCATAACAAAAAAGGTTGAGAATCACTGGTCTAACTACTACCATATTTTAATTTTTTAATAATATATCTATCAGTCCCTATTTTTTAATGCATCATTTTATTCTAATTACACAATTCTCTATGACATGAAATTTAACAAGAACACAACTACCACTTTATGGTAAAACTGACTAAACTGAGCAAAAAAAAAATCAGTAAGATTAAATTAAAAAAAAAAAAAAAAAAATTCGCTAATAGACTTTTCGAGTTTTAGATATGGAAGACCTCACTAAACCTATACAGGACATATAGCCATGGTACTGATTAGAGCTCAACAGTCTGCATAAATTAATTTCATTTTATTTCTTGCAAATTTTGTATGTATTAAACTTTACTTCTACAGTCATACCCCAGATTTATGTACACATTACGTTAAAACCATAACCCAAAGTTACGATGTTTGCTTCAGAGTTACGTATGCTGTGTAAGCTACCACCTGTGCAGGGTATTAATACTGCTTGCATAGGTTTCATCAGATTATTCATCGGACATTTTTGCTTCATATGTTCATTATTTCTCTTTGTGATTAAATTGATCTTAAAGTATTTATAACTTTTATTGTAGTACTTTCTTGTAATTAAAACAGTAATCAGGTTAATAATAGAACATAAAATTCAAGGCAAAAGTAGAAGGCTGTTACATCATTGTGTTAATCTTTGTGAGTTGACTTTAATGTTAAAATGTTTATAACTTATTAGTGTTAAACTTAGTGTAATAACTTATTTTAGTGTTTCCTTGTAATTAAAACAGTAATTAAGTTAATAACAGAACATAAAATTTAAAGCAAAAGTAAAAGGCTATTACATCATTATTGTGTTATTTATTCTCAGTGAGTTGACTTTTATGTTAGTATTTTCTTATGCTTAAATTGAAAAGCACAAATTATTAACAGTGGCAGATAAGGCATAATTGGCTTGCATTCTTTATTTTACTTACAAATGTTTTATTAGCATCCATTGTGCATGAATTGGATGATCCAGTACAATATGTTTGCAGAGCATTACATACATTTATATGTGAAAAAATGCATTACTTTCACATATGAACATTTTTGACATATGGACACTGGAATTTGACTTGCCAGAATATAACTACCTCACAATATAAAAGAAATAAATGACCTAAAAAAGGATACTCTACTATAAATCTTCTTACATCATTAATGGTATGTGAATGATTCGCTTGCATTGTTAATCTAAAAGGCAAAATACAGAACAATAAATCTACAATCCTATATCAAAATATTTTAAATTTACTAAGTGAAAAAAGACTGCAATATTACTCATAATTATTACTGATGAGAATTTAACTAAATTCTTATATTTATTCAATTCTCATTGTATATTAGAGCAATTACAACATTTAGCTCTATGTTGTATACATTAATATAAAACATTTAAAGTTTTCAATCAAAATATTTGTTTAAAATACACTGTTGCAAAAAAATATTTGCACCCATAAGAAATTGAGCTATAGACACAAAACTCTGCATGTATGTATTGTTTAAGGAGATATGAAAATGATTAGAATTTGGGAGCAAAAAAAAAAATTTATTAAGAAATGGAGGCAACAAGAAATACACCTCATTCTAGTGAATGGTACATCCTTCCCTGGCAGCTATACAAGCCAATATTCAAAGCAGCATAGAGTCATTTAAGTTGCTTATGTCCCTCTGTGAAAGATTCTGCCATAAATGTTGCAACTGATCAATTAATTCAGTGGTATTGTGGCTGCAATTGCCGTTCCAGACATACTCTATTGGTGATGAATGAATGACATGAAGGTGGGTGGCTCCAGAAGAGCCCAGCACATCGACTAGAGGTCTATTGTACTACCCCAACAGGTGAAGGTTCTTCAGAAAAGAGACCAGTAGCCGAAGCAAAAATCAGCAGGCACTTGACAGGAATGTCATACAACTCCCAGGGCTCGATCACATGTCAACCCAAGTGTTCGAACCTATGGGCGGAGAACACCTCACATTCACAGAGAATGTGTACGGCAGTTTCTTCACTGTATTTACAACCTCTGCAAAGCGAATCTTTCGTGACACCCATAATATTAAGGTGTCTTTTAAGGGTGCAGTGTCCAGTAAGGAGCCCGACAGCCCTTCTGATGCCAGTTCTACTGAGCCTGAATAATTCCTTCTGACGTATGCTAGGGCAATTGCAGTTGAGAATTTTAGCCTGCCTTTGGCTCTTAGTATTACGCCAGTTTTTGCACTGAAGTTTTCTGAAGATGTCATAGACAGTTCTTCTAGTTAGTTCATTGGGAACACCCAAAGCCGGCTCAGGACCAACAAAAGGAATACTTAAGCCTTTCCTAGCCAATTCATCAGCCAGCTCATTTCCTGGAATGCCCGAATGTCCGGGCATCCAGTAGAGTATGACTTTATTATTATTAGCAATATTACACAGTGTATTATAGCACTCCCAGACAGGGAAGACATCATAGTAGACTTTCCTAAGGTCATAAAAGCAGCTTGACTATCAGAACAGATAAGAATCTGGTTGCTCCTATAATTTCTGTCATAGCAAATTCTACAACACATTAGAATGGCACAGACCTCAGCCTGAAAGACAGTAGCATGACTGCCTAGAGGGTAAGACATTTTAGTGCCATCATCCAGACAGCAAGCACCAGTACTGGTGCCAATCTTCGAGCCATCCGTGTACCATACAATACAATTTTGTTTATTGTATGTGGGAGTCCTCTTCCAGTCATCCTGTGAAGGGACCTGAATTACATTGGGCTTGTCAAATGTATATCGGACCTGTATACCATCAGATGGCATATGGAAATAAGGATTCTATTGGTGATAGATCTGGGGCCTTGAATGACCATGGGAGGGTATTAAATCATTGAAGACAATGTTGAGAAAAATCTGCAGTATGTGATTGAGCATTGTCTTGTTAGTAAATGGAACCTGGATTCTGTTACACCAGAAAATAAAAAAAATGGTTAACAGGGTGAGCCATTTGGTGCCACCTACATAGACTAGAGCAGTAAATATCATCATAACATAGACAAAGACTAATTTAAAATAAAAAAACCTGGCATGCAGAAAACTAGTAATTTGTTAATTTATTTAAATTTGAAAGCTTATTAGATCACAATCTATTTTTTATATTAATAGTTTAGCATTATTTATAAAAAAAATTGAATAATTATTAAAAAAATTTTTGATAAAATTTCTGACTTTCAGCCATACTTGAGAGATTTTTATTTATTTATGTAAATATAGTGAAGATATACATCAATTTTCAATATTTCAGTCAAATTAAAACAGTGGGCAAAAAAAAGTGGCAAAATATGACAGAAATATTCAAACTAGTATATATTTCATGATGAAGTAAGTAAATTTATTTGTAAAGCTCTGTATATGAATTTGGTTTGGTTAGAAATGAAACCACAATAAAATATGAATATGAAATTGGAGGAATAGATATTTTTAAGTAAGTCAGCGATGGCCAGGATTTCCATAGTAGATGCTCTTGCGGGACACAAAAGAAAATCGTTATATTTGTGTATTGTGCTAAAAATAAAATAAGATAAAATGCCTTACCTAGAACCATCTGCCAACCTTATCTGCAAGCTAGTCAAAGGTTTGGAATCATCTATGCCAATAGATTTTTGTGCATCTTCGGTAGTTTTTTCGCTAGATGAAGCTTCAGGGTTTGCCACAACAGGAGTGATACTATAAATTAAAATTAGAGAACACAAAATTATTGAAATAGCAAAAGATACATTTGTAATTTAAAAACAGTATACATATATATAAGATTGATTACATAAACAATTTCCAAATTAAAAAAAAATACAAAGTACATTTTTAGATAAAATATTAGATTGCCATAATGTTAGTAGTCAAACATGTATATTATCGTATTTGCTATTATTCGAATTATTGAAGTTCTTAAACTGTACTTATCAGTACAATCTTTATCTTATATGGAATGGATTTTAAGTGAATTCATATTTTACACTTTTGTATTAATTAATACACTGTGTTGTTATATATTCTAGTTTAAAACTTAATGTATCTTACATTGTGTTTTCTAATCTCTTGTTATTCATTAGGTTTAACTTGGACTTAGTTGATTATAATTATATATAAGCAATTATTTTATTTATTTCTTTTATTCTCTCTTTGTATTGTTGTCTTTATTATTTTATGAATTCCACGTTTATTTTATGAATTACACTTCTTATTTGATTTAGTGACTGGCAACTTATTTATACTTTTTTTACATAATTAGATAGATATTGCCCGGTATTTTCAATTTATGTTGGGAATTGTTTAGACCGATATCAAATTACCAACATTGTGTAATGGATAGTTTTGAATATATTAATCACCCCTCTAAAAATTATAATTTTAGTGTATGTAAGAATAAAAATTACAAAACTTGTCCTTCTGCTTCTAAAACTCAAATTACGAACCTTATTAGCCATATGACTTTCTGTAAAGTTTTTAATTGCATATATCGTCTTTCTTGTAATATTTGTAATCTATCGTATATTGGACAAACTAGTAATCCCATTCATCTACGTATGAATGTTCATAGAGATCACGTCAAAAAATATATCCTCAATAATAATTTTCTTCCTACATCTAATAAAATTGAATATAAACACTTTGCTAAACACAGTTTTGAAAATATCACAATACATATATTGGATATAAAAACAAATACTGCAGATAGGATTTATTTTGAAAACTATTATATAAAATCAAATTGTACTCTTTTTCCATATGGATTAAATCAACTATATCTTAATGGTAATATTGTTAAGAATAATTTTGTAGATAATAAATACTCTATTTTTAATCATCTATTTTTGAAACCTCCTTTATATAATAGTAAATCTGTCAAATTTAAAAGATTTAAACGTGGAAATGGAAGTACCACAATTTTTAATCATAAAGCTGAGATAATATGTTTACATAATAAATTTAATAGCACTTTTCAGTGGAAATCAATTAAATCCTGGGTTTTTGCGGTAAAGAAAAAACATTTAAATAGAGTTTATGCAATTTTTTTTTAATTAAATCTTGCTAATGAACACTTTAATCGTATTTTCTATAATTTACTTATTACAAGATCACAGTATTTAAAAATTTAAAACTTAATCAAAATCATCTTAATAATATATCCACTAACTCATATTGTGTTATTTCTTTCAAGCATCCCATTTATAATTCTGTAAATTTTGGTCATCTTTTTAACAAGTTCAAGCATTTAATGCCTATTGGAGATTTGAGTGTATCAAAGACTTTTAAATACAACCGGCCTTTTGGTAAATCCATTTTTAATTATAATGAAATTTCACGATCTCTCTCTTTAGATCAGTATTCTAAGTCAATTTTACAAAATAAATGTAATTGTACAGTAAAAGATTATGCTAAATTTATCAATCCTGACCTGGGGCATATTGTTACAGGAGACTTGGGTATTGTTAAAGACATTTCGTTAAGAACCATTATGTCTTTTGGCACTAAATTCGGTTTACCCTCTTGTCTTAATTCTATTAAAGTGTCAAAATCCATTAATTTTGATCTTAATAAATATATATATAAATTAGCTTCTAAATATGCTATGCCTTTAGAGGCATTTAATATGTGGAAATTTACTTTATTAGAATCTATTAAAAATGCTACTAGTACTATTAAATTGTCTAAATCCTTATATAATTTTGATAATATTAAACCCTCCATTATTGATTTACAAAAATCCTTTGTTATCACCTATATTGATAAAGCCTCTAATAATTATGCTATAATCTGTAAAAAATTTTATATACAATTTCTGTTACATTATTTAAAAAATAATAGTCTTTTTAAACTTGATTTACATTCCATTAATAGCATTAAATTAAAAATTATCAATATGTATAGTGACTTAAATATTAAATATAAATTTCTTAAATTTCCTTATATTGTGCTTATTCCAAAATTTCATAAAAATCCCATTAAATTTCGAACTGTAACTAGTGGGCATAATACTTACTCTACTACTGCGAGTAAATTACTTCTAAATTCTTTAAATCAAATAAATGATAGTTTATGTCATTCTAGCAATTACCTTATTCTTAATAATAGTAAAGAATTAAAGAATAGATTAACATCCCTTAAAAATCTAATAGGATTTCAAACTTTTGATTTTAAAAATCTTTTCAATAATATCAAGATCTCTGACCTGTATGATGTCATTTTGGCCCTATACAATGATTATATTACTAATCTTGCTTCTAAAGCCAGTTTTGTTAATTTTCCTAAACTTCTTCACTTTGTTATTTTTAATAATTATATTTTTCAAGGAAATAAATTATACCTACAAGTCTCAGGAGTTCCACAGGGTGGTTGCAGTAGCAGTATGTTAGCTAATTTATATTTTTATCATTTTGAACAGTCTTTTACCTCTATAGATTATAAAATATACAGATATGTTGATGATCTGATTTGCCTAGTTCATACTGAAAATTGTGTCATTAATATAGATTTCTATCCTGAGAATTTGGAATTAATTCCTAATGAAGCTACTATTAGTAAAAATATTAATTTTTTGGATTTAAATATTTTTGTTGAACCTTCTAATAGAATTGTTACTAATTTATATGATAAAAAAGACTCTTTTAATTTTAAAATTAATAAAATCTTACCATTTAATTCCTGCAACTCGTTTCTATTGTTTAGAAATATAATTCTTAATCAGCTTTTTAGAATATATAGATTATCTGATAAAAAATTCCATGCATTACATATTGATAATCTAAAAATTACCAGCAATTTATATAAATATCCCTCTTATTTTGTAAACGGTATAGTTAAAAAATTTAGAATAACTGGATTTTCTTGAATTTTCTTAATTTTGCTTTATATTTTAGCCTGACATCTCCCTTCTCTTGTTTTAATTATATTTTATTTATACATCCACTTATACATTAGCCTTTCTTTTATTGCCCCTCTTGATGGTATATTATCTCTTGTACATGTCTTTTCGTATTACTGTTATTTATTTCTTACAAATGGCAACAGTATATCTTATTCCTTTGTGAATGGCAACACTTGTCACTTCTGTGTTCCTGTGCTTAGTAGGTTAGTGTGTATTTTCAGTCAGTTTTTTGGTATCCATTTTTCCTTTATATGTTTCTTATTTATGTATGTCGTCCAAGTAGAAATAGTTTATAGATATATATTCTATCTATTTCTTCAGAAACATACATTTTTGTGTTTGCTTTTACAAAAAACTTGGACATGATTAGATTTTTGTAGAGGTGAACAATTCATGATTTAGGCTTAGCCTCGTCCACGTGTATAGCGTTTGTGCTTGATTTTGTTTGTTATTCTTTTTTCGATTCCATACCTTTGTATTTTGATACTTTTCATTGACTTTTTGATTCGATATTTATTTTATTTATTTATTTTTTTCCCATTTGCTTGAGAATTTGTTGATTTTTACTTTTGTTTTGTAAGCCTGATAGTTGAATTTTTTTAAAATATAAATCCTAATTTAGCATTTAAATATGTAAAGTACTAGGACGATAAATTTTCAATTATAATCAAATACCAAATCAATAGATATTGATAAAAGTTATGAATTGAGTAGAGTCATACTGCCATTGTCAATTAGATAAATACAAAAATTATGTAGATCGGACTGCCAATGAAAGAACATAAAAAATAGTTGCTTTAGTTGCCTCATAAACTGAAAATAGTTGTCAAAATAGTGTCCTGCAATGCCCATTTTAGCAGTAAAATTTGGCACTTTTCAATATAGAAAATGTCAAAATACTAATATTGCTTAATAGAGAAATAAATTACACACATAGTGGTACTTACATGAAATATCTCATATTTATTAAAACATTTATAAGTTGATAACCATGATGGCAATTAAATGAATTGATGTTCACATTATAAAGTATAGGCGCGGTAGCCCATTGGTTAGCGCGCTGGAGTTGCACTCGGTAGGCCCGGGTTCGATTCCAGCCACTGCCAAAACTGCCGCCGTGTTCATGCGGAGTACGATCACGTTAAACATGTGGGTCCGAAAGTCCTTCCGAGAGGTTGGTGGTAGGGGAAGGAGGGTACGGTCCCTGTGGATGCCTCCCCCACTGGGTTCCGGTCTAAATTGGGTGGCACTTCCCGACCGTCCAAACAGTTACCTTACACCTTTCTGGTAGGTCGGACGGTCTGGGTTTCAACAACAACATTATAAAGTATAAGTGTTAAATTTATAAGATAAACTCTGTTTATTCAAAATGTTGGGTAATTTGTATACAGTAATTTTCCTTGAGTTTTATGCAACTTCAAAAAGTTAGATACAAAAATTTATATAAGATGTATTTAGATTCTTCCTGGGTTTCAAATTCGGGTTTACAGTCTTTGACATCCTTTACAATCCCAGGATTTTAAGATTAATGATATTTCAATCCGGGAATCCTGCAAGATTGGGAATTTCATTTTACTATCTTTAAAAGAAGCTATTTTATTAGATTTATTTATCTATAAATTTTACACAAATTTAAATGATAATATCATGTTGAAATCTCCCTCTAACAAAGATTTTGAACACAATGAAGATTCTTATAAAAAAGAGGAAAAAGGGAAAAAATGCTAAAAATTGCAATTTTTACACAGAAATACTAAAAATCTCAATTTATAAAATCAATAAAATTTTAAAAATGCTAAAAAATTCAAGACTTTTTAAAGCATTAAAATTCATGATTTTACTTAAAAGTGCTAAAATTCTTGATTTTTATGAAAAACTGATATAATTTACAATTTTATTTAAAAATGTTTAAATTCGAAATTTGATTTTGAAGTGCTTAATTTGCAATTTGATAAGTGCTGAAATTCATGATTTTATATGTTATAATTCGCTATTTTAATGAAAAAGTGCAAAATTTTGCTATTTTTATAAAAAGCTAAATTTAAATTTTGATATTTTTATAAAAAGCACTTAAATTTGCGATTTGATTTAAAACTGCTGAAATTCTCAATTTGATTTAAGAGTGCTAAAATTTGCGATTTGATTTAAAAGTGCTAAAATTTGCGATTTGATTTTAAAATGTTAAAATTTGCAATTTTATTTAAAAACGTTTGAATTTGTGATTTTTTTTAAATTTGAGTTAAGCACCAGAGCATTTTTAAATAAAAGCACCAAAATTTGAGTTTTTATTTTAAAATGCTAAAATTCACAATTTTAATAAACATACTAAAATTTGAAATTTTATTTTACAGTGATAAAGTATGTGATTAATTTAAAATGCTCTTAAATTCTAGAGTTATTTGAAAATGCTAAAATACAGGATTTTATTTTAAAATGCTATTATTTAATAGTATACTGAAATTCGTGATGGTTAAGAAAAATCTATAGTTCACGATTTTGATCTAAAATATGCAATGTGACATCATGATGCACATAGTAATCTTTAAAATTTTATTAGTTAAATGAAGTCAAAACAAATGGAAAAACTAAACTGTTTTTATTTGAACTTTTCTTGAAAATAGTCACCAAGATCGGTAAAACATAGCCACTGGCCCTAAAATAGTCATCATAGTCACCTAGTTTGTAAAAGGTGACACCCCTGTGTAGATATACAACCATGGGCATATTATTACAGGAAATATAGGGATTGTTAAGTGTGATACACTGAGATAGATCACTTATACTGATAGATCACCGAGTACTAAATATTGTTTACCATCTCTTAAATATGACCATATGTATAAATATTTATCCCCTGACTTAAATAAATTTATATATAAAATGAACAATAAATATCAAATTCCAGTTAAAACTTTCAAACCTTGAATTGTTTTAATAAAGCATTACTTTAATCAATGTATATAATACTAATATTAATTTACCCTATTAAAAATCATCTGTGTACGTATCTATGTTAACACTATTTCAAAGACCCTACTTAATGTAGAAGCTCGCAATTTTTGTTTTAAATGTAGGTATCAAACTGAAGATGGTCGCAAAACTTTCAAAAAATGTGATAAATTTTTAAATATTTGTAAGAATTTTATTTTTGAGGGTAAAAAGAGGGGTGCACGAAAAAGCTATCTCCTCATACAAAAATAAAGGCAAAACCTCAGGTTTTTATTTTTATTTCATTTACTTTTTCTTTTAAGCCGGAAATGTGATAAAGTCTATAGTTTTTTTTATACAGCTTTTTAAAAATGAGTAAAAACTAAGCTTACACAGTTTTTCAAGTATTCTGCATATTAGTCAGTTTAAAATTGTCTCCACCAAAATACTTTTAAAGGTATGATCTTCATAACTTACCATTGCGAAGCCACATCCCTCAGCTCTAAAAATGTTTTCATTGTTAGGTCATTTGTTACTTTTCAGAATTAAATTAAAGATTCAATAACTTTCTTTTTCAACTCTTGTGCAACAAAGCTGTGCAGCAGAATATTTCTGTTGTACAGGGAAAATTTGGGTTATTCTGGTTTTCAACTAGGGGTGGACAGCTTGAATATCCTTAAATGATGGTCTGTTTAAAGGTGAGAATCAGTAAATCTTCTGCCCTATCCGCGATTTGTTAACTTTCGCAGAACACATTTTTCGTCGTAATTCTGCTCAAACAGTTGCAAAATATTTTCTGAAAAATAAAATGCAATGCTTAGATTATATTGAAACTAAATTTCATACTCAATAAAATATAGAACATATTTTTTTATTTTAATCCAAAATATTTTTGGTGCTGCCATCTGTTGTCGAATTTAATTCATACCAACTATTTTTATTTTTTAATGAACATTTTCAAATGTCTATTCCTTCTAATACAGTATCAAATACAACAGATCATATATAATAATGCCACAATCACGGAAAGGTAATTCCTCATTCTATAAATTTGATAAGGGGATATATCTGAATGTACATCACTGAGGACTACAGCCTTGTCTTCTAGTTCCTTTGTCTTCAAGTCCAAGTTCAATTACCTTTTCTTGATTGTGGCATTATTACGTATGATCTGTTGTATTTAATACCATATTAGAAGGAATAGACATTTAAAAATGTTCATTAAAAAATAAAAATAGTCGGTATGAATTAAATTACAACAGATGGCAGCATCAAAAATATTTTCGATTACAATAAAAAATATATTCTATATTTGAGCATTAAATTTAGTTTTAATATAATCTAAGCATTGCATTTTATTTTTGATAAAATATTTCACAACGTTTGAGCAGAATTTCAGAAGTTAACAACAAGAAAGATCAATCATGCTTAAAGCATTGATTATGAAACACTTTCCAACTTCAATGCAATTTTATTTAAACAAGTCTAAAATGCAATACATTCCTCGGTAATATTTTGAAACTTATCACAATACTGCATTAATTTATTATATTTGAAAACTTAAACCTTCATCGAAAAAAATGAACTTCATTCAAATGACGGCATTGAAATATAAATTGCCTGGTTTAAACATCTCTAAAATGTTATACATTCCTCGGTAATAGTTTTAGAATTATCATAATACTACGATAATTTATTATATTTGAAAACTTCATCGAAAACAACTGAAATTAATTCAAATGACGTCATAGAAAAAATAACACGCCTGGATCTCTCTATAAAAACAGGATTTCATTCATAACTTTCTCCCATTCATTTCATTCATCACAATACTATAATAATTTATTTTATTTAAACATTTTATTTAAGACCATGGAGCTACAAATTATAAAACTCTATGCTTAAAACTTCATCGAAAAAAATCGTCCTTTCTTTATAAAATCAATTAATATTTCATTCATATCAGCCATGCAGACTCCATGGACTAAATCATTTTGTGTTAAAAAAATACAGGAATTCTAATACAACTCATTCTACATATTTTGCTGTTTACATTTTACATAGGTGAAAAATAGGCTTAGTTGTAGAAATAATCAAATTTAGATGAGCATTTAAACTCAAATATATTGTCATTACGTTGTTTCAGTATGTAGATGCACAGAATTTAAGCAAAAATAAAGTAGTTTTAGGACGGATACAACACTCAATATGAATTAAAAAGAACTTAAAAAAATTATGATTTTGAAACAAGATGGATGCCATATATCATTTTGAAGTGGGTCATGTGATCGTTTCATATCATGGTCACGTGATCGTCTCATATAAGAGGTGCAATTATTATTTTAATTTTTATTTAAAAAACTACTGAATATATTTCGCTGAATTTTTTTGTATATATTTTATGGAACAATTTGAATATTACCTAAAATTTTTTAAGCAATTTGTGAATTTTAAATCCGCTTAAAAAATGTTTGAAAAATTAGGTCCCATAGGGCTCAATGTATTTCATTTTTTCAACCCGGGTTCAATCCAAAACTAATTGGGTGATATTATTCATTTATATTCCCATAGGTCCTACAGACCGTCTGAACAACATACTAAAATTTCATTTTGATTAAGTCATTTTTACGGCAGTTATCGTGCTAACGGACAGATAGACAGACAAAATGAACAAAGTCATAAACACTTTTCAACTTTGTTGTAAAGTGTTAAAAACAACAACTGCGAAAGTTAACAAAGCACGGATAGAGCAGAAGATTTACTCACGCTCACCCTTAAGAAATAGTTAATTATTAAGTGAAGCTTGTTCTGATTTTGATGCAATTTTCATGTAGTATTTTCTACTACGACGAATCCACTCAACCTGCTCAAGCTCAACTTGTACTCAATTGCATAGGTTTGCGCCCACACAGGAAGGGACAGGATGGTGACAAGGTGGGGAGAAATATAGGAGCTGTGAAAGGAGGCAAGGGCTTTTGCACCTGCTTTACACTGGTTACTATATTTAGTGACCACTGGCAGGTCAAAGCTTGCTAGTAGATCTTATAAACTTAATTTACTTAAAAAAGAAATTCAAAAACATCTTGTTATTACTTATATTGATAGAGCTAGTAGTAATTACTCTATAATTAGTAAATATTATTATGTAAGTGCTCTTAAATCACACAATCTTAATTCTATTTACAATTTTCACAATACAAACCTTAAAATCTTATCCAATAGAATTTCTGCTAAATATAAACAACTCCATCTCAAAAATAGCTGTTATAACTTTCCCTATATAGTATGAGTAAATTTCACAAATGCCTTGTGACTCATCGAACTATCACTAGTGACCATAATTTTTCCATTATTGCTGGTAAACTTTTACAAAAAATTTTAAATAAAATATTTCATTTAGTTGATTTCAAAAAATAGTCACATAGTAAAAAACACTTTAAAGTTTTTAAGTTTTAAATTAGTTAAGAAATTAAAAACTCTTACTAATATTCATAATATTTATATCTTTGATTTTAAAGACTTGTTTAATAATATAGATATTAATAATCTCTTTAAAATAATTTTAGAAATATTTGAACAGTATAATATTACCCTGAAATATTCATCATACATTTAAAAACATTACTTAATTTCACACTACAGTAATACCCTGAAGTTACGCGATAGGTGGGTCCGACAAAAATCGCTTAAGTCGAATTCGCGTAAGTCAGGGTACAACTTTGCATCGTAATTAGCATCGTAAAACAATAGCCACAATACAAAAAGCTCTTTGAATAGCTGCATTTTAAGGAGTTCCATTATCGGTCCAATTAGCATTAGCGTCGACTGATACGCTTGACTGAGTTTCTTTTTTTGTTTTGTTTTTACATTTTGATATCCATCCAATTCTCAGGGGTACAACTTTGCATATAAATACATATAAATTTTGTTTAATTGGGACCAAGGACTAACAAAAACACTAGTTTAGAAGAAAAATATTTAATAAAATTGCAGTGCTTTATATATATATTAATACAAAATGTTAAAAAAATAAATGAGTTACATAAAAAAGTTATTAATGTCGATGGCTTCATAAAATCTAACAAATTCATCTGATGACACAATGCCTTCTTTTTTTCACACAGAATTTCTTCGTAGCAAGCTAATAATTTTTTTATTCCTTGCTTTGTAGCTATAACACGTTCTTCATTGAAGTTTATGTTTTCTAAAATTTTTAAAGCCTTTTCAATTGAGCTACGACCTTCTGTCAAGCTCGCAATTGTCATGTGCTTTTCTGATAGAACTGGATCTGAAGGCTTCTTTATCGGCACTTGCCACCTCTCCACTCTCCATGATGCTGTGCAAATTACAGCAAGTTTAAAATCGGTTGAACCAACCGTTACTAACTACAAAGTTTTCATCTTCACCCACCTCCCCAGCTTCTTCTTTCAACTTCTCAAAAATCAGTTTAGCTTGATATCACACAGTATTCAGATTGACTGGACAATTCTTCACTTTTACTTTATTACACCATAATTTCAGCATTGTTTCCATCTCAGCAATAATACCATGCCGTTTACGAAATATGCTTGAGTTCAAGGATTGAGCATTTTTCACAGCATCGAGAATTCTTTATCTTTTATGATTGTTCTTACTGTGGATTCCGGTAGCTCAAACTTCTTTGCCAATTCACAAATTTTCATTCTGCTATTAAAATCCTTAATAATGTTAAGTTTACATTCCAAAGATATTGTTTTCCTTTTCTTACTAGGTGCAGGAGAATCAGATTTACTTCGTTTAGACAACATAGTTTTTTTAAGAGTTTAGAAAATGTATAACAAAACAATCTTAACTTTCATTGATCGTAGAATCGTAGTCGTGCATGTAGAGGTCACGCGAAACGCGTCCAATGCATATCACAGCAAGAGAAACACTGAATATAGCGGGCGGCAGTGTTGCCAAACAAAAAAATCAATTCCAAGTTCGCGTAAGTTGGGGTATTACTGTATATGAAAATTATATACAGCATGACAATTCTTTTTTTAAGCAGCAGTTTGGTATCCCACAAGGGTGATATGCCTCATCTAGCAATTCTATATTTATACTTCTATGGAAAACATTATAATCACAGTTTACATGATATGCTTATATGTATAGATATTTAGATTATATTTTCCATGTATCTCATAATAATAATCCTAATATGGCCTTTAACTTTTATCCTAATAATCTTTAATTGACTGCTAGTAATAATAAAATTAATGTTGCCACCTTTTTAGATTTAAATTTAGTTATATAAAATAATAAACTAGCCATAAACTTATATTATAAAAGAATAGATTTTAATGCTTATAAAATTTAACATTTTAAATCTTGTTTGCATCTACCAGTTTTTAGAAACATTATCTTAAACCCAGGGTTGCCATCATAACTACACATGAAAAATAGTTGCTTTAGTAGCCTGAAAAGTCAAAAATAGTAGCCTAAATAGTCTCCTCCTAGCGATAATTTAGTTGCTTATTTGGCCCGTTTAGTAGTCTTTTTCCATAATCTTTATATGCTGACTTCGATAAAAAGAATACGACATACATATATAAAACATAAAATTTTGAAACATAGCTAGACAATACTAAGTATAAGTTTATAAATTATAAGCAAGCAGAACTTTGATTTCTTAAGCCAACCTTTGTTCTCTTCAATAAAATTGAATGTGTTTATTTTTACCTTCCTTTAGTTCATTTATTTAGAATTCAACTATTATAATAATAATAATAAAACAAATATTTTTTGTCCTACCTTTTATAACTGTCATGAATAAAATGTACAGTTAAAATAAATACCCGAATGCTGTTAAGTTATATTCAGTTTCATTGCCGGTTAGAGTTTAAGATTGCATTTCTGCTAACAGAATGACACTATTCACAGAACCACGTAAAATAAACATTTACTGCAGCATAGTACTTATAACTTGTAATAATTTAAAGTTGAATAATACATCACCATATAAATTGTTTACAGAACATTTTTAATACTATAAATGAAGATACTCAAAAAACAGTTGAAAAATATAGTATAAAAATGTAATGTACCAAGCATTAAGTATTGCATACATACAAATATATATGAATGAAAATTAAAATAAGTATATAACAAAAAATAAATACAAAATTAGAACACATAAAAGAAATCTTAGGAATTTTTTGACATTTTCGTGATGTAGGCATGAATCAAGTTTGACTTTCTCTTGTTAACTATCAGGTTCAGTTTTTTTCTTTCTCTTCATGACATCTTTCCCTCTGCTGTAATATTTCTGCCCCCTCTAGCATGCCTTGTGCCATCCTAATTCCAGGCAAATCATTTTCCTGAATTGCTAATTTAAGTCGATTATTAGCCTCCTTGAGCAAAGTATCTGCAGACTCCTGGGTTTCTTTTTTTTCTTGGGCAACTACTTTCGCTTTTGTTTCCAGTTTTTCAATTGAAACTGTCTTACTCTTAATTTCTACTTGTTTCTGTCTTCTCTTTCTCTCTTTTCTTTCAGAGACTGCTCTTTCAACTTTCTTTGGTCTTCAAGGTAGTTATAAGATTTATGTGCACCATAAGCTAGGTTTAAAAGTCCTTTTGTAATTGGAACTTTTGCAACATGCCTGTATTTCTTTAATACATCCCTTATGAATAATCTTTCATTCAACACACATTCGACATTCTTGATTTATCTTCAACAATGATTCTTCTGGAGACTGAAAAGCCTCGCTCCACATCACCATTTCCATGTGATAAACACAAGCTAACTTTTTAGCTGGCGCATATTTTTGCTTATTGTGTACCTAATTTGGCAGGTTATTTTAGCGCAACTTGATTTGTAATGCTTTCTTTATTTTATATTCTGTACACATAGAAATCAATTACAGATTACCTACAAGTTTATTACAAATCACGAATTACACATCACGAGCTACAGATTATAAATTACAGATTACAAATTACAGTATTACTAATATCTGCAAAGAAAATCTTTGAAAGTGTGCAAATTACAAACAAAATTACAAATTCAATTACAAATTACAACATTACCAATAATTACGAAGAAAAATCTTTCAGCGTGTGATATTTATCAAAACAACTAACAGCGCATAGTCTTTTTCCACATTCTGAGCACCATGTTCTCGTTCCTTTTCTCTGCTTTTTCCCATCTTTCATTTTGGAACAGCAAACTACACACTGCCTTGTAGGTTCTTTTTTTTCTCAGTAGGTGGTATATGTGACGGAAAATGTCTAGCAACTAAACGAAGTGGATCAGGCAATACACTTTTATGTCCACCTTTTGTACTTTTACACAGTGTGAAGTACTAAACTAAAATTTCTGACACCAAATTCTACCTAAAATCAAGAAGCGTTTTGTGCTTTTCTGAAAGTTTTTTATGAATAAGGAAAGAATTGTGTAATACCTGATCCACTAAGTGCCAAAATATTTTTTAATAATATATTTTCACTCTTTTTCGTACACTTTCATATGTTTTTATACATTGGTCAGCCGTGTCAACCCCACCCATTGTGTTATTATAGTCCAAAACAACAACAGGCTTTTCAGAATTATCAACACGACTCATAGAAGCATTATGCACAGAACTTAGAAGATAAACATCTTTTTTGTCTCTCCAATAAAGAGCCATTACCATACCTCTCTGATAAGAAATAACCTGCCCCTTCTTAATTTTTTCCTTTCCAAAATTAGTAGGCAAATCTTTTCTATTTTTTCTTACTGTACCAAAACTATTGGTTTATAAGACAATAGCAAATCACACATTTCTGGGGACATGTAAAAGTTATCAACAGTCATACAGTGCCCTAATGACAAAATTGGTTCTAGAAGAGACATTACAACTTGAATTGTATGGGGTTTGTCCTTGAATGTATTAGAAAACATGGTACCTTTTCCTGTATAAATTATTTCAGAAAATATATACCCTGAACAAGATTCACAAAGCATGTAAAATTTTACCCCGAATCTTGATCTCTTCAAAGGAATATATTGCTTCCAACTTAGCCTTGCTTTATATAATAACAAACTTTCATCTATACTTATGTCTCTTTCAAGAGAGTAAGCACTTTGAAACTTGTGGGAAATTTCTTGTAATATTGGTCATATTTTACGTAATTTCCAACATGGGTGACCACTAAGTGGTTGCCACTCTCCAGAGAATATGAAATTCCCTGACTTTTCCAGGTTTTCCAGATAAATTCCAGGTTTATAAAAAACAGCGCAATAAACTATTCAGTTAACCTAGGCTTACACGTATACCTTTTCTCTGTGTTTTAACATAGAGAATATAATATTATAATTGGGAATATATTAATTGGAGTGTAAATATTAAAATATTTACACTTCAATTAAAAATTTGTTACAAATTGGGACAAATAAATAATATTTGACATACATATACAAATAAAAAAAATCAATTGCTTTGGTAAATTAGACAAATCATGTACACTTGTTATAATAAATGTGGTAAAATAAATTAACACCAAAAATGTTAATATACAAGTTATGTGATAGTGAGTGAATATAGTATGTAGAAAAAATATTATTTTTGGAGATTTCTTATTTTGTCTTCAATTAGTGCAGCTTCTTTTTGAGCATCTACCATTATTTTGCTTTTCTTCCATTCTAAACTTTTCAGTTCTAAAGCAACACATTTTCGACTGTCTTCCAATTGTTTTTTATTACTTTCTGCTTCTTTCTTTCTTTGCATAGTATCAATGTACCTGGAATGTGCACATTTTACTGACTGAATCATGGCCTTTGTTATATCAATTGCTTCAACTCCCCCAGCATTGTTTATTGCCTCATAAACTTGTCTTAATGCTACAAGGCTTTCTTCTGTTTGGTTATCAATAATGCATTCTGCATTAATGGAAAATCCCTTTTCAAGAAAGGAATTACCATGTGATAAAATAAATGGAAGGCAATTTTATAAAAAAGGTCAAATCATTAGAAACTTGTTTTAGATGCAGTATACTAATCCAATGATCGTCAAGCCTAGTATCACTTCTTTTGTAAGATTTCATCATGTTTACTACTGAAGGCTCATTGAATAATTTTTGGAACTCTTGATGAATGTTGTCAGCTTTTAATCCTGATATCCATTTTTTAGAAACCAATATTTCTAGACATGCTGACAAACGCTCAATCACCAAATCAGTTTGAAGAAAAACTGCAGGATTAAGAAACGATATTGCTTTATTCAATGGAAATCGTACAGGTGAACGCTCAAAAAGTTTATGCACAAATCTTTGATATGCTTTAAGACATGAATTGTTGCATTTTCAAAATGTCTATATTCTTTTTATTCTTTATCTTTCTCAATTCATCTTTTAAAGGAAAACTAAGTGTCACTTCAGAGGCTGGGATCAAGTTATCTTTTTCAAGACCATCAATTTTGTAAAGACATGAAGCATTTTTGTCTAAAACACAAGGCTTTACAAATCTCTGCAAAACTGACTGTGCTATAGTTGTCACAGATTCATAAAGAAATGGTGCAAGTGGTTCATCAAATTTCAGGACAATAAATTATAAAACAAAAAATATATAAAGGTTTTATCCCGTGAAAATTACTTTATAATGAAAACAAATATTTATGTTTGGTAAAACACAGGTTTTCACTAAAGAAAGTAATAAATATTGATCTTTAATATATATATATATATAGAATTATATTCCTGCTAAAATGGTTTCCTTTTTATTTGCCTAAATCATTGCTTTAATACCACTTTTGGGAAATATCCCTTCACAGAGTGAGTTCATGCTACCCATTTTTCAAAATAGAAAAATTTGTATTATGCAAATATAAATAAAAAACTAACCTTAATAATTAGCCATAATAAGAAAATAAACTAGTTTAGTCGATCTAATATGCAACATTTAAATGATGGAGATGGATGGAAAAAGATACTAACGTACTCTCGGCAATTCACGCGATGTAACTGAATTGCGCAATCGCACTGTTTATGCGAAAATAATTAAGAAATTAACCATAATAATTAATCAGAATATGAAAATAAGCTAGTTAAAAGTTAATCAAAAATGCAATATTTAGAAGATTGATATGGATGGGAAAAGATACTAACAACGTACTCTCGGCAATTCACGCGAAGCAACTGAATTGCGCAATCGCACTGTTTATGTGAAAATAATTAAGAAAAATCCACCATAATAATTAATCAGAATATTAAAATAAGCTAGTTTAGTCAATCAAAAATGCAATATTAGGAAGATTGAAATGGATGGAAAAAGATATTGTACTCTCGGCGATTCATGAGAACAAACTGAATTGCGCAATCGCAGCGTTTATGAGAAATTAATGAACAAAATAACATGTTAGCGATTTATGCTGAATTAGACAACCTTTGAAGAAGTATATTTATTACTTTCATAAAATAAGCGATCGAGATTTTAATTTACATTACACGCGGCCGTAAATCTCCGTTAATTTGATTGGCTTTACCCTGCATTTTATTATGGATTTACTACGATCCCGGGAATGGTAGAAATCAGTGCTAAAATAGTGGAAAATCGGTGTTTCCGAGGAATTATAGTATGTCTGGTTAATTGATAAATTTCAAACAAAAAAAGCGGAGAATTTCGTTAGTAATCCGGAGGCCAGAGAAGTAATGAAAAATCCGGAGTCTCCAGCCCCGGAGAGTTGGCACGTCTACAATACTCTGAAGCCAGCAAAATGCACAGTACTACGCAGCACCGGCGCCGCGCCGTCAAAAGTTGGATGGTTGGTTTATTGGGTTGAAATACGCGTTACGCGTAGCCTAGACGGCGGCTAGAAATGTTTGCGTTCGTCGAGCTAATAACTGGTTTTTCCGATCGTTGATCTTTTGAACAATCGTTCTTAGTACACATCGTGAATTTTATTTGCATTATTTAAATTTAAAAAAAAATTCCAGATTTCCCGCGAAATTCCCTGACTTTTCCCGGTTTTCCCTGACTGTTTTCAAATTCCCTGACATTTCCCGGTTTTCCCGGTTTCCAGGATGAGTGGCAACCCTGACTTTCATTTAGTTCATCATTGTTCAGAAAATGTAAAAATTTCTTGAGTAACTGGAAGCGACGAAGTGACATGTATTCACGAAAGGCTGGTGTTGAAAAAAGATTTGACATTGTCCAATAAAGTAGGCAATTATCCCCTGCAAAATTGAAAGTACCATCACAGTTCGCGTAAACTAGTTTCTTTCCAATCTTTTACCCTTGACTTTGGCTTCCCTGCAGTGACGCTTATTGTCTGTTCTGCATACCTATTTGTCTCTGACACAATACTTTCAATCATTTCATCATCAATAAATGTTTGGAAACATTCAAGAGTTGAAGATTCATTTTGTAAATTAGCCTTTACTCCTGGTGTTCCAGTAAATGGAAACCTTGGGGGCGCCTGTGGTAAATTATCATTGTCAATTATTGTCCATGTACGAATATTTGCAAAAGTAACATCATCTGATTCTTCTCCACTACTTACATAGCTGTCAGAACTGCCAGAACCACCAGAGAAATATTCATCATCGGATAAATCACTTTCAATTATAGTATCATCACTTTCCGAGTCAAACATATGCATATTGTAATCATCAAAACATTTTCTTTTACTCGTGGAAGCCATCATATAACAATCGAAATCACTGTGACAAGGATGTAAACAGACGCATTGAAAATGACGCTAGAATTTAAAAACAAAATAAGACAGCTTCTGCCATCTATTGGCATCCATTAGAAATGAAAATCAGCGACATATAAATGAGCTGAGCTCGTTCTTGCCATTTTTACAGCAAATATGTGCAGTCATGAGTTTATGCATGCCTTGCCCGAGCTGAATTCGGGATTGCCAAAATTCGGCGATGCCTACTTCCCGAGTACCATTCAGGAATGCCAGTTAAGGGGTTAACAAGATTACAAAGTATACTTTTGTTCTCCCAAAGCAGTTTTCCTCTCAAGAGCCTCTCTCCAAAAATGATCGACTCATGATACATGACAGTTAGGAATGGAAACCTCTGACTGCAGTATTCGCCATTAATCTTTGACTTCTAAAGGATTCACTTCAATCACTGATAAAGCTTTTGCTAGTTCCCCTTTCCCCCCACCCCCACCCCTTTTTGCTCCCCCAGTAGTTTTAAACTTCCACTTGCTGCTATCTCTGCTGGTTGAAGACACTTTCAAAATAAAAGGAGTTTATGCATTTTAAACTCATTCTTTTTAATGAGATAATTATGTGCAGTCATATAATGCCTTTGGATTTTGCACAAAACATTAAATCTATCCTTTCACTCAAAGACTTGATAGCAATTGCTGTCTTATCACTGCAATCTACTTCAAAAGCTCGTAAGAGGTTTTCTGTGGTTATGATGTCATTAGCATTTGTGTCAGGTTTGCATATCCTTCCTTTAAGTTTTTGTAGAATATCAGCGAGTTCACTGTGAAGAACATGAATTAAAGGCTCTGAATGCTGGAAAAAAAATAGAAAATGATGCAAATAGCTGTGTACTTTCTATCACAAAAAGTAACTCTACTTTTATGTCCACATATTTTAAGCACTTGATAATTTGCTTATATTTTGTAGTTTGCATTATTTATTTTGAATTTGCAGGTATAAAAACAAAAAAATAATCTTCAACTGCAGGCCATTGCTCTAACAGTCTTTCACAAGCAGGTCCTGCAGTTAGCCACCGGCTCAATACATGTTTCAGAAACCGTGCCCTTGGTACATTCTTTTTAATCTGGATTGTTTCATAAGTTCACAAGCAACATCGCCAAATTCAGCTAAACATTTAAAAAATGCATTATTGACTACATGCAAATTGCATGTACCAATGTCTAACAATCCATTGCCTCTTTCTTCAATTAGTGAATTGTTCATAAGGTTCCAAACTTTTTTATTCACATTTGGGCCATCCGATGCTAATATTATCAACTTAGTAATTGATAGATTTGAAATGCTAAAAACTTTCCTAATTTCAGCCACTATATCCTCTGTAGTTGTATGCCCAATAAATACTGTTTGCAATGCTTGCAAACTATTTGTTTCTTGTCCTCCGACCAATAGCGAATCCTAAACTGCAGTTCTTTCTTATCAGAATTGTTTGTTGTTTCATCGTATTGTAACGTAAAGAAAGACTTTTTAATATCATTCAGAAGTTCTTTTCTGAAATATGGACCTAATGCCTCTGTTATTAAATTAAGTATGATAATTTAGTCCTGCCTAAACTAAAATTTTCTGGAATTGTTGGAAACATAGCTGAAAATACATAACTTAAATCGTCTGTGGTGCTCGCAGCCATAATACAATGCACTGACTTCAGTGCCCATATCAGTTCGGCTTTTGTAACAGCATCTTTGGAGTGGATGTACTGTATTGTGTTTGCAGTTGAAGTGGAATAGGTACATTCATTTCTGGTACTGTTTCTCGTGGTTTCAGTATTAGCTAGGACAAGCTTAATTACACAGAAGCACATTCCATATGCAGTGATGTGGAGACATGTTGAGTTAAAGCAGCAAAACCTTTTCTAGCACAAGAAATTTTCCTGTCACACACAACACATATGACCTCATTCTCATTGACTTTCTTGAACCAAGAAGAATATTGTTGGCTAAACTTGTTGGTCTTTTTAAACCATTAGGGAGTAACTCTATATGTTTTTACCATTGTTATATCACTACATGGAAAGAAGGAAATAAATAAATAAATAAATTTAAGTAAATCAATATATATAATTAAAATATTGTCTCTAAATAAAATTTGCAAAAAAATAATTTATTGCAAATGAAGGTGGGTGAAATGCATATTGCATTGATCAGAAAAATTACAGCACATTATAAAACAGAACATTAAATTAAAATATATATATATATTATTTCTGTATTTTATGATGTCTGAAACAGGGTGCAAAATAAGCGATATCGCATCGTAAAGTGCAATGGAAAATTTCAGTTTTGCAATATAAAAATTAATTCGCATCGCATTTTGCGACATAGGCGATTAACGAAATCCTAACTACAGTCTTCTCCCTAAACAATCCTTCCTGTGAAGTAAGGAAATATGTCAACAATCACTACGATACAGCTACAGTTCCTTTGTTGCCGTTTGTAATTTATTGCATTTGCAGCCGAGAAAAGAGTGCAATCCACATTCCTATCTTCTCTAATCACCCACCGGCGAGTTTTGAGACATACTCCAGTGCAGCATCTTTGCAGCACTTTATTTTAGGTCACTGTACACGATGCAAAAAGTTGAATCAATAAACTGAACTGTCAACTTATTGTATATACTTGCATCGTATAAAATGGAAGTTGAACAGCAAAATTATATCAATTTAGAAGGAATCCCTAAAACGAATCGCAAATGGAATTACAATCACTCACTAAAATAAAAATGGTGCATGAAACTCGCCCCGTTACTTTCCGCTTGTGAATTTATTTATTGGCTAAAAATTCATGATAAATTTAAATAATGAATATATATAAAAGGGTTTCGGGAATACGATGCAACCTGTGACCAGCGCAAGTGAACTTAAATCTGGGTGTCCAGCGCAATTAAGAGCATATACCTTACCAGAGCGAGCGAACTTAAATCTGGGTGCCCAGCGCAATTAAGAGCATTTACCTTGGAGGTGGGAGAATGCCTTTTCGAGCTGAATTGCGAATATTTCAATATTATGTATTATTGTTCTACTTTAATTTGCTTATGTACGGTCCATAAACGATTCTACGGAAGATTGCAAGAATTTCACATTTTTTAAAGTCTCGCTCAGAGAAATTCCAGATTTCCTTTCATAGATACCCTGTTTTATATGAAATATCCTGTTTTAAGCTTAATTGTTTACAGCTTAATTGTGTTTTTAGAAGTGCTAACTGTTAACAATTATTAGCAATTCAAAGTTAAATCAGTTCCATTTTCAACTTACCAGTGGCCAAGGGCTGTTCCCGCCACTCCCCTGTTGATTGGAAAATTCGAGTAAAGCAATAAAACGGCCTATGTTTTTAGCGATACAAAACGACATTTTTTAAATTTAGAAACGTTGAATATAACGGGTAAAAAAAAAAGACCGAAAAATATTGAGATCGCGATGATTGAAAAGCTACAGAGTAAACAGGGTTAGAAGTCGTAACTTGGAAAAATATAGGACATTTTCATAAAAAATATAGGAAAAAAGAAATCATCATAAATATCTTACAAATTTTGCTATTTTCATTTTTGAAAAAGTATTCTATCAGATAACAAAATGACTAAGAAAAGTTTACTCACCTTACCTTAAAAGTTCTGAAAAGTTCAATACAGTACAACCTCGAAAATCCGGACTTTGCTGATTCCTGATTTTCGATTTTTCCGGATTATAGAATTTGAATAAAATTCAGATTTGATATTAACTAAATACACTATAAAGCACTATTTTTAATAAAAATAATGGCAAAAGTTAAGTTAATCAATTAAAACGTATTATTTAATCTAAAAAATAGGGCAAAAGAAATTTCTAAGAAAAAATATACATATTAATAATTTAGAATGTGTGAACGAAACGAAATGATAAAATTCCATTTTATAATTTCGTTTAAATATTTGAATTAACATTTGTTATTTCATTAATTTTGGTTTATGGGAAAGCAGCTTTCTTTATCCTGTAGATGGAGATTACTTCTGCTCGGTTATAATGCTTCTTTGTTCAAGACCTTTAATTGCAGGATCGATTTTTTGCATAAGATTATCAATGGGTATTTTTTATTCTCCACATTTATCGTCACTACTTCGATCTTTTTTTATTTAATATCATATCGCGAATTTCGCCATCATTCAATTTATTTACGATTGGTGCATCATCATCAAAGTGCAGAACTTCCCTTATATCGGCTTTGTCGAGATTTAATGAAGCGCCGGAAGATTTAATGCAGTGCAAAGATTTAATAAAGATCGAGGATTAGCACTTTTAACGATATATTTAAAGGTGTAAATGTGTTTAAACCGTTTTTGCTATTAAAGAACGAAAAACAAAAAATAAGAACTTAAAAGTTTTATTTATTATCTAGCATCTACATAATGTTATGTTTAAAAAGACTGATGACTCTGAAAAAAGTAAAAACTTTATTAGTAATAGTCAAATATGTAAAAAATATCGCAGTAGATAAAATAAATATATTTTCCAAAAAAGAAAAATATCTCTCCTCTCAATGATTTTTCTAAATTACAATGAGTCATTACTAGGTTACAGCAGCACCCGGACGTGGTGGGGCAAGGAAAACGAAGAAAGGAATTTGCTTAGTTCCTAATCGTAAACGCAGCCGACTGTGTCACCGGTGGCAAGCCGATCCCTTTGAGAGATCTGTGTGTTAATGACCTTGTTGCTCGGTTCTGTGCGATACGATATTATTTAGTTATTTATTTGCTATTTATAGTATGTAAATATGGCTTTCTAAACAAAAAAGGCAAAATATACAGTCGATTTCAAGCTGACACGTTCGACGAGAACGAAAAAATCATCAGATATCAAGAGGGGGAGGAGATTCTGAAGACAAAACAGAATACATTGAAGAATGGAAATCGTACTCCGAAGTGAACAAAATAAATTTCCGTGAGCGGATTTTTAGATTTAATTGAACATCTGTGATAAAATGTTACGATAACGTTTTAAAGTGTTTAATATTAAAAATTACATTGTTTCAGAAAAATGTCTTTTTCAATAATGAGAAAAGGAGATTTTGATAATAAAAATTCCGTACTTAAATAACGATATATATTTTACGCGAAATAATTCATCAGGAGTTGTGACTTGAATAAGGGGGGAGGAGGGATTAACACTAACAATGGCCCAAGTCCATGAGACACAGCATAAGATATTTTTCTAGAACACATCTTAATGCCTTTGGGGATAGAAGAATCTGGAAACATTTCTTTTAAAACACTGTTAATGTTATCACATGATAGGTATGAATAATTATTCAGTGCTACATGGATAACCCAAATAATTTCCGATCGACAAATTCTTTCTTCTTCATTAATACTCCACAGAAGCCTTGGTTGATTAGATGGGCTGCTCTGGTTTGCATCAAAACACACACTTTTACGACCATCGCTATTTACTTTTTCTTTCAACCGGCACTGCGTATGATCTTTGTTTTGAGTATCCAAAGTCTTATGTTTTGCAGTGCTCGCATGTTGCAGAAGCTGAATTTTCCCACTGTTGCCGATTGCGAAAGTCTTTTTTGCATAACACACAATATGCAGAAAAATCATCATTTCCTTTCGTGCACCAATCACTGATAATAGTTCCATTTTTATCGACGACTTTCAACCAATCATCACAAAATCTCGTTTGTCGATTCGGCATGGCACACAATCAAAATCCCCACTCCTTTTTGAAAACCTACGTTTTCGAACCAAAACAAAATTCTAAATTTTGGGGGAAAAAAAAGCAGGAATGTTTTTAATTTAAATTGCTTTTAAGTACAACAAAACTGCTTCTACACGTTTGTATTTAATTTTACTATTAACACTGAAAATTAGTAACTATAGATAGTTCCTCCAGGAACTATTGATTGCTTCAATTACCAATATTTCTCCGCCTTAATCTACAGTACCGGCAGTACCGCTACCGTTCCCACGCTTTCCGTCCAGCCGGCGGACGTCATGTTTAGAGTATTATTACGTCACGTGCAATTGGAAACCAATTGCAGACATTCAACATCCCGTAGTTCCACGTTTTTGAAATTCTGGGAAGATTTAGCAGATAGACTGAAAACAAAATGATAGAAATAAGGATTTTTATTGCTTGTAATTTGGAAATATAGGATTTATGTCCAAAATATAGGACAAGTGCGAAATATAGGACAAAATAGGACGTTTTCTATGAAATTTTTTAAAATATAGGAAATATAGGACGACTTCGACTCCTGGTAAATGATCAAAAGATAAAAACAAGAATATAAATTCATTAAAAATCACCAAAAATCATTAATAAACCCTCCCTAAATTAAAGAAAAATTACTGGAATGCTTCATCAGCTTGGAAAAGTAAAACATAAAAGATCCAGATCAGAAAACTTAAAAGACAAATAAGTATATAAGAAGTATTCCGTAATTATGGCACAAAATTAAAGCTGAAAAATTCTTGAAAGTGTTATGGGAGAAAATTAATTTAAAATTGTCCCCAAAAGTACTTCAATACTTCATGGTAAATGAATTTTTTTTTATGATGTATTGGAAAACAAATATTATAAAAAAAGTCTTATAATAAAAATCATTGGTAAGATTAAAATGAATTAGAATTTTACACTTTATCCTTCTCATGCTTGCATATTTCTCATTTGCAAACCAGTTAAAAGCTCTGTGGCATAGATGTGAACTGCTAGTCAAAATGTCGAAACTGCTACACAAATAAAATTTTGATTAGTAATTTGCTACTGAAAAATATTTCCTTATTTTGTAGACTGATTTGAAAAATAAATTGTATGCAAAGAAAAATCTATAAAATTAGAAAAAGCAGTACGGAACCGATTATATAAATTCCAGAATTATTTATTTATTTTTTTTTTTTTTACTTTTTTTAAAAAAAACCATTAATTTATTTTTATTTTGTTTTAAATCTACAGTCTCAAAAGTCCTGAATATTTTCCCTCTTCAATTTCAAATTTATGCAAAAAAAGCAAGTATGCAGTGCCAAGCCTGGATATAGCTTCACACAACTCTTTATAAAATGGAGATTTGTTAGATGTCAATGAAGTACTTTGCAAAAGTAAAAGTTGGGACGATTGCGTTTTTTGCTCTGCAAGTTTAGCAGCTAGTATATGCTTTTCTCGTCCAATATGCTGTACGATGGTGAATCTCTTTTCGGCTGCAACTTTTGTTTCATACAGTTTGCAAAATAAAATTACTCCACCCATAAAAAATACGTTTTCACCAAACTTGGAAACGAACTTGCGCAAATGACAAGATTGTGAAGGTTTGCATTTAGGCATATCTGAAGCAATGCTTCCTTTACAAATTGGAAATAATGACTAAATTTCTTTGCAGCTGCCCTTCGTCTTGTCAGAAAATTGAAAACCCGCTTAAACTGGTTAATGTCACTTCTGATTGGTAGTAGCAATAGTCATGTGAAGAGGATGGACAACCCAGTTTGAAGTGGAAAATTCCTATTAATTGTAATAGTTCCCCTTCCCCATTATCTTTCTCAAAATCCTGTCTTAAAAGAAGTTGATTTACGACCAGAGCCCCTTACGACGGGGAAGACTATATTGTAAAATACCTGTTTGCACCACAAAACGGGAGGAAGTGTTGCGGCCCCAGGGTTTGTAAAGATGCTAAGACGGGAATTAGCAAAAACACCCATTGCAACAGAAAGTATAGAAAACTAAAAATGAAATAAAATCCCTAAATATAGGAAATCTTATAAAAATGCTAAATATTGCCTCAAAAATGCTAAAAGTGCCCTGAAAATGCTCAAAAATGCCCATAAGAGGGAAAAATTCGTAAAACTGCAAAAAAATAAGCCTTAGTGATGATAAATATAAATTAGTATATTTTACAAAATTATTAAATACTGCAACTGATAATGCATATCCTCACCAATTAGTCATTAATATTATTAATTCAGTGTATCATGTATCAACTACAACTCAATATAGTCCAAAAAATAACTAACGATGAGGGCTTCCATTAAATTACAATATATATAAAAAACAAAAACAAATTATTCTTAATTATGTGTATCTATAAAAATAAAATAATTAAAATTATAAAATAAAAAATGTTCATAAATATTTAATAAATTGAATAATTGTTTTCATGTCACGTGTATTTATAAATTTAAGAATTGAAATAGTGCCTAAGGGGAAACAAACACTGAATGTTGTATACAAAAAGTCATTTGAGAAATGAAATACTTATTTTTGGTTACAAAATTTTTACACAACAGGCTCAGCTAGTATTTATAATAAAATTAAAAGAAATAATTTTGTTACAGCTGTTAATTCGTTATAAAAATATACAAAGCATTGTTTTTCTAATAAAACTGTTTTCTTTAATTCAAATTTTCCCCATAAAATTATGTGAATAACTTACTGGTTAATTATATAATTTAAAAACTGAAATCAGTAAGTGTTAAAAACTAACACTTACTGGAGCCTATTTTAAGTTGAAATTGCATTTTACAAAGAAATTTCATTGCTTCTTTACAATTGCTTCTTTGCTAATTTCAAATTGAAAAGTATTAAGAAATTCAGGACTACCTTTGAAGTAGGGGCCCTAAGTAGCTACTTAGTCCGCTTATTGGTAAATCCATCTCCGCCTAATTCACAACTTATTACTGAAACACTGCAAAAAATACCACAGCTATACCATAGATTAACCATACCATGGTTTGGCATTTTAGAAAGCATACCAGCACTAATGTACTTTCTTGTGTAGAAATTTACAAAAATTTCTCTCAGCTAGCATGTATAAAATATGACTTACTTTCCTAACCGTACACCAGTCCCTGCAAAAGCTTGTACTTGAGGCTTCTTTGGAGTAAAGTCTTCATGACTGTGATCTTCAAGTTTCAAGTTAACCTCCCCACCTTTAGCTTTGTGACGGAGTTCCACAGGCATTTCTCTACAACCCCATAAAATAAAAAGAACTAATTATTTGGCAAATTCTTCAAAAAATAAATAAAATTTGAATTTTAAAAGAATCACAGAATATGAACAGTTAATATCAATAATTGATAGGGGTCCAAGGATTGACATTTGAATAAACATTTAAGTTAAAATAATAATCTGTAGTATTTGATGTTATTTAAATAATAATCTCAACAGAGATTTCTTAAGGCAATAATAATGCCCTATTAATATGCCTTATAGCTTGTCTATTTCAGTTCTGAGGCTGAATGACATGGTTAATGTACACATTATTTTCAATCCTATCAATATTATACAAATTGTTTCAAATTTAAATACTTCAAATTTTCTGCATCAATATACAAATCAGATGGTGCCTAGACTTCAAGTGCAAATTCATAAGCTACAGTTAAAACAGAATTATTCAAAATGTGATCCAATTGAATATGAAAAGTGTCCAGCTTTGATAAACAATGCAGAAAATATTGGAGATGCAATTACTTTGCAGTAGGATGCAAATTTAACAATTTGCATTGAATATGAAAAGTGCCCAGCTTGAGACAGGGTTAAAAATTTACAGGAATGTTGCAAGCTTTTTCTAACATTACATATCAAATATTTGAAATAAAATCACTTTACAAAAGAATGCAAATTTAACAATTTGAATACAAGTGTAAAAGTAGATCAAACATTTGTAAAAATGTTGTAATAGATAATTGTAATAGTAAAACAGAATTAGCTATATAAACACTTTATATAAAAAAATTCATAATTGAAAGTGTAAATGCTGTTAACAAAATAAAACTGATTGGAAAGTACTAATAGACACTGCACTATTCAAAATTAATAATATGTAAAGTAGACGTGAGAGCAAATTAACTCTATTCCATATAACTGTTATGCATAACTACAGAGAAAAACCTATGCTAGAAAATATGAACTAAAGTTTATAATGGGATAAAAACTTTTGGAGTGATTCAAGCAAAAATAGAGTTAAAGGAAAAGGAATCAAGCCCCTATTGCTGCAATTGAAATAAGATAAATATAACATTAGATCTAAAAAAGTTACTATACACAGATCTAATAATTAATACACTCCTATTTCATTGTAATTTAAACCTATGATGCTTAAATAATGATTTGCATTAGCAATGTTTCTATTAGTCATATTGTTTTATTGTTATTATATACTCTGAAAGTTGTGGCAAATCTTTTCAGTTTCAGCATTTATGCATGCAAACACTTTACGTTTTTATTGAGCTCTAGTAGAAATATTGGTAAATAAAATTCATATATATATTCAAGAATAATAAATATTGAGATATATACTGCTCTTCAATAATTCACTCTTATAGCATAATATAACCAAAACAAATATCAAAATTATAGCTTTTCAACACTGATAATTTCAATTAAAAGTAAAATTACCCTTTGCGAACAGAATCTAAAAAATCTCTATTCTGGGGGTCATTGTATTCTCTCAAATTTCCATCATCCACAGTAAATCCTGACTGCCAAAGTCTTAGGCAAATATCAAGAGGTTCAGAGGATTCTTCTTCAGTATCACCATCACATTTACTTGAGGATCCAAGAACATATCCAGATCCCCGGAAAGCTTTGATTTTATTAACATTTTTCCTGGAAGGATCAACTTCTTCTCCAAAACTAATAAAACATAGAACAACATAGAACATTTATTTTCGATAAATAAATCATCTAGTTTCATTTGCAACTTTTATTCTTATAATACTCTAATAGAGTAAACTATTACACATAAAACAAATGCCCGGCCGTCCAAATAGCTGCTCTTAGTCCTCTGGACGAGTCGGACGGTCTGGGTCTTCAACATAAAACAAATGCTTCCTGGCCGTCCAAACAGTTGCCTTGCACCTTTCTGGTAGGTCGGACGGTCTGGGTCTCAACAACAACAACATAAAACAAATGAAGTTACCTTACACCTTTCTGGTAGGTTGGACGGTCTGGGTCTCAACAACAATATAAAACAAATGAAGCACTAAATAAAAAAAGCTCCACCTGTATATGTGCCATCTAAAAACATCTGTTGCAAAACAATATATGCACCTATAAAAAATTGAACTACAGCCACGAAACTTGGCATGCAAATGTCGTTTTAAGAGTTATGCAAATTATCAAACTATCAATACCAACGATATGACTCATGCAATATGCATAAGGACGACGCATCATGCAGCATCTAAAACAATTGGTGTTCTCACTCACGGGCAATTGAAACTGGATTATCTACTTTGATACTGCAAGTTGTGTACAAAGATGTTTTTAAGACGTGCTTAACGGCGCTATGAACAATTGTCGAACAATTGTCGAAGAGGTCACATCATAGGCATAACGGAAGCTGGTTGGTCCAACAGATGTATTAGTCACCACCTTGATATAACTGATACAGGGTGAGGAGCGGAAGTGACCTTTGAAAAAGGTGAGAAAGGTGACAAATTTTTTCAAAAAGGTGACTAAAAGGTGATTAAAACATTCTTGCCAATAGAATGAAACAATAAATATAGTCACAAATTTTAATTTTCTTTTTATACTCCCCTACCAAAAAAAGGCTGGGCAAGATCATAAAAGAGATTTCTTTATTATGATCCTGGATGGGATATGGCCATATAAATATTATACAAAAAGTTTACACATAAGGTTTATCAAATTTATAAAAACAAAAAATCTACACGAAATTATTCTGAAAATCTAATGATGTATTATTCTCTTCAATGTTCCAGAAAAACAATTCTACAGAAAAAAATGTCTGGCCTGTTGTTATTTTAGGTATCGAAGCAAAAAATGACGTAATCATATTTGATTTTAGTTTCTCAAGATTCCTTTGAATGCTTTCAATCTCCTTTTCTTGCACCTTTTCTTCCGCTTGCATACTTTTTACACTCTCGAGCATGCCTTGAGCCTTTAAATAATTTTTTTAAGTGCTTTTTTCAGTTTAGCTGAAGCTTCAGAAAAGAGTTTTTTTCTAACCTCTTTAGTTTGTAGGTGTTCTTTTTTCTTGTCATTCAGTGCCATAGTCTCACATTCAATTGACTTTATCTTTTCCATCTTTTTCAAATCTTCTTCATAATCCCTTTTTCTTTGTTCTTCTTTTTCTTCTAATTCAATTTTCTTTTTCCTCTTACGATCTTCCATAAAGGCAGTGTACTTTGAATGTGCTTGTTACCCATACGTAATAAGTTTTGGATCAATGGGTACAAAAAGAAAATGGGGTATTGTTTCAAGGCATCCCTCACTATCAATATACTATTTAAAAATCTTTCTGTCATTGCTGACTTATCTCCTCCTAATATATGCTTAGAAATGTAAAATCTTCTTTCTATGTCAACCATGCGACAAAGTAAGAGTAGTCTTTATAACTTTTGAAATATTCAGAAACTTAACTTTTGATAACGAGTCCCTTTTTGAGATGTGTTGTTACCAGTAATCATCAATAGTTTTGTATTCAAATGCTGTATCATCTTTTTCCAGTTGTAAAACTTTCCACTTATCTAATAATCTAGTTGAACATGAAATGGCATAATTTTTGCAACTTTCAATATGTCTCTGCAGCTTCTAGCCTTTGTTCTTTCTTTTGGGTCCAAAAATCTAAAACTTATAAGTGATCCATTTGATAAGCAAGTCTTTTCCATCATATGCTTACAAGCAGTAATGTAATGATTTGAAGCTTCTTTCAGAAACAACAACTTATCATTTTCTTTCAGTTTAGAAAGTTTGTCTGTGACCTCCTCATTAATGACAAGTTTTTCAAGAGGAAGCAGATTACTAACTGTGAAGAGTTCACCAAGATCAACTTTGGAAAAATGAGTGATTTTTCTAATGACAGGAGTAATCACAACAGGAGCTATGAACGAAGGTCTGAAGAATGTTCTCTATTTCTTCATGCAATTTGTGGATCATGGGTGCTTGACACTGAAAACGTTGCCTGAACTTTATGAATACGTCTGCTGATGAAATAATGAAATGAAGTTCTGCTTTTATCGAAGGTTTCTATAAAGCACTCACAACAGTCTTGTAGGAGTTGGATTAAAGAACAGTCGAATTTTTTTTTTTTCAGAGGCACATGCTTAAGGAAATAGAACTGAATAATGTCCCACTACTCCAAAATCCTGTTAGCTGAAGGCCCCAAGATAAGCCACCTTGTTGCATGTTTCAAAAATTTGTGGTGTGGAATATTAAATTTAGATTGGATTTTTTCAAACTCTTCCCAACAGGCAGGCCAGCCATCAAAATAATGGTAAATTCTGATTAGCAGCTCAGAAGCTTCTTCACCTAAACTCTCCAATGCCTTTACATATGCATTATGCATTGTGTGGATGTTGCAGGTACCTATGTTTATAAGTCTTGTTCCTCGCGTCTCTGGACATTACTATCAAAAAGTCTAAATACTTTTTTATTAACATTAGGTCGGTCTGATCCAAACATTAGACATCTATTTTGTGACAAATTAGCCTCAGAAAGTGCTTCACATAGTATTTGATGCCATCAGCTTTACCTAAAAAGAAAGTTTTGAGGTGCCATGTCGTTATACCATATTTGCTTTTAGACCAAAATGTGACTGTTATTTGCAGCTCTTTTTTATCTTTGACATTGGTTGTTTCATCGTAACTCAATGTGTAGTAGGATGAACATTGAACATGCTTTTTCTAGCATGAGTTGCTGGAAATAAGGAGCCAGTCCATCAGTAATTAAGTATCGCATTTTCATAGGTGAAATAAGTATCGCATTTTCATAGGTAAAAGAGAAAAATGTTCAGGGATACTATCAGGAAACATTTTCTTAAAATTATCATGAATATCTTGTGATGAATCCATTGAATAATTACTACACACTGATTTCATCGTCCAAATCAATTCAAAAGTGGTAGAAGCATCCTTGGTACTATAGATGCAAAGTGTTGATTCACAAGTTGAACTTGAAGGCTGTAAGTGGTCCAAGCATGCAGGAGGAGGTGCAAGATCTACGTGTAGCTGGTTTAGTCCAAATTTAGATTCAAAGTTTGATTTATGTTTTGATGTAAGTGAATGATTAAAAATAGTTCAAAAACCTTTTGTTTCAAAGTTAATAGTACAGGAACACACGGTACAAAATAGTTCACTTTCATTAAGCTTTCTCCCCCATGCAGAAACTTTAATCTTTGAATTATCTTTCTTTTCAAGCCAATTACTACGGAATTTGCATTTCTCCATTTTGAAAAAAAGGTTGAAAAAGATGATAAAAACTGAAAAAGGTGACCAATTTAGATGACTAAAGGTAAGAAAGGTGACTGACTCCTCACCCTGCTGATATGGTAATTGCTTAATTTTGACAACAGTGGATCAGAGAAGGCATATGTAATTGTCTTAGAGGCTCAGAATGCCTTAGACCAGTATTTCCCAAACTTTTGACATATGTGTACCCCTTCTATAATTTTCGTAACGCTGAGTACCCCTCGTCAAAAAAAAATGTATGTATTTTAATAACAATCAAAATATATATTTTTTTCTTTTTTTGTGACATACACAAAATAATAAGAAAAGAGAAATAAAATTATTCATAATATAATATAAATAAAAGTTATATTATAAATAACGTTTATTTGAATCAATGAGAAGGATGAAATTGTTTGTGCTGAGATAACAGATCATCATAATTTGGTTCCCTGGTTGTTAATTTTAATCTGAGATGTGGTTCCACGTCCAATAGTCTGTTCCTTTTTTTCGACTTAATGTCTACAAATGCTGAAAAAGCAATTTCACATAAATATGAAGTTGGAAAAGGCAAGATGCATTTTAGAACTTTTTCTGTTAAAACCGGATACACAAGTTGCATTTGTAACCAGAATGATGTTAAAGTACTCTCCTTATGTTTATTTTTCAAGAATCCATCTGAAGCCAATTCCAACAATTGCTCTTCTTCCGCATGCGACAAATCTTCTGGCCTGGATGTTGTATTAATGTTAAACGGATATCTTATCCATTCAATATTTTTGGTTAAATCAGGGAAATAGTTTTTCAAGCCCACTTGCAAACTCTCCAAATGCTGTGTTATGCATTTCAGAGTATCAGCATCAATTTTAGTAGTCGAACTTGTTATAAACTCATGAAGCGAGGGAAAAGAGTCTACTTCTCCATTACCAACTCTCTTTTGCCATAACTTTAGTTTTGCGATGGCAGCGTTCACTTTATCTTGAACGTGAAACAAAGAAATTTCTTTGCCTTGCAACGATAAGTTGAGGCAATTTAAAACAGAGAATATATCTGCTAAGTATGCTAGTTTACAAAGCCATTTCCAGTCATGTAAACAATTTCTCAACTCAAATCTATCATTAAGAAAACATTGAAGTTCATGTGTAAGTTCAAACAATCGATTTAGAATTTTTCCTCGAGATAGACAACGAACATCGGTATGATAAAGAAGCTGGGTATGACTTCTTCCCATTTCTTCGCATATTTGCAAAAAAAGTCGTGCATTCAAAGGACGGTTTTTAATGTAGTTAATGATTTTCACGCCTTCATCCAGAACTTTCTGTAGATCAGCGGGCATCTTACGTGTTGCCAAAGCCTCTCTGCGTATGCAACAATGTGTGGATATGACATTTGGGGCAACATTTTGAATTCTTGCAACGAATCCTTTATTAATTCTGACCATACTTTTTGCTCCATCTGTGCTTATTCCAACACATCTATTCCAATCAATTTTGTTCTCTTGCATAAATTTTTTCATAACATAATTTCATAACATAATTTCAGAGTATCAGCATCAATTTTAGTAGTCGAACTTGTTATAAACTCATGAAGCGAGGGAAACGAGTCTACTTCTCCATTACCAACTCTCTTTTGCCATAACTTTAGTTTTGCGATGGCAGCGTTCACTTTATCTTGAACGTGAAACAAAGAAATTTCTTTGCCTTGCAACGATAAGTTGAGGCAATTTAAAACAGAGAATATATCTGCTAAGTATGCTAGTTTACAAAGCGATTTCCAGTCATGTAAACAATTTCTCAACTCAAATCTATCATTAAGAAAACATTGAAGTTCATGTGTAAGTTCAAACAATCGATTTAGAATTTTTCCTCGAGATAGCCAACGAACATCGGTATGATAAAGAAGCTGGGTATGACTTCTTCCCATTTCTTCGCATATTTGCAAAAAAAGTCGTGCATTCAAAGGACGGTTTTTAATGTAGTTAACGATTTTCACGCCTTCATCCAGAACTTTCTGTAGATCAGCGGGCATCTTACGTGTTGCCAAAGCCTCTCTGCGTATGCAACAATGTGTGGATATGACATTTGGGGCAACATTTTGAATTCTTGCAACGAATCCTTTATTAATTCTGACCATACTTTTTGCTCCATCTGTGCTTATTCCAACACATCTATTCCAATCAATTTTGTTCTCTTGCATAAATTTTTTCATAACATTAAAGATATCTTCTCCTGTTGTGTGACCTAATAAAGGCTGGCAAAATAAAAAGTCGTCATGAATTTATTGATTTTTTTCGTATCTAACAAACGCCATAAGATATGCAAAATTCGCAATATCAGTGGACTCATCGACTTGCAATGCATAATAACGACTTTGAGAAATATCAGATAATAACATCTGTTTCACATTATTAGACATATCAATGATTTGTCGATGAACTGTATTATTTCAGAGAGAAACGCGGTCAAAAGTTTGATTCGCTCCATCTTCTATCAGTACTTCTGCCATTATCTTGGCTGCAGGCTTGATTAAAATTTCGCCAATGGTTTCCGCTGCACTACATTTCGCAATTAAAAGCGACACGCGATACGAAGTTTCTAGCATTTTTTGATTGTCACCTCCTACCAAACCCCCGCATTACTTTTCGAGACTGATTTAAATCCTTAAGTTTATTTTCAAAAAAATCTATGGGTTTATCTTTGTGCTGATTATGGTTTGTCTCAAAATGGCACTTTAAGTTGGATGGTTTCATGCTTTCGTTTGTTAGATTTTCAAAACAAATGACGCAAAATGGAATAGGCTCATTTTCATCTCCAGTCCATGAGAATCCAAATTTAAGATATTCTTTGTCGTACTTGCGAGTTTTCCTTGCTTTTTTCTTAACAGGTTCTTTCAGAATTGAAGTTGATTCATCGTTAATTGCATTATTTCCTGTTAGTTGATTGCTACTATAATCATTACTTTCTTTCGGTGTAGTAGTTCCAGATTATCAACCGGCGATCCATAATCTATGTTAGGGATAAAAATTATATTTTATAAAAATAATCAAAATCAGTGGGACTTACTAAAGCACATAACAAACATTTCCTATAAGAAAAATGACACATAAGCTAAAAATAAACAGGTGCCTGGAGAAGCCACTAACTATTAACGAAGTAAGTTGTTTCTATAACGAAGTGTGGTATATTTCCGCCATGTCACACCGGACCATCTCACACCTCACAAGACTGTCTTGACTTGACTCATGAGAATGTAGAATTAGGCGCAGCTAAGCATGGTGCAGTGCATATCCCCACCAAACTGCGGTGCAATGTGTACCCCCACCTTGGGAAACACTGCCCTAGGCAAACAACTGTTCTAGAGGATTATGCAATCAGGAGCCACGTCCACAACAATGGTGTTGCTATCAGCTATTCAAAGGCATTTAGCATCCTCCATGCATCCTGTATCAAGGGATACTATTCAGAGAAGACTGGCAGAAGGTGGGATTGCATATGGAGGTACATTAAAGTGCCTACCATTGATGGATCAACATGGCAGAGCTGTCTAGTCTAAATTGGAGCAGAGATTGGTCAGCCTGGACAATGTTCTTTTGGAGGCATGTTGTCTTTAGCAAAGAATCCTGCTTTTCTCTCAATGCTAATGACCACCACATAAGTGTGTGGAAGAGGACTGACCATCCTTTCGATCCAGCATTTGTTGTCGAATAGCACATGTCCATCACATGCAGTATGACAGTCTGGGGAGCCATCTCGTAGGACAGCCGATCTCCTGTAGTTGTACTGCAAGCCAATCTGGCGGCTTGCATGTATGTCAATGATAATCTGTAGCTGATTATTCTGCCTATGCTGTCAAGCCACCTATCCATCCTGGTCCTAGTCCATGGACTCCAAAACACCTTACCGGTGAGCCCAGGTGCTCAGCGTGAGCCCCGGGCTCGGCACTCCAAATTTTTTTCAACCTCTCTCGTCTGCTGCTTGGAATCGAATAAAAAGCATTCTTACGGCGACCGCGGCCCCTCAGTGTGAGGCCCGGGCGCGGCCCCAAAATTTTCTTCCAACTTCTCTGATCTGCTGCTCAGCTTTGAACTAAAAACATGCCAACCAAATTTCTGCTTCCCAAGAGACGCCAATCTTGGCGAGTGAAAAAACTTGCGCCGCACACAGAGCGCCTATACATACCTCGGGGAATTTTTAAAAATTACACTTCGCAACGAACCGTGCGGCACGAAAATACCGCCAAGCTAACTACCACATTTTCCCGCCAAAGTTCATTGCTCCGTTACGCCAACCCTATGAAATGCTCCTCGGCACTCCAAACACATCTGGAATAAACATAGTTTCTACTGATAAGCCGTGAAACTGCCAAATCCAAGCTAAAAGAAGCATATTTTTCGCTTTCAGATGAATATAATTGCTGCCCGAAAGTGAAGGCGTAAGGCCGAAAAAGAAAATTACAGGGGCAGAGGCGAATTAGTAAAGGACTGTATCGATACATTTAAGCATTTGTAGATACTTCGCATGCGTACTTTGGAATATAAAAATGCATGAAAGGAGTGATAAATAAACTTTAATATGAGATAAATCGCCAAAATACTCAATAACCATAAATTAATTTAGAATTTTGAAGGGAAGGGGGAAAATTATGAATTTTGAACATTAAAAATCTTAGAAAATAAAAATCTCTGACACTAAGCACAACATCATCATTATTATGCAAAAAATTTTTGACATTCTTCTTAATTTTTATTTTACGAGATAAATTTTTCATGTGCCTAATTTGATAGGATTGGCATCAGAAAATTACTACAGTACGTGACCTGTTATCCAGCGTTCCAATATACAGACTCTCCCAAAACCGGAATACGGCAAAATAATGCCAAATTCTGTGCCAACAAGTGATTATTTGCTAAATATTGCGCCAAATAGCGATTTTTTGTTTAAAATCCCGCCAAATGCTTTTTTGTTTTAATTAGCAATATCAATAAAAAAAAATGCATTGAAACATACTATTTTAGAGGGTTTAAAATAGGACGCGCAAACCACGCACGAAATTCAAAATTGTTGGAAAAATCGAATGTAAACATCGCGATTCACGTTTCCCGTGAACGGGCGTTCATCCAAATTTCTTATGAACGACTCTTTCCGTTCACCGGCGTGTTTGATTTGCATGACTCCTCATGATGTTTTTCCATCATGAGGAGTCATTGCAAATCGGATTCCCAATGCGTATGCATCTCATTTGCATATCCGGGGGCGTTTCCGTAACAGCCCAGTATCGGGTATATAAGATGGAACTTTCTTGAATGAAGCATTTGGTTCAGTTCGCTGTTCAGCTTTAGTTGAATCTGTTCGCTCATTTAGTTCACAGTTCAGTTACGTGGACTGTTACGACGATCTGTTAGGACGATGTTAGCAGGCTATCGCTAACATACTACGACGATAAGATGGACTTTGTTCTTAGTCAACATGTTTGATATGTTAGCTTAAGTTGGATGTGTTCTTTATAACACAGACTTGTAAGTTCTGCTATGTGACGGCATTTTGATACATGTAGTTGTTCACGACGTTAATTAACGGTGAATAGTATGAAATGAAGTCATAGTGTATCGGTGCATCAAGTAATTGAATCTTTCCTGCCAAGTGTGATACCAGCGGTGGTGGCTTCGGAGAAATACGCACGTTTTCATGGTAGTATACGTTTTGTTATATACTACAATAAATGCTTCAAGGAAGTTCTAGAACCAACTCAATCTTTACAAGCTTTCGAGCTTCATGTATATAGCCTTGTTTACGTTTCAGCATGAATTTTTACAAATTATTGTAAAATTGCCTAAATATGCTTTATTTCACAAATAAAGTGAAATTAATTTCTGCTTAGCATGTTTCATCTGTCTTCAATTTACAAATGAACATTTTTCACTGGAGGTTTTTACTGCGTGTCTCTGCTGAACGAAACTCAACTAACTCGTTCGAGTCGAATCTATTTTCCTTGCATGCAATGCCGAAAATTAAATTTTTATTATATTCGACAACAGGTTATGGGCCCCAGTTTTACCGCCCAAAAACCACAGTGAATGTTCGAAATTCTAAGTGCATAGAGGTATTCAGATGGGGGCCGCGACTGGCACCATTTTGATCTACGGACACTAGTAAACAAGCGTGCAAGAGACTTGTGTTTGCTTCTTCCTCATCTTTCTACTAGCCATGGAGGCAAATAGAATCGAGCCGCTGTCCCGAGACAACTACGTCACGTGGAGCACGGAAATATCGTTCGTCCTTAAAGGGTGTTTCGGTCACGTAACGGGAACCGTGAAACCACTCGAAGAAGATGCTTCTCGCCGCGATTTTGATGACTTTTATCGTCGGAAAGATAGAGCTCTCGCCATCATTTATCAAAGTTTAACACCAGAGTTCAAAGAACTTGTTAATGTTTCTGACGAACCGAGTCAAGTCTGGGGAACTTTGAAGAAACATTTTGAAGCTCCGAGTAGAGTGAATCTCGTCAGATTGCTAGACGAATTCTTCAACATCAGGCCAGAGCCGGACGAGCCCGTCGACATCTTCTGTGCGAGACTCCAGAAAGCAGTATCTAAATTAAAGGACGCTAATCATCCCATCGAAGACCTTTATATGGCTTTTCAAGCAATTAGATATTTACCTGAAGAATATCAAGGGATTGTGCAAATAATCTATAGATGGTCTGATGCGGATTTTAAGTTAAACAAGATACAAGACGAGTTATCCTGTGAGGAGAGCAGACTTCGTCAACAGAGTGCTGACAGGGAAAAAACTGTAAGTTTTAATGCTTATTTTACATCTAAAAGTGTTGTAAATCTTGCAAAAAAATCTGATTTTAAATTCCCAAATGTTAGTACATCTAGAAATACTGCTAATACTACAAATGTTTTTAAAACTAAGAGTAATGTAAATATTTCTAAGAGTAGTAATGTGAAGTGTTTTTACTGTAAACAGCCAGGTCATGTAAAAATTAATTGTCCTAAAGTTAAAAAGAGTGGATCAAGTATTATTGAAGTTTTTAGGTCTCCTAGTATTGAAGCCAATACTGTTATCGATCCTAACGATAGGCTCAACTGGGTAGTAGATACTGCTACTACGCAATATTTTTGTAATAATATTAAATTATTCTCTAAATTTAATGAGTGTAAAGGCACTTCAATGTCGCTAGCAGTAGGGGATATCGAAAGTCCAGTTGAGGCTATAGGGACGGTGGAAATGTACGTCCAGTTTAAGGACATTAAATGTGTTATTGTGCTAAATGTATTCGCCTAAACTTAGGCGTAATCTATTAGCTGCCTTAGTTCTAGAAGAACAAAATTACAGTTTTAGGGGAGATAATGGAGTACTTTGGTTTTTTACACCCAAAGGTGATAAATTTTTCTATGCTAAAGGAAAAAATGGGTTATATTTTCTAAAACCTCAGTATAGTACCGGTGAGCCAAATAACACAGAAAACCGTGAATCTACGGATAGGGATCGAAAGGGAGAGGGAAAACCTAAAAAGGATAGGAAAACTAGCAAAAGGGATACTAGTTCTATCAAAAATGTAAATACTGTAAATATAGTACCTAAAGAAACTAAAAGTAAATCTGATTCGGCAAAAACTAAGCAGAAAAGAAATATGACTAAATCTAAAAATAAGCCTAGCATTTCAATAACTGAAGTTAATGATGCAAATTGTCTATGGCATAAGAGATATTGTCATATAAATGCTGACTATCTGTACCAAACCAGCAAAGTTTCTGCAGTAAATGGACTTCTTAGGCTTAGATACAGGAAGATAAATTGTAAGCACTGTAAATTAGCTAAGTCTAGGAGAGTTTCATATCAGCCTATTGGTAGGATTAGGTCCACTACACCATTAGAATTATTACATATGGATGTCTGTGGTCCCATGTCTACAGTTTCATATGGTGGAAATAAATATGTACTGTCCATCACTGATGATTATAGCCGAAAAGTCTTTGTTTATTTAATGAAACAAAAGTCAGAGGTTTTTAAACACTTTAAAGAGTTTCAAACCAGAGAAAAAAGGCAACTAGGTACTAAGATTCTATGTATCCGAACAGATTATGGAATGGAATTCTGTCATAACAAGTTCAAAGCTTATCTGAGTAATATTGGAATCAAGGCAGAACAAACTAACACTTATACACCACAGCAGAATGGTGTGTCAGAGCGATTTAATTTAACTGCATTTGACTGTGTTAAAGCTATGTTGAACGAGAGTAAACTCAATGACAGAATGTGGGCGGAAGCCATATTGTGTTTTACATACACTAAAAATAGAATATGTCACAAATTTAAGAACAAAACTCCACACGAACTCTACAGTGGTAGAAAGCCTTCAGTAAATCATCTTAGGACTTTTGGTTGTAAAGCCTATGTAGGCTATGCTACTGGAACCAAAGGCTATAGAATTCATTTGCCAGGGGGAAAACGTACCGTTGAAATTTGCAATGTAAGATTTGAAGAGAATGAAGTAGTGGAAGGCATCCTGGGCTCAATTTGTCCCAAAACTATCTCCTTTAAAATGTCTAAAGATGACAGTTCAGAATATTCTGATGGGGAATATCCGAGGGGAAAGTCTGATGGAGGGGCAGAAGAGAGTGAAGACACTGGTGAGGATCCGTCTGAATCCAGTGAGGAAACGGACTCTCCTGCTGATTCCAGTATGACTCCTTGCTCAGATATTACTTGGCAGCGAAAGGCAGTACCAAGACCCGATGGGAGTAGAACTGACGTATATTATTATGCTAAGGGAGATGATAAAAGGCTGAGATCACATAATGATGTGAGAAAATATTGTGCAAAAAGGAATATACAATATGATCAGCAGTTATTTAATTTTCGGGTAAAGCAAAATCTAAGAAGGGTCAGAGGTAGACCAGAAGCAAGCAACATTGAAATTAAAATACCAAGGAGTTACAATTATGCAATTAAATCTTCCCAATCCAGTAAATGGTGTAATGCAATGGATGAAGAGATAGCCGTAATGAAAGAGAGGGGTGTCCGAGAACTAGTTCCTGCATCCACCTCACAAAAACATATAGGCAATAGATGGGTATACACTGTTAAGAAGGACGAGAAAGGGGAGATTAAGAGATTTACAGCACGCTTGGTGGCTCAAGGGTATGGTCAGAAAAAGGGAGAATCATACGATGAAGTTTTCAGCCCTGTAGTGAACTTCAGTATAATTAGAGCATTTTTCTCAATTTTTGTATGTATGCTTGGTTAGATGCATTTCCAATTAGATATCAAATCAGCTTATCTCTATGCTAAATTAAGTCAAAAAGTTTACATGAAACAACCTCAAGGCTATGTCAGTCAAAAATATCCTGATTATATTTGTTTGTTGAAGAAAGCCATTTATGATCTTCATCAAAGTGGAAGAGAGTGGTTTATTGAACTTGAGACCAAATTAAGGGAATTGAAATTTTTAAAACTTAAATGGTGTAATTGTGCTTATATACATAATAACAAAGTTCTTGTGCTAGTTTATGTGGATGACATAATTCTTTTTTCCAAGTATCAGAAAGACATAGACCACATTGTTTCACTGCTTAGCAATAAGTTTGATATCAAAATATTAGGGAAAATTAAGAAACCATTTGGTGTGAAATTTAAAGAATATGATAACAAATTTTTTATACATCAGAGTCAATATATAGATAAAGTGTGTCAAATATTCCAACAGTATAAATATCCAGTTGTTTCACTTCCTATTACTAAAGGTAATATTTTAAGTAAAGTTGATTGTCCAATGACAAGTGAGGAAGTGAACTAAATGCAAAGATTTCCATACAGAAGTTTAATTGGGTGTTTAACTTTTATAGCTAGTAGGACTAGACCAGATATATGCTATGCAATTAACATATTATCTCAGTTTCAAGAAAACCCTGGCATTAAGCATTGGGATGCTTTGTTAAAGCTTTTAGGATATGTTGGAAAAACTAAAGGTTATATGTTGAATTTATCTGATATTAAAGAGTTAAAATTAAGCTGTTACTCCGACTCTGACTTTGCAGCAAATAGAGATGACCATGTTTCACTTGGAGGTATGATATTTTTTATTGATAATGTACCTATTTCTTGGCGAACCTTCAAGCATAAGTGCGTCAGCTTGTCAACAATGGAAACTGAGTATGTATCTCTAACAGAAGCAGCTAAGGAAATGGTATGGGTACAGAATATAATGGAGGAATGTCGTACGCTTGGGTTAGACCTTAATAAAAATAATAGTATCATTTTTAGCGATAACCAAGCAGCAATAAATTTTTCTAACTCTCCAACTGAAAACAACAGGACTAAGCATATTGATGTTAAATATCATTTCCTACGAAACTTAATAGTCAATAAGTTATTTAATATCAAATTTATAAGTAGTAAAAATAACTTAACAGATCATTTTACTAAACCAATGACTAAAGAAGGAATATTTAAATTTTGTAGTAAAATATTTGAAAAGTAAATGAACCTTTTTAAGGTTAATGATTTTGTCCAAACTTTAAAAACTAAATTTGAATTTACAACTTTTAAGAATTGTTAAGATGTTATATATATATTATTGTTTAGCTCAACCTCATTGATATAAGCTAATATATTTTGAGTTTAAATTTTTGTAATGTTGAATCTCGTCCAAATTTACACTATAGTCTATATACATTCTTTTTCAATTTCCCGCATAATGCCAGTTAGTAGCTTATGTGTATAAATTTTTGTAATTTTCAAGCTAGTTGAAAGAAAATGTTGAAATTTTTATGAAGGACATTCATTATCTACTTACTCATGTATTTTTAAAAATCTTTTAGTGTATCAGTACAATTTAGTAGTATTAATCATGTATACTTATCTTGTATTAATAGACTAAATTTTAAATTTTTGAATTATAATGTTTATACTCAAAATTAATGTGAACTTAAATTCTGTACTTATACTAAAATTTTTTTTTAATCTTTTATAGTAAACATTAAACATGCTTATACTTAAAATTTATACTTAAATTTAAACTAGATTTAAATTTTTGAATGCCTATACTTAAATTTGGAAATGATGTTGTATATGAATTTCTACTGGATGTAAATGTTGTTTTTACAATGTAGCTTACTATACTTAACAATTTTTCAAGTCTGTAGGTATTTATGTCTTTGACTTAAATTTTTGTAATGATATTTTTTTTTTTGCATTTTGATTTTGGTAGGATACTGGAGACCTAGGTGTTTATTTATATGTCTTGATTTTTCAGAATAAATTTTTGTAGTGTATGCATTGAGACTCAGGGATTAGCATGAGGGGGCCGATTGTTGGAAAAATCGAATGTAAACATCGCGATTTACATTTCCCGTGAACGGGCTTTCATGCAAATTTCTTATGAACGACTCTTTCCGTTCACCGGCGTGAACCGTGACGTTTTTCCATCATGAGGAGTCATGCAAATCGAATTCCCAATGCATACGCATCTCATTTGCATATCCGGGGGCGTTTCCGTAACGGCCCAGTATCGGGTACTTTACCCAGTATCGGGTACTTAGATGGAACTTTCTTGAAGCATTTGGTTCAGTTCGCTGTTCAGCTTTAGTTGAAGCTGTTCGCAGTTCAGTTGCGTGGACTGTTACGATGATCTGTTAGGACGATGTTAGCAGGCTATTGCTAACATACTACGACGATAAGATGGACTTTGTTCTTAGTCGACATGTTTGATATGTTAGCTTAAGTTGGATGTGTTCTTTATAACACAGACTTGTAAGTTCTGCTATGTGATGGCATTTTGATACATGTAGTTGTTCATGACGTTAATTAACGGTGAATAGTATGAAATCATAGTGTATCGGTGCATCAAGTAATTGAATCTTTCCTGCCAAGTGTGATACCAGCGGTGGTGGCTTCGGAGAAATACGCACGTTTTCATGGTAGTATACGTTTTGTTATATACTACAATAAATGCTTCAAGGAAGTTCTAGAACCAACTCAATCTTTACAAACTTTTGAGCTTCATGTATATAGCCTTGTTTACGTTTCGGCATGGATTTTTACAAAGTATTGTAAAATTGCCTAAATATGCTTTATTTCACAAATACAGTGAAATTAATTTCTGCTTAACATGTTTCATCTGTCTTCAATTTACAAATGAACATTTTTCACTGGAGGTTTTTACTGTGTGTCTCTGCTGAACGAAACTCAACTATCTCGTTCGAGTCGAATCTATTTTCCATGCATGCAATGCTGAAAATTAAATTTTTATTATATTCGACAACAGTGTTTTATTTCACAAATAAAGTGAAATTAATTTCTGCTTAACATGTTTCATCTGTCTTCAATTTACAAATGAACATTTTTCACTGGAGGTTTTCACTGCGTGTCTTGGCTGAGCGAAACTCAACTATTTCGTTCGAGTCAAATTTTCTATTTTTCATGCATGCAATGCAAAATTAAATTTGCATTATATTCCGACAACAAAAATTCCCGTGCAGAAAAAAATGCCACGTGCACTCGCCGCCGCTGATCCTTCTTAAATTTCAAAAACGAGCGCAAGAAATTCTCGCAATAGTGAATGAGAATATTCCATGAATCATGTTTTTTCCGAGAAGTTCCACAATTCCTCTTTTCCGGAAAACATCCGAAGTAGCACCGTTTTTCCCAAAAATTTCCTAAGCGGCTGCATCCGGCCATCACCCCTGATAGTAGCTCTCAGAGGTGACGATCCGGCACGGGCGAGACACGTCATTCTATTTTTCACTAGTTTCGGATAAGTCTCCTGTATAGTATATAGGTGCTGCGACTTGTCCGTAACTAACTCCTGTATAGTAAAATACAGGAGTTAGTTACAGACAAGTCGCGGCAAGGTGCCTTTTTAATGGCGCTTCATTTTTTTCTAGGTGTATAAGGCAGAGCACACTAGGCACAAAGGTTTCGATTTTTCCGAATTCGTTACATTTTCTTTTCTGCTCTTTGTTCCGTGACTTTGATTTTCGGTAAAAGTATTCCAACTTTTTCGCTAGAAATATCCCGATATCGTTAAGGAAATCCTACGCTCTTCAAACGCGATGTGCCACGCAGATTTCACACTATTTTGCACAATTTAATAAACATTTATTGGAAAAGATGAAAAAAAGAGTCATCAGCACATTTACAAGAGGATAGAAAGTACGTTTAAGTAAGGAATTCCCGAAATTAATGAGAGTTAACTTTTGCCAAAATGCAGAGAAAAGTATAGCAGCTGTAAAATGTCATTCAGGGCCTTCTGATTGATCTCTTTAAATACTTAACCTAAGCAATAAACTTGTCATTTTCTCGGGAAAACCCATTTTTTTTTTCATCTCCGTGCAAATATACACATCTTCAATATTTTAAAAAACGTTGATGGAATTCCAAGATCAAAATCATTTTCAATTAAATCCTATTATTTGGATGAAAATGGCTATTTTGGACCGAAAATTGACCCTAGCAAAAAGTTCCATGTTACATTTATTAATTAGTAATTTATAGAAGACAGTTTAGCAATATCGCGAAACTTTTTTATTTAAACACGATCGCATGTATATTTCGTTTTATTTTTAAATATTTTCCATTTTTTCAATCTGCTTCCATCCACTAATATTTTTATATTTATTGTGCTTTTTATGCTGGGATATTATCTTTTAAACATATTGTTGGTGAAAATGAGATATATGTTTAGGATAACGAAATTAAAATTTTTTTATTTATTCAGGCATTTAGAATTATAAGGCTTATTAGAAATACATTTGAAGAGCATAAATTAGAATTTGATATATTTGCACCCATAGTTGAATATCTCATTTCAATTAAAAATGAACATCATTCTCATCTTAATTTACTTTAAAATATTTTGAAACATATGAACAAAGGTGCTTCTGCCAAAATATTAGATGAATATGGTGAGGGCCCACTTTAGTTGAAATGTTTATACAAAAAAAAAAAAAAAAAAAAAAAAAAAAAAAAAAAAAAAAAAAAAAACATTTGAGACCATTCCAGTAAGTTTTAGAAAAAGTGTTCCGAATTACGGAAAAACCCCTTATCCAGAATGCCTGAAGTCCCAAGCATTCCGGATAATAGATCCTGTACTGTATATGCATATTGTTGCAAATACCATATGACAGTGGTTCCTAAAGTGGGATCCATGGACTTCGAGTTAATCACAGATCCCAACGAGTCTGTGAACTTTAAGCAGATCCATGAATAACAAAAAGTATACGTTATAACTAAAACATTTTTTTAAATCCTGTTCTTTTAATTAAAATTTATTGACAAGTTTTTCAAATTAATACAAAATTAACAAGTTAAGCTGCAACCATATTTAAAAAAATATTTTTTGACACATTCATCCCTGGTATTTATTTGCTGATAGAATTTCAACTAATTACTGTATTTCATTACAAAAAAAATTTTTGGCAGATATTTCATGTGTCTAATCATAAAATTACAGTTCTCACAATTGAGTTCTGTTAAATGTTAATTATTTTACTGACCGCACAAGGAAAGCGTTTGACTTGTGTAATGCCATTTTTTTTATCATTTATTTGTTTGAAACAATTTTCTCCCAGCTCACTTATTTGAAATTTAAGTTGAGGAATAGACTGAAAATTGAGAATGAAATTATCATTTATTAAATCAAACATTGCTAATTTCTAAAAAGCAGTATAATTTTTCACATTAAACTGTGTTGATTGTTATTAGTAACATAACACTGTTTTTAAATGTTTATATTTAGATACATCATGCAAATTTTCCGAACTGATAATTCTTATTTTCTGATCTTAATAAATGCTGTTCCTTATTACAAACTAATGTTTATTTTATTACATTTAACTTTCAGTTACATTTAATATTTTAATGATGTATATATGACTTATTTCAATTTATGATGTCAAGGAGTAGACATTTTTTTAAGTTAACTAAAGTCCAAGTGTTTAAAAGTTTGGGAACGACTGCCATATGGTATTGTATAGTATTGTTCTAGTCAAGCTTGCTTATAATTAATAATCAATTATAACAATGTTTTGGGCAGCTCCCTTATGCAGCATATAGAGTTGTGAATGTTGAAATGCCCATTTAAAACAAATCACTTTAGTGGAAGTGATTGCTTACTGCAGTCTGAAAATTGGGTTTTTATAAAAAGTCATTTTTAGAATTTTTTGTGGTAGCATAAGTTGATCACCTCCTGTAGAAGAGCGATTAGTAGAAAGCCAAGCCGCATCCTTTCGGGGTCCTTGTATCAGAGGCACTTACCCCCCCCCCCCCCACATCGAATATAGCAATATGTTAACCTTTCCATATATATAGCATATGCGAATATATAGCATATATATATATATATATATATATATAGCATAATAGAAAGTAAATTTGGACATATTTTGAAAGGAAATGGAAAAAGCATCTGAATTTGTAAATGTTTCCAAATGTTCATTTATTTTATTACCATTGAAGTGCTTACATGACTAAATACTTTGAATGGTTTTGTTAAAGCTCATGACAATGTCCTTACTCTTTACTTATATTTTTATTAAAAACAAAAAATGGAAATAATAAGGATTACTTCATAATTATTAGGAACAAAAGTTCGAAAGTTTGCTTCATAAAAGGGGTCACAGGCCTCATTAAGGCCTGGGTAGTTTTTCTGAATCAACACATTTTTCAAGAAATGCGAGAAACATGTGGTAGTCAATTAGAAGCATGTATAAAGTTTAAAGGTAGGATTTTTAAGAAAAAAATTCTTACGTTCGAACAGCTTTAAACATCTCTTGCACAATTTCATTAGCAGCTTTTCTTTTACTTGGTCCCAAAATTTGCTGTCCACTGTAAGAAAATTACAAATGAATCAAAAATTCAAGTGGGCCTTAATTAAATTACCTTAGATATTAGCTGCTTTTGATCAAAATATTGATTATATTTAAAGTGCAATGTCAGAATGTTTGCAGATTGCAATTTCAAGTAGTGTACTTGAAAATACAAACATCTATTTCATTCTACATTTATGTTATTTCATTTTATAAAAATATAACGTTTGCTTCTTATGCTTAGGGCTTTCCTGTTGATCAATATTTTATCAAAATATTGATTATTTTTCACATTTCAAGATTCCATTCTCGGGTTTGCAACTTGCACTACAAGCATCTGTTTCCATCTAAGTTCACTTTCAGTTTATTACATTTTAGAAAGATGTAACTTTTGTTTCTTCATGATATGTTTCTCTATTGATTAATATTTTATCAAATTATTGATAAATTTTTAAGGGACAATTTTGCATTTGCAGATGTCATTCCTAGGAATGTACTGAGCAGAAAAAAAGCATCCCTTTCCATTCACTTTAAGTTTCAAATTTTGTTTCATATCACAAACACAGAACCTATTTCTAAGGGCACATAAAAATGTATTAGAATTTTAATAAATAAATGTATTTTTCTGAAAGTGGAGTTCCTTTTATATTATTGTACATTGCCAAAGTCCCAAAAGTACATTTTTTCAACCATCTTCATCTTCTAATAGTTCTACTTTAAAGGAACTGATCAATTTTATTTTTATATTTTTGTTAACTACTATTAATTTTTTTATTAAAAAGTAAATTATTTTTTAAATAAGGTTGTAATTTGAACACAGTTGCTGGATTTTAGCAGGCCAAAGCTGGCTTTTTTTTGTTTTAACCGCTTAAAAAATGCCGGCTTTTATTAAAACATGTAATTTACAGCCAATTCACATTAAATTTGCATTACTTTATCTTTGATGCACTCCTAAATGCTTTTTACTAAAATGTTTATAAGCTTCTATTAAATATTACCAAGTACACAAGATTTTATGACCACTAGAAAAATACTATGAAGGTAATATGTCTAAAAGATAAAATATATATACATTGAAGAGAATGCATTAAATTAAACACCAAGATGGTGCTTTGAAAGCCTCTGTTACATAATGCATAGCCCTACATTACATATACTACACATTTTAAAGACTATAATTAATTAAACAGACAAATCACCACACATCAAACAGGAAAAACATTTTTTTACACACTGCTATTTACTTTTAATATATATTACAGCAAATTAATTTATATGTATTTAATAAAAATAAGACTAATTTATATCAGGGTGGCCACTCTTTGGACATATTGAAATTCCCTGACTTTTCCAGGTTTTCCAGGTGAATTAAAAAGAAATTCCAGACCAGTAATTTTAACATAAAACGTGCACACGTACGTCCCTATTTGGTTACAAATTTGATTAAAGAATCTTAACAATTTAACTCCACTATCCAAAAAAGTTATATTAAATCAGGAGAAAAAAATACACATATTTTTTTTGTTTTTACAAATAAATTTTGACATTTTTAATAAAAAATTCATGTAAATGCAGTAAAATTGGACTACTGAAATATTTAAAAGAATTTAATGGTTTTCATTGAAGACAATAAAAAGAAATAGTCTAAACTGATGTCTATAAATATGGGCATTGCAAATTGCTCACAATGACAGAGATCATTAAAGATATGCAATAACTACACTACAACAAGCCACAGCCATTGAATAAATGGCAATTCAGCAATGTCGAAAGAATTTCATTAAAATAGAAAAAAATATAGTAAAATGTATATAATATACAGAGATGCCAACCTCTGCAAGGGGTCATCGGTAGAAAAATCAGTAGTTTTCAGTAAAACCGCATTGACCATCAGTAAGATTTTACGTATATTGACAATATATATTTTAAAACCTTAGAATAAGTTCAAAATGTAGTTTTGCTAGCTTAACTGAGTTATACAACTGAATGGCACTATGTGAAAATAATTAGGAAATTAACCTTTATAATTAACCAAAATATAAAATAAGCTAGTTTAGTCATGTTAATGTACAACAATAGGGAGATGGAGATCAATGGAAAAGGATAATTTTGTACTCTCGGCAACGCCCGAGGGGGGGGGGGGGGGTACTGAATTTCACGATCGTACTATTTATATGAAAATAACTAAAATATTAGACATTATAATCAACCAAAATATGAAAATACGTTAGTTTAGTCAAATTAATGTACAAAAATAGGGAGATGGAGATCGATGGAAAAGGATAATTGCGTACTCTCTGCAGCGCCCGCGAAAAAAAAAACCTGAATTTCACGATCGTACTATTTATGTGAAAATAATTAAAAAATTAACCTTTACAATCAACCAAAATATGAAAATAATCTTGTTCAGTCAAGTTAATGTGCTACAATAAGGACATGGAGATCGATGGAAAAGGATAATTGCATACTCTCGGCAATGCCCGGGGGAAAAAAAAGTGAATTTCACGATCGTACTATTTATGTGAAAATAATTTAAAAATTAGCCTTTATAATCAACCAAAATATGAAATAAGCCAGTTTAGTCAAGTTAATGTACTACAATAGGGAGATGGAGATCGATGGAAAAGGATAATTGCGCCCTCTCTGCAACGCCCGCAAAAAAAAACTGAATTTCACGATCGTACTATTTATGCGAAAATAATTAAAAAATTAGCCTTTATAATCACCAAAATATGAAAAGAAACTAGTTTAGTCAAGTTAATGTGCTACAATAGGGAGATGGAGATCGATGGAAAAGGATAATTGAGTACTCTTGGCAACGCCCGCAAAAAAAAAAAAAACTGAATTTCGCGATCGTACTATTTATGTGAAAATAATTTAAAAATTAGCCTTTATAATAAACCAAAATATGAAACTAAGCTAGTTTAGTCAAGTTAACGTGCAATAATAAGGGGATGGAGATGGATGGAAAAAGACAATTGTGTACTCTCAGCAAAGCCCGAAAAGGACTGAATTGCGCAATCCTATAATTTAAGCGAAATATAATTTGTTTAGTAAAATATTTCTTTATTTTTACGGGCACTATAAAAATAAATTAGGTCTATTGTTCTGATATGAAATCATTAGAAGAAGAAAATGGATGCAAACTGATAATTTTGAACTCTCAGCACAGCAGGGAATATGAACCGAATGGTAGGATGCATGGATTTCACGGGATTTTCCGTAGTTTTGGGAGTAATGTCCGTAAAACCGTAAGATAAAGTAAAAATCCGTACAAACTACGGAAAATCCGTAAAAGTTGGCATCTCTGTACTTGGCGACATTTGTCCAAAATGGCGCACAAACTCTGCCTTTTTGCTTTTATACGGAATTAAATGGACACATGGCAACCTTTATTTAGCGGTTACGAGTACAGCGTAATACTTGGCGAAATTTTTCGAAAATGGCGTACAAACTGGGCAGTTCTGTTTTTATATGGACAACTAGTAAAAAAAATTCCAGAATTTTCACAAAATTCCCTGACTTTTCCCGGTTTTCCCTGACCATTCTAAAATTCCCTGACTTTTCCCGGTTTCCAGGTTGAGTGGCCACCCTGTATATGTATTTATTAAAAATAAGACACTCTTACATATCAATAAAGTCCTTAAAATTAGTTAACTAATAAAATATATCACTAAGCAACTATTGTCCTAAAATAAAATATTTCATTATTTAAAGCAATAACATTTTTTTTTTTAAATGTGTTAAAGGCCAACGTAAACTAAGTAAAGCAGTTGGTATGCCTTTCTAAAATTTAGTTGGCTTTTTTGCAACCAACAAATCACTAGCAGGTATTCCAATATTAATGTCTTCATTATTGAGAAATATATTTATTAAATTCTAACTCAATAAAATGCCTTTAAAATTAGTTAAAGAACACTTAAAAATGTATAATTTAAAATTAAAATCCTTCACGCTTTTTAACAAACAAAAAAAAAAAAAAAAAAAAAAAAAAAAATTAAAAAAAAAATAATAATAATAAAAGCCACCGGTGTGGCTTTTATTAATTTTAGCTGGCTTTTTTGCAACTCTGAATTTAATGGTTAATATTTCCACGTGATAATACAAATACACATATCTTTAACATACACATTATAAGTTCATCTTATAAAATAAAGGAAGATGTCTCAGTCTATGCATCTATGTGTGTGTGTAATCTAGCAGTAAGTGTCATATGGCCATGAAATTTTGTACACAGATACTTCAGGAACTGGGACTACTATGTATCTCAGTGAGAAAATTTAAATTAGATTTTAGCTATTTTATATTTTAGTACAATTTTAAGTAATTTTTACACAAATCAGCTCCTTAGCAACCGAAAAATTATCACAATGTTTTCATCTTGACACCACAGGAAATTGAATGTTTTTTCCAATGATGCTTGAACCGAATCTGTTGGATAATTTCTTCATATATATATATTTTTAAATACATCAAAATTTGCATTTTTTAGGTTATCTGATACTTATTTTCTGGGATCCAAAAAAGTAAAATTAACACAATTCTATAGTTTGGCAAAAAGTTGGGTGATTCTAACAAAAAAAAAAATATTTAATCATCCATAATTTAATTTACAGTGATTCTTTAAGCAAATGCATGAAAGCAACAAGCACATATTCCTCAGTTGGCTGTAGTTCCTACCCGTATTCGATTTTTCTCTCGGTGCACTTTTCTGTGCATGTCTGCCTTAGAAGGTAGTCATGCCTTCTCTCCTGTACAAATGTTAATTTCTTTTATTTATTTTCTTTTTTATTTAACTTTTTGTCCATGTTTGTGAAGAGCAAGTATGGGGATTTGGTTTGAAACAAGAAAATTATTTGGCGGCAGTTTAGGATATTTACAGTTTGAAGAAATAATTTGAAAATTGAGTGGTGTTATCTGTAAATGTATTATTAAGTAGTGATGCTTATTTATTACCCAGGCAACATTGGGTAATTCGTTCTAGTTATATCTATAACAGTAATTCCAGAAAATTGCAATGAGTTATATTCTTTGGCACCTAGAAGCAAAATTATTGGCATCATTTGGTACTTAACTTCAAAGTCTTAATTTCTAACACTATTAGTAACAAACACCACATATCGTTTAGTAAAAACGAACTCTTGAATGCTGCCAGAAATAATGATATATTTAAAACGAAAATTGTGAAATATGTGAGAAAGAAAAAGACATTTTTGTTCTAGCAAAACAAAATTAAGATAAAAAGAGAAAATGACAAAAAAATAATAAACATTTTATAGTGTAATGATATAACAGCAAGGTATTCATTAAAATGGAGTAAATTGCATTTGATACTCTAACTTATGCCACAATGAAACTAGAAATAGTAACAGTACCTTCTTTCTGAACCACCTGCATAAAATGCCTGTCCTTCCTCTTCATCACTGTCTTCTTCCTTCCTCAAGCTGGCATATGTTGCTATTCTGAAATATAGATTATCAATAAATTCTGGTAATGGTAAAATTTTCATTTAACAGTTCATCATTTAGCTTTCTTTATTGATTTTGATAGTATTGATTTTTTCTTTTTTATATAGAACTACTTTCCATATACTGTTGATTGTCAATATTTATTTTAAAAATATTTTAAAAAATAAAACATAATAGCATGCCCGAAAATAAAAATTTGATTTGATGTGGAATGGCCTAAATCTAAATCTTTACATGAATTGTGGCGAGAAAATAAACCGATCTAAAAAGAATTTTATTTACTAATTGGAAGTCACATATTTCCCGAGTTTCGAAAAAGTACCTTGAAAACCTTTTTCATTTTACACTAATCACATATTTCACTCTTGATAGAGCTTAGCAACAACAAATAGCTAGTGACTGAACTTGAAATAAAAAATCTTGCTAAATGGTGCAGTTTAGTTACTTTCTGTTGACTGACAAAGTCAACTTTCCAATACAGCTGGCACAGGGTTTATCAAAAATATACTGCATAAAATATACCGATTCAAAATATACTCCATTTCACCATCCGTGAGACTACTGCGTTTTGTTAGGAAATACAGGTAGTCATAAGTTAATTGTGTTTTATAAGGGAATGATAATGTAATTATTTTACAGTAGCGTGTCTTGACCATCCCACTTGGTGACAAGTTTGGTGACTTTTAGAAAATTTCACCAAATTAATAAAAATGTCGCCAAACTGATGAAAGTGTTGCCATATTGATCAAAACTAACTAAATTAATGAAAATAATGCTTCAATGAAAATTCAACATTTTGGAAAATTAAGTTTAATTTCTTTGAAAATCTCTGTCACTCTGTGGTATTTATTAATTTAATATACTTGAATTAAATTAAAAGTAAATTTCACTGTTTAGTTTATAGAACAGATAAGCTTTCTAAATAAATTAATTTCATTTTGTTAGGGAATGACCAGAGTTGAGCAAAATGTATCGAAAATGTATTTTCGATACAAAATACATAAGTTTTGGAGCATAAAATACAAAATACTTTAAAAATTTAAAAAATTCCAAATACAAAATACATTTAAAAAATTTAACATTACTGTGTACTGGATTGGATTAAATTTTCAATGTAAATCAATATTTATCTATACATTTTATTGGAAATAAACAAGCCTTATGTTTGTTAAATATTAACATTGGCAATTATAAAGCATTAGAATGTATTATCGTTAACAATTGTTTCGCCAATGCCGGGTTAAAAATGTATCTTATAATATCATAATTTCTTCATTATCTTAAGGTCTTAAATTACACATTGGCCAGAAAAAAAAAAAAAAAGAGCTCCAGAAAAAGTTCGATTTTAACATATTTTGTTGCAATTTATAAAGCAAAATCATAACTATAGTAATCTAACGCAAAATCATAACTATAGTAATCTAAGCAAAATAGAAATATTTTATAAAAACATATATTACTTAATAATTAAAAAAATCATTTCTTGGCACATTTTATATGATAAAGATTTTGTAAATATTTGAATCTGAAGAGCAAAATATACCACATAAACTCTTAAGGGTTGTAGCAGTAATTCTGAACTTTTTTTGTTAACTCTTGAGATACTTAGTAAAATCTCATGGGACCCCTACTTGACTCACATATATTAAGTTCCACAGTGATAAATTGCAAAATAGCTGTGTAAAGCAGTATAGTTCGTGAACAACTAATACTTTTGAATAAAATATTTCAAGTGTATTTATTGTTTTTTTTTCTTTTTTCTATGTATTACTTTCCTTATACTTTCCTTATATACATAGTATAAGGAAAGTAATGTGACGGGGTCGAAAATTCGAATTTTCGGCGGGCAAGCACATTTCAAGCATCCCTGAACACAAATAGAACATTTTTGAGGTGAAGTCAGTGAGTCTGTGAAGATGATATCTCATAAACGAAAGGAGCGATTCGAAGAAAATTTGGTACAAAAATTACAATCCATGGATACTAGAAGCCTATTGATTTTAAACACAATCAATTGTTCGAAAGACACTCAAATTTTTTAATGAAATTTTGAGAAAATTATCAAAAAATCAAAACTTTTAATAAAGTTACGTAGATGATAATTTCTTATGTAATTTTTCATTAGAAACTAATTGACAAACTTTAAAATACTAGCATAAACAGTTCTCGAGATATTGCACATTTTTCAAATAAATTTATCAAAAACTTGCATAAAATTAAAAAGAAATATTAACTATTGTGAAATATGTTCACTTTCCATATGTAACATGCAATAAATTTGTTAATGTCATTCCCGTAGATCTAGCTCATTCCATTCACGAGAGAATATACTTTGAGTAATAGTTTTGTATTTGGATGCCATTACTCATTTATCTACTACAAGAATAACCTATTTCTCCATTCAGAATGCTTTGCGAAATTTTGGCGATGAATTTAGCAGAATATCACCAACTTGGCGATTTTTTTAAATGTTGCCAAATTGACGAAAATGTCACAAAATTGATTAAAAATTTGCCAAATTGATAAAAATGATGATTAAAGGTGAACAACTTGATGAATTTGACAGGATATCACTAATGGTGAAAGAAGTAACCTCGATGAAAGAAGTAAATTTATTGCATTATATAAGGAAAGTCATATGCTGCCCACATGTTTAATTATCGTTAATAAAAAAATACAAACATTTTTGTTTCATATCTAGCTTACTGATTACAAACAAACATTGTGTATTATCCTGTGATGATTATGTTTTAATTTTTATAAAAGTGTTAGTAAAAAGTTACATTTAATTATTTTATGATACATGTACATTTTCATCTAATGGAATTAAAATGAAACAAAATATGATTTAATTTAATTGGTTTGACATTTTCCCTTATGCCCCTATTACACGACAGTAATTTTGGGACAACAAACCGTCGTTCGCAAAACAGCAAATTTAGCACAGCATTTTAAGTTTAACCCGAAAATGTTGTTGAGGGAATGGCTGTGTGAAAATCGACCAATCAGAAATGCGTAAATCCAAAACGTCACAGGTCACATGCTTTAGAGTTATTTTATTTCTTACTTTAATGGCGACAAAGATGGCCGATAGACTGTTTTGGAATGCAGAAATGGAAGCTGATCTTAGAACTTATTTAATCCAAATGGAACGTTTGGGATATTAAGAATACTCTTTACAGTAAGAGAACACTAAAGCTTCCCTATTTGCTGCTTGGAGTGACATCACTTTCGTTCTGTGCTGTGTGGAGTGACGTCACAAATGTCCCAAAGCTATTTTGCGAACGGCTTGTTGTCCCAAATTACTGTCGTGTAATAGGGACTTTATTGTTTGATTTTTTTTTTTTTTTAAATCTGGAAACCTTATGAGTATTTGGCAACAGTGCTAGTAACATTCGTTATTGCAAACCATTGAGTCGCTAACTGAATTCCTTGAAGCTACAAAAATTCTCTGTCTAAATGAAATGCCTTGTCTCAATTAAAATCCTCACTGCTTAACCAAGTTAAACTTTCGAAATGTTTTATTATTTTATTAATAATTCCTATTTAAACCATAATCATTTTAATTTTCTTAATTATAAAAAAAAATGGCAAGTTCTACTTTTTTCGCAAACTTTTGCAAATTTTCCAAGAATCCCTTGCATGTGTTTGCTGAGACTGATGGGCCCACTAAATGAATGCCAAGGGTCTAGCTAAAATATTTGTTAAATTGAAGTTCTACTACATAAAACTAAAATCTTTAGATGCATTTAGACATTAGTTGCGACTTCAAAAGACCCACTTAGAGCCAAACGTTTTGGTTTGCATAAATCGCATTCTCCCTTAACTTTCTATTATCATCAATATATATATATATATATATATATATATATATATATATATATATATATATATATATATATATATATATTTTTTTGAAATATTTTCCATCTAATATGACACACCATGCACCGTATGAGCGCGGTAGCCCATTGGTTAGCGCGCTGGAGTTGCACTCGGTAGGCCCGGGTTCGATTCCAGCCACTGCCAAAACTGCCGCCGTGTTCATGCGGAGTACGATCACGTTAAACATGTGGGTCCGAAAGTCCTTCCGAGAGGTTGGTGGTAGGGGAAGGAGGGTACGGTCCCTGTGGATGCCTCCCCCACTGGGTTCCGGTCTAAATTGGGTGGCACTTCCCGACCGTCCAAACTGTTACCTTACACCTTTCTGGTAGGTCGGACGGTCTGGGTTTCAACAACAACAACACCATGCACCGTCTGGTCGTGTGGTCTGGGTCTTCAACATCATGCATCGTTGTGCGCGGTAGCCCAGTGGTTAGCGTGCGGGAATTGCACTTGGTAAGCTCAGGTTCGATTCCCTCCTCTGCCCAAACTGCCGCCGTGTTCATGCGGAGTACGATCACGTTAAACATGTGGATCCATAAGTCCTTCAGAGAGGTTAGTGGTAGGGGATGGAGGGTACAGTTCCTGTGGATGTTTCCCCCAATGGGTTCCAGTCTACATTGGGTGGCTCTTCACGGCCGTCCAAACAGTTACTTTACCAGAATACACCTTTCTGGTACCTTCCCGGTTGTCCAATTAGTTGCTCAAGTCCTCTGGATGAGTCGAACGGCCTGGGTCTTCCACACCTTTCTGGTAGGTCGGACGGTCTGGGTCTCAACAACACCATGCAACGTCATAATCCATCAATTCCCTTTATACATTTTCATCACTACCTGAAGTATCAACCAGCTTTTATCGTATCTTAGCAATAATAACTTACATTGCATTTCTTATACAAAAAAAAAAATGCAATGCATAGCAGACTTCGGATTGCCCAAGTTCCTGTTTTCACAAAGCATGCAAGTCCTTTCTTCCTTTTTTACATACATAGATAGGAAGGAGCCATCTACCAAACATCATTCTATAATTCCAATAGGAATGCTAAGTAAAGTTTATAACAGAAACAATTTTTCTCAAAGACCTTTGCAAATGCTAAACATTCCGTTTATTAACAACTTTATCGTTACCAGTTGAAAAAAGGTGTTTATATTAACTGCTGGAAATGAATTCAAAGATTAGACAAAATATAGATTCACCGTTTTCTCTTTTAGGAATCATTTAATTGCGGTTTAAACACGATAGTTCGAAATCTGAAGAAATGTATTTTGAGTATTTTGAAAATATAAAATACTCTAAAAATGTATTTTCGATACATTACCAAAATACTTTAGTTTTTTCAGTTTAAAATGCAAAATACAAATATATTTTGAAAATGTATTTCAAATACATGTATTATCGATACTGCCCAACTCTGGGAGTAACATAACATGTATGTTTTGATAAGAAGTCACACAGAAAATAATAATGAATAGGAGAAGGGCATGGTTCTCATATGTCCATGGATAGTAAGAGAGGGGGTGCTGATGGCAGGCAGTTGGAAAGTAATGTTTTGAAGCATTTTGCTCCCCGTAATATGATGATATGCAAAATATAAACTTTCTATTATATATATATATATATATATATATATATATATATATATATATATATATATATATATATGGGGGGGTGTAAACCTATATATATATATACATATATATATACAGTAAGTAGACTCAACTTCATAGCGACTTTTAGGGGACCTTTGCTGCAGGAACATTATATTGAATGGTTATTATATTAAACACTCCTTTTCCAAGCTTTTCTTTTTATGGTGGAGGGGCAGTGGAAGAGAACACCATTTGATTTTTACACCAACAGTATCAAATAAAGTATGATTTATAGTGTAGTTAAACATTTAAAAATAAATAAAAAAGTTAAAATCTAAAAATTAAAAAAATCAATTTAATGTGACGCTCTGAGAAAATGAAATAATGCAAAAGGTAAAACCTACTGTACCCTCCTGAGACCCGAGAAAAAAGTTATAGATTTTTCTTTTTGTTCACAATGTTTTCTGTATAAAAGGGAGTCAAAAAGGTACTTCCCTTTAATAGCGGCCTTGGCGAGAAAGGAGAATTGCCGAATTTCCGCCTTGGCAAGAAACACACAGTTACCGATACACACAAGCAATTCATTCAATATCTACCCTACACAATTATACAGAAGCAATTTAATATACATTTGTATTTATTATTTTATTTAATACAATATTGTAAGCAATATATTTAAAGTAAACAAGATATATAAACATACCCCAAAATTCATTTTTAACAGACATTTTCTGGTGGCCACAGTTCAACAATTGCTCCTGATAATGAGCCAAACACATTATCACGGCCAACGTGATATCTAAACATGAATTCTGCTAAATATGACTCCAGGTGATGGCGAGCCGTACCACTGTGCTTTTTGTTCCGCCATTTTGCTGATCCCCATACGAGTTCTACTTTCAGGGTATGAGCATCAGTCATCGGATCCACAAAGTTGTACTTATGGTTCAACATAAAGTGACAGAAACCAGCTTCCTCCAGTTCTTTAGTTTTATAACTGTTCCAGCAGTCCCTAGAGATCACCGATCCCTTACTCACATGCTTTTGGATTTTCTCCATAAGGGTTCTCACATTTCTGTTTGGTACTTGAACAAAGAAACACTCGTCATCACGGCAAATGCTGCCTATTATCCACTGTTGCGGCAGTGCTCTCTCTGTATTGCGCTTCAGTTTTATGAGGAGGGATTTATCAATCTCCACGATTTATTATTTCATCAGGTCCTCCTATTTTATCGGCTGAATGCCTTGTTGGGTATTGGGAGCAAACTTCATGTAATTATTTCAGTCTATAACTGCTATTTCTCCCATGTTTAAATGCTTGTCGTACCATCGGATTGAAGCGAGTTCCTCACTCAATCCGATGGTACAATTCTTCACAACAATACATGAACCGCAATGCTGTGAGAAAGGATATTCTCAATCCACTAAACCAATTTGCCATGCAAAGACCTTTCTTCTTTTTGCAACTGCTGGCATTGCATCTCCAGATGTTTCCTTTTACAACATGCAATTGCATGTTATGGCCATTTTCACAAATTCTTTCAGGGGGTTAAATACATTTCTCTTAGAATAAAGCTATAGCATCTTTTTCCGTTCATAGTAGATTGAAATTAACCGTTTGTTTCTTGCCAAGGCAGAAACATGCCAATTCCCCTTCCTCACCAAGGCCGTTATAAAAAGGGAAGTACCATCAAAAATTTAATTTTTTATTTGTGAAATGCTGCAGAACACATCCATTATAATGGGGGTCATTCCATGTCAGTTCAATGAGGTCATGTCACCCACCGACTCGGATTTTGGTGAAACTTGGTGTACACCCTTCCCTTATGGTTGAAAGAAACCCCCTTAAATTTTTTCATTCTATCTCAAACGGTTTTAATTTTATAGCACTTCGAAATTTCATTAAATCTGTGTTGTCTGTCACTCTTGAGAGCCTCGGCACGCGGTAGCCCATTGGTTAGCGCACTGGAGTGGCACTCGGTAGGCCTGGGTTCGATTCCAGCCACTGCCAAAACTGCCGCCGTGTTCATGCGGAGTACGATCACGTTAAACATGTGGGTCCGAAAGTCCTTCCGAGAGGTTGGTGGTAGGGGAAGGAGGGTACGGTCCCTGTGGATGCCTCCCCCACTGGGTTCCGGTCTAAATTGGGTGGCACTTCCCGACCGTCCAAACAGTTACCTTACACCTTTCTGGTAGGTCGGACGGTCTGGGTTTCAACAACAACAAGATACCCTTACTTACATTTTATTTTTTTTTCTCCATAACAAATGATCAAATCTCTATGAAATTTTACACAAAGCTCAATAAAATTATAAGGATTTCAGAAAAAAAATACATCAGTACTCAAAAGATTTTATAAATAACTCAAAAAAATTAATAATGTACTTGTAGCCTAATTTTTTGGGTGGAAAAACGAGGTTTGGAAAACCTGAATTTTTTTTCAGCATGTGGGCATGATGGAACCAAAAGTTTTTAATGTTGAAAATTATTGCAAAGACATGCTTTTTCTCGACAAAGAATGAAATTTATGGTTTTTTTACTCCTTGTAATGAAAATGTTACGTTTTTTTGACGTTGTGGGAAACAATGGCTGCTGGATAGCCATTTTGTACAATTTTCCTGCAATCCATAGTTGTAATAGAAAAAATTAATAGAACAAAGTTATTCAGCTTAAAATTTAACATCATTTTGGTTATTATAGTTTTTTGGGTTTTTTTTTTCCAAAAGTGCAGACTTGTTAGGGTATTTGAAGTTACGAAAATTGTCTAATTGTGAATACAAAAAATAAATTACAGTCAGAAACCTTAAATGCTGATAAATAAGACCTAGCAAGAAAAATGTTCCAAAAAATTAAAAATTGAGTATTATATACAAATATTGGTACATCAAATTAGGCTTAAATTTATAATTAATAATTTTATTCATTTCAGAAATATTAAAAATATTAGATATTTTCAAATGTTTTCTCAAATTGCAGTTTAGAAGTCTTCCGTATGCTATTTAGTGTATATTATTTCATATATTATTTAGTGTATATAGATAAATCATGGGCAGTTGGAATTGGGTGATGCAATGCATATGAGTTAAACAGGATATTCAGATACATGTGACTGGGCTGCAGGAAACATATGCATTGGCTGCATGTCAGAGAATGCAGACTTGGCTTATCAGTCAGTCTACTTCTGGTTTCTTTGTGAGCAAAGCTGTGTGGTGACTTTGACAAAACTTTGTGAGCAAAACTCTCTTAAAATTTACCCAATCTGCTTTTTTTTTTGTTGTTGTTGTTCTAGTTCTTGCTGTATGTGTGTGTGTTACATTACAGCAGTCCAAAGATTTGCTAGAAAAAGAAATTAAATTAAAGCCACGTGAAAAATTATGCTGTTGATGTAGACAAATTATTTATGGTGATGTAAATCAAGAGAGTTATGTTGTTGAAGACAGTTGCATTCAACCAGAAGATACTGAGATAAGTTTTGAAGAAAAGATCAATTTGGAGAGAAGAGAAGTTATAGAAAAGCTGAACACGTCTTTTACTGAGGTGGGTTATTCGCCTTTAAAATTACATGGTTTACCTGCGCACTGCAAGACATCTTATGGAAAGAGTAAGATAGAAAATTTCGAGGAAAATGTTCGTGCCAAAATTGAAAAACTGCTACAGATTGAAATCCCAACTACAGAGACTGATGGTGACTAAAGAGAAAGCATGTGACATGGATAAACTTATAGAGGTGATGAAACATTCAATAAAATGCACCTCAAGAAAGAAGCAAATCCCGATGCCAACCATGCCTGCTTCTCTCTCATGGTCACAGAGAAAAATTCAAGAAACATTTGGTGCATCTGATTATTCAGTTCACCAGGCACAGAAGCTTTTTAAAGAGGAATTTTAGCTGAACAAGATCGTAGAGGTAGAAAAAAGCTTCCACCTGAAACTGTAAGCAAGGTTCTAAACTTTTATCAGAGTGATGAGCAGTCTAGAATAATGCCGGGAATGAAGGATGTGGTTAGCATTGAAAAAGAGCATCAGAGGAAGTGGCTAATACTAGGCAACCTCCATGAATTGTATGCAGGAGTATCCCTGAAGAAGGAGTATTCCTGTATTCTCAAAATTTTATGCTATGAGGCCAAAGTGGTGTGTTCTGCCTGGTTCTAGTGGAATCCGCAGTATATGTGTGTGTACCTTTCACCAGAATGCCATTTTACTACTGCATGCGGCATGGATAGAAGGCACTTATAAAGACATAATACAGCTTCTAATCTGTGAGGACCCAAACAGGGAATGCATGCTCAGACATTGTAATAAATGTCCTACAAAAAATAATCTTGTCAGCCACTTAGAATCTCAATTTGAAGATTTTGATGGATGTGACCCTATTGAATATTCACAATGGATTTCCACAAATCGAAATCACTTGATTAAAACTACTTTGACACTAGATGAGTTCATTGATGATCTAACAGATAAAATAGAACATTTGATTCCTCATTCTGTCATAGCAAAGTCAATCTTCCTTCCTTAAAAATTTAAAAGAAAACCTTCCATCACACACTGCTGTTATTATACTAGATTTCAGTGAAAACTTTTCATTCATCATCCAAGATGTAGTACAAGGGTACCGCTGGACTTCTGAATCTTGTACTTTGCATCCTGTGGTAGTGCTTTATAAAAATCCTGATGGAGAGAAGATGATCTCATCTCACTGCATTGTTTCTGATCATTTGAAACATAAGGTGAATATGGTATACAAAACTCAGGAAATAATTTTGAAATATATAAAAGATAATTTTCCTCACATCAAACAGATACATTAGTGATAACTGTGCAGCACAGTACAAAAATAAGTTCAACTTTCTAAATATCTGCCATCATCGGGGAGATTTCCAGATAAACGCATAGTGGTCTTTCTTTCCCACTAGTTAAGGCAAATCAGAATGTGACGGTATTGGCGGAACTACAAAACATCTAGATAGAAAAGATAATCTTCAGAGACCCTATGACAAGCAAAGCACTACTCCAAAAACACTTTGATTTCTGTGACAAAAAGATTGAAAAAGTCAAATTCCATTATATTGCAAGAGATGACGTAGACTTAATTCGCTCTTCCCTGGAAATCCACTTCAAAGATATACAGACACTCCCTGGAACTCGCAATTTCCACAACGAAGCCTCCCCCAACTTCCTGTGAATTCTGATGATCTGCATCCTGGATGTTTTGTTGCTTGCAAGTATGATCATTTGTGGTACTTTGGAATGATATCAGAGATTAATCAAGATGAGGGCGATGCTTTTGTAAAATTTCTTCACCCAAATGGACCCTCACCTTCATTCTACTGGATACTTCTTTCCTAATGGGTATATGGCTTTGATGGAAGAAACAATGGAAAACTTACAGGTGATACTGAGGCTACAGCAAAAAACTGAGGAGTAAACTTGTAAAGTATTGAACTGTGTTATAATGTATCTACTGACATAAAACTGCCTATATTTAATGTGCACTGTATTTAACATAAATGTTAAAAAGTGTCCATGCATCCATTATTTCAAGAAGACAGTTATACATCATTCATTTTTTTTTATTTTGTAAGATAGACATGTCTTTGTATACAATAATAATCTGAATTAAACAAATTTGGGATACTACATCATATGAACATGTAGAAAATGTAGACTTTTGTACTAAACACCCACAATTTATTCAATTTATCATGTAATGTTGCATAATTGAATATAATGTATAATTTTAAATTATTTAATTTTTTTTGCTAGCTCTTATTATTACCTTACTTGACAGCATTTAAAGTTTCTGACTGATTTTTTTTCTTTTTTTTTGTATCTACGATTAGCCAATTTCGTAACTTCAAATACCCCAACAAGTCTCCACTTAAAAAAAAAAAAAACTATAATAACCAATATTATGTTAAATTTTAAGCTGAATAACTATGTTCCATTAATTTTTACTTTCCCTGCAATACATGGTAATGTATAGGGAAAGTATTGGAATCATACCGAAAATCACAACTCGAGTTTTCGACGGATCTACACGTTTCGAGACCTCTAGAATACGAAAAAACCATTTTTAGCGTGACGTCTGTGCGTGTGTCTGTCTGTCTGTGTGTCTGTCTGTCTGTGCAGATTTTGTATCCACTGTAACTAAAAAACTAATGGACCGAATTTCACAAAATTTGGTAGGTAAGTCACTTGTGGGCGGGGCTAGTGCTGATTAGTTTTGGATACGATTCGGAATAAAAGAACCTGCCTTTTTTTGCGAAATGGCCCGCAAAAGCTTGTATCCACTCTAGCTGAAAAACTAATGAACCGAATTTCACAAAATTCGGTAGATGAGTCACGTATAGGTCACTCTAGTGCTGATTAGATTTTGGTACGATTCGGAAAAAAATAACCTGCCTTTTTTTGCAAAACGGCCCGCAAAAATCTTCAAAATCTAAACTAAAGAACTTGGTATACTTAGATATATCCATTAAATGCCCGTTTAATACGTAATGTTTAACGACGAAAAGAATAAGACCAACCCCATTACACTAGGACTAGCCGTTCGAGATATTTTAGTTTTTCGTACTTTCCCTACGCCACCTTTGAAAATAAGCCCGGTTACCGAATGAGAACAAAATTTGAATTAAAAGTGAATTACATTTAATTGAAATAAATAGAACGTGGATATAAGTTTGCAGGGAAAGTCATGTGCTGCCCACATCAGATTTTTTCTATTGCAGCTATCTATGTATTGTATAAAAATTGTACAATAATCACAATTGTACAATAATCACAAAATGGCTACCCAGCAGCCATTTTTTCCCACAATGTCAAAACAACATAACATTTTCATTACAAGAAGTAAAAAAACCATAAATTTCATTCTCTGTTGAGAAAGAGCATGTCTTTGCAATAATTTTCAACATCAAAAACTTTTGGTTCCATCATGCCCACATGCTGAAGATTCAGGTTTTCCAAACCTAGTTTTTCCACCCAAAAAATTAGGCTACAAGTACATTATTAATTTTTTTGAGTTATTTATAAAATTGCTTGAGTACTGATGTATTTTTTTTTTCTGAATTCCTTATAATTTTATTGAGCTTTGTGTAAAATTTCATACAGATCTGATCATTTGTTATGGAGAAAAAAAATAAAATGTAAGCAAGGGTATCTTGTGCCGAAGGTCTCAAGAGTGACAGACAACACAGATTTAATGAAATTTTGAAGTGCTATAAAATTAAAACCGTTTGAGATAGAATGAAAAAATTTAAGGGGGTTTCTTTTCACCATAAGGGAAGGGTGTACACCAAGTTTCATCAAAATCTGAGTCGGTGGGTGACAAAACCCTTGTTTTTTGCGTTGATTTGATGTGGAATGACCCATAGATAAACGGTTCTTCCTTCCTAAAAATATTTGGAACCATTTCTTATGTTTTAGATATGAGAGGCAGATGAATTAATGAAATAAATGAATATAACAAAGATGTATTAACTTTATTATTGAAATTATTTGACAATTTTATGTGACGAAATTACTTCAAACAATTTCCATCATCTGTGATACAAAAAAAACATGTTATAATATGTTTAATTAAAAATTATTATTTAAACTCAAATTATGTTTCTTTACTACATTCTAAATTCCTCACCATGCTGACTTTTTTATATTTGTCAATTCAGGCATATGTCATGCGGATCATTGACGAAATGATATTGAAGGATAACAGGATTCTTTCTATTTAGGTATTTGCTCATAATTTCTATGATCATCCTGCATCGCCATTATATTACTTTGTTCCGGTAAGAATTCTGTGTTTGTATTATTGTACCAGTCAAATCTATACTTTGCGAATAGAAAACTAACATCAACTTCAATATTCCAAAGTAATGATCCAGTACACACATGTACCTTTCTTAAGAGTCTCACACAATCTTAGTGCTGCTGCTTCCCCTGCAGTAAATGATTTCCCCTGATTTTGAATGAAATGCAAAGCACCTTTTCTCTATAGAATAAAGCCTAGTACTATTCCACAAGATCAGCCAAAACAAAATGTTACAAACCAACTGAGTTAGATTTTCAGGAAACATATTGCTTTGACTGGATGGTCCAATAAATGGTAAACTGGGTCATCCAGTAAATGGTAAACTGAGTGGTCTAGTAAATGGTAAAAAACTGGGTGATCCAGTAAATGATATTTGTTTGTCGATACTCACAAAAGGAGACCTGGAAATTTTTAAACATGCCTTTCAAATACAATGGATTAAAAATTCCAATTTCCAAAATTGATTGCTCTTATATTCAAATCAAAAGTCAAAGTCGTTCATACAAATAAAAAACAATGTTCAAATTTGGCTTAATATGAAAGTACTGATCTCGGAACATGAAATTCCTAATCATAAGAAAGCATGAAGAATTTTTCCAAAGCATTCGTTCTTGTTAAGTACACTGTGTTGTTGTTGAGACCCAGACCGTCCGACCTACCAGAAAGGCATAAGGTAACTGTTTGGACGGGCGGGAAGTGCCACCCAATTTAGACTGGAACCCAGTGGGGGAGGCATCCACAGGGACCGTACCCTCCTTCCTCTACCACCAACCTCTCGGAAGGACTTACGGACCCACATGTTTAACGTGATCGTACTCCACATGAACACAGCGGCAGTTGTGGCAGCGTGCAAATCCAGCGTGCAAAGCACCAGGATACCGCGCCCGAAATGTGCCAACAGCACGCGGTGTTCCCAGGTGGTCACCTACCAAAGTACTAACTGCACCCGATGCTGCCTGACTTCGGTGATCTCACGAGAACCGGTGTTTTCAGCACGGTACGGCCGTTGGCCCTGAGTACACTGTGTAGAAGACCCAGACCGTCCGACTCGTCCAGAGGACTTAGAGTAACAAGCTGGACGGCCGGCTGAGTACACTGTGTGTCATTCCTACAATGTTTTAATTTCTGAGAAATTTCAATCGATTTTCCTCTGCTGAACAAATGTTTGATTTGAGCAGTCTGCAATAGCAGACAATATTTTATCAACATATTGAAAAACATACTCATGAACTTTCCAATTTAACTCCAGTTTATTGCTCAGGTGATATATCAAAAGGGAATCAGCCAGTGCAATCACAAACATAAAATGGAAAGTGCGATTCGAACCGCAGTCCCAAAATCTATTCTTTAAGTACAATTCTTGTGAAAAATGAAGGTACTATGTTGTCAAAAATATATTTTGAAACTTATTTGAGAGATTTCTTCTATTTAGATTTTCTGAAACATAATTTCTTATACTATTATTCTCATCAGGATCTGAGTCAAAGCAGAAATCAGTAATAGGAAAGGTTCATCCTCACCACTGCTATCCCCATCTCCAATATCAACATATGAGTCCTCCCCATTTGTTAATTATTCAAGAATTTCTACTGCTGCCAGCTGGATTAAAATGTACATAATTTTATATTTTTTAATGTATCTAAATGTACATTTCAAATAAAAAAAAAATAATAAAAATTGAAAATGTGCTGCATCACAGGTATACAATAATAAAGTAATCTGCTAAACTTAACTCACACACATAAACAAAAACCCATTGGAGCATTCCAGCGTGACGTGTGTGTCATTCAGGCAACATTTTTGGTACATTTGCAATTATTTTGACCCTAAAACAACTGCTAGTTTGAAAGCAATAAATTGACATCTGTCATTTATGTCTTAAGATATAATTAATTAGATTGGAAATTTTTTATGTTGCCTGAATAGAGATATAAATTTTTTATTTTGCGTGATGTGTGTGACCATTTTGCAAACGTTTTTCCCTTTCTTCTCAAGTTCTTTGCATATTTCTATGAATTCTTGTAACATTTACAGAAATAAAAATTATTAGCATTAAGCCATATATAAATTCAAAAGAGGGATATTAGGAATATGAGCTTGCAATACTTAGGCTAAAATAAATGCAATAAATAGTACCGTGACATGTGTGACATTTAACGTGGCATGCGTGACTGCATATGATTTTTCATTCTAATGAAATCCTTAAAAACATCATTTCTGTGAATAAATGTTATCTATTTACAGATTGAGGTTAACAAATTAATAAATGTTGACATAAAAATGGAATTAGACACAAAGCAATCATCTTTAATATTTGCACAACTTGTAGAACAGCCTTTATTGTATTTAGTTACTGAAAAAAAAATAGCATTGAATTGGTTCATTCGAACACATTCACTTTACTTTCAAATGTATACAGTTAGTTCTCTGGCAAAGTGAATTAATTTGGGGCAATTTACTCTAGCTATTTGTTCATCTGAAATCCAAGCCACATCTTCATTGTTGGGAAACGGAAATGCTTTTTTTGTCATCCACTGCTCACAGGAATGAAACTTAGTGTTCCAACCTTTGTAAATCCGGCTGAACTAACTGTCCAAGGAAAACCTTTTTTGATTTCTTGGTACTGTAGTCAACAAGAATAAAGCTGCCATGCTTTGGAATGCAGTATTCCTCAGGTTTGTTCATCTGCAGTGATTCAGGAACTTGATAAGCTGATACATCATCTTCATTATCAGAGTCTAGTCCATAAGTCAAACTACCACTGGGGTGTGCATTTTCATAAGACGTTCCAGCCTGTGATGTGTTAAATAACTGTATATTACCATTACAGTCACACATAATGAAATGTACTTGCCGTATGCCTGATACTGCCAATGAATTCACCTATGGCTTCATGTCATTTATTCTTGATTTTATTTCTGCCTGAGACACATGAATGACTTCAGTCTTTGGCATTAAGGTGCTGACCACATTAGCAAATTCCAGTGATGATTGAACAACAGTCCCTCTAGTTTTCTTACTCATGACTTCTGCACGAACGAGGGATTTGGCATTTCCTCCAACACCATCAACAATGCCTTTCTAACATGATGTTGAGAAGTATTTCCACTGAAATTGTCTCTTGAATTTATGTGATAACTGTTGCAGCAATTTCACCATAAACTGGTTCTTAAATGCGGATGATGGACCATCACTCCAAATAACATCTGTTGCTAATGTTGAATTAATGCAATGGGCATTTTCTTCATCAAGAATTATTTCATATAAGATATTCAAAATACAACAACAGTATCCTTATCTATTTTGTTGGTGTAGGAGCAAATGAGATATGTTGAGCAACTCTTTCCCTGAAGGACGGCAGCAGCGAAAAGTGTAACACTCTGATGGCTTCAAAGTGCAGATTGCACTTCCTTTTGATGTTCACAAAAGTATAACATAGAAAAATCGATCTGTAACAGTTGTTTCGATGGATCAGTTTGATCAGACTGGAATTCTTCAGCCTGAATACGTTTCACTCGTGTGTGTTCTTGAACAACAGGAATGGGCTGAAGCAATAGTTCAAGAAGTTCACTTGCGCAGCCATTTTTTAAAATATTCTGTATGTGTTTCTTTTTTACTTCACCTTGAGGAGTTTTCTCTTTAACCCATTCATGCCAGTATACAGTTGTTGCTGGATCCACTTCTATAGCTAATTTCTTTCTATTCTGGCACTCCAAACAGATACCCATCCAACAGGAGGAAGTTAAATCTTTATCACTGCACAGCACTGTTCCCCACCCGTCTCAGTAGCAAAATATCTGCAATACTTTTAATTAAAAAAAAAAATTCTCGTGGTTCATGCAGAGACATTGGTCTGATGCTCCATAGGGTTTCCAGATGCGAGAAAAATCGAAATCGAGGTTTTCAAGAAGCATGCTCAACAAACAGTATCTTGAAAAGAAATACATCCTCCCTGGATATTGAAAGTTCATGAATTACATCCTATGGCTACAAAAAAGAAAAAATGAAAATGAAATAATGATTTCAGTTCTGTTTCATGCCAAAATCGAAAATTTTCCATTGAAATATGTTCCTGTCACACACGTCACAAATAGCAGTGTGACTAAATTTAAAAAGTCTGATTAATTTTTTTTTTCAAAACAAAAATTCCTAATTTTTTTTATAATATTTTCAAGTTGAATAAGGTTATATAAAAAAAAAATCAGCATGGTGAAGTTCATTACTAAGTTATTAGATAAAAAATATTAACTTAGTGTGATGTGTGTGACACTGGAAGCCAGAACCAGTCACTTTAACATAGTCAAAACTTAATCAGAATCTAAAAAAATTTTCTGTCAAAACAGATGTGCTTGATATGATATATGTTAATATTTTATTTTTTATTATGTTTATTGCATTTTAAATAAAAAATGTACTCCTCATTAAAAGATTTCATAAAAAAAAAAGTGAATTTCTGAACATGTACAGTTATTTCCAATTTTCACTCCCCCAATTTCCTTATATCAAATTATATTGTCATTTTAATAAAATATACACTTTCAACTACATAAATTTTTTTTTTTTTGAATTTTAACTCTAATTTTAATATTTTAGACCACAAGACCATTTTGCTTGGAATGTTCCCATTGGGTATTTAAAGGGATGTTTTAAAAACATTCCTCAAAACTAAAATATTTATCCACAAGTATGAAAATAACTTTAATGCAATAAAATATGATTTAAAATTTAATTGGCAAAAAAAAAATAAAAAGGCAGGTTAAAATATAAAAAATAGCATATCTAATTTGAGATGGTTTAACTCTGCAAACTGGAATCCATGTGCTATGTTTACAAATAACAAACTGCTGTTACCAAACACAGAAATGTAATGGACAATTCTGGCCTCTTTTTTTTTTTTTTTTTATTCGATTTTAAATGTTGAAAAACGGACAAAAGTATAAAAATTTTTATTCTCCGAGCTATATTTCATGTTTTGTTAGAAGTCAAAGTTCGCCTTTCTGACTGTGACGGGAAAACAACCCATTACAGCGCGGATGGAATGTGACATCACAAGATTCATCCGCGGCTCGCATCTTCCGAGAATTGGTGCATAAGTTTGGTTATATTCGGAAGGTTCCAATAATTATAATTGTTTTTCTCATCCCAAACTGCCACATAGTTATAAGTATTGTATCGCTCCAATGTGCCAAACTATTAGTTTTACATCATCAGATAAAATATTTATATCTGTGCCAATAAATGATGTTTTTCGTAAAAAATAGTGTGAAGCACAGGAAGCCAGATTGTAAACAAAATTCACCACTGTCATTAAAGAGGGTTCATTACGTATGTTATGATAATAAATAAGTGACTGTATAATCCTATTTTCAAAGCCTTTTTATGAAAAGTTATTTTTTTACGATTTAATAAACTTTGAAAATCTTTATAGGTGTCCACTACTAGTTCGGCACTCTATTTTCAGTTTTGCTATTACCGATGAATTTAAAGCCAGATTCAAAGTGGATTATTGACTTTGTACCCAGTTTAGTGTGTGCTGCTCGGAATTAATTTAGAGAATATAAAAAATTCAGTGCATAAAATTTTTTTATACCAGTATACTGCAGTGAGCTGTTGCAATTTAGTATTTTCATTAAGTACATGTGCTTTTGAAAAGTTACAACACATATTTTATCTAAAAAAATAAATCACAAATTTGAAACATTGCACAAAAGGAATAGAAAATTAAATGGAAAATAATTTAAAATTGCTTCACGTATTCAGAATCATAAATGATTTACTGTTTATTATAGGTTTTAAAATATAATATTATAAGAAACAATTTAAAACTGCTTTTAATCTAAAAATAAATTATTAAATATTATATTTAGAATCCTCACAAATCATATAAATATAATAAAAAATATATGCATAAAAATATATATACATATAAACATAAATATTATTTTTAATTTCCAGAGAAATTACACAGCTCAATCTAAACTTTCAATTTAAATTTATTGTATAACAAACTTAACTATAAAAGGCAATTTGCACTCAAAAAATTATGGAGCACATTACCAAAAAAAAAAAAAAAAATCAGAGGTGTGTCATCCAGTCCGATGGAGCTGAAATGGTTTTGCGTAAATAATATTTTGTAAAATAAAACTTCAGTAAGATTCAATTTGTTCGCTTTTTTTCAGACTCATTTGTTTTATTTACAGGCTTTCAAAGTGATACAAATTACTTGCTAACTATTTATAGCTAATTAGAACTTTTACTTTTCGTCCTGATTTCAACTGGATACTCAGACTCTAAATATGCAATTTTCTCAAAATATGAAATTTTTTTATTAACTTGCTTTGGGGTATATATATAATATATTAAACTTAACAATATATCTGACGAGATTTTACATTCAAATTAATTTATAAACTTGTCTGGAGGCACATAAGTACTTGATTATGTATATTTCCATGTATTATGTTCAAACCTCACCAATCATTAAACATCTTTAGAATTCCCACCTTCTAATTTTTTTAAACAAAATAAAATATCTTGGTCTTGTGCACCCATATTTCACCAAGGAGTAAGTAAAGACACTGAGCTGCAACAATCGTGATATTTTAAATATTGCAGCTTTCCCAGTTACTGGAAAATCCAGGTTTAAAAACTAAGCTATTGAAATTATAACCACTCGATCCAAAACCCAATTATATACACTTACAAGACTTTAAAAGAGCTTCAAAATATTGCTTATTGTTCATAGCTAGCTCACTTTTAGCTTTTATAAGCATTACAAACTTGTAAAATGAAAAATCTTTAACCTTCAACTTGACAAGACGATTACTCGAAAGCTAAATGAGTAAGGTTCAATAAATTAGCTTTTTTTTTTCAAAAATTATACTCAGAAACTAAATTTGCTAATACATATTTTTGTCGCTTACTATTTATATCTATCTTTTGGAAGTTTGAGTGAAAGTAAGAAAAATTATAAAGTCACTCGTTCGGATAGATGCTTTAAATGTTTTCTAATAAAGTTTCAAAGTATTAAAATTATTTTATATATTCATAAACTGGACCAACAGAACTAGAAAAAAATATGTACATTTTTATTTATCAGGTTCGGAGAAACTGGCGTTCAAAGTGTTTGCATTTTTCATCAAACTCCGATTTCCAGCACAGATACCCTAAACAAAGATGTAATTCACATAATAATAATAACAAACCTTCAAGAAAAGGGTATCAAGTTTACACCTCGAGTTTCAGCTGTCACAAAATATTTATTGTTTCTGGAATAGAGCGCCATCACAGTAAAATCGATCTAAGGCAAATTGTCTGATTCCCCTTCAAATACTAAGATCAAAACCAAAATCCATGTTTTCAATAAAATAAAATAATCAGCAAATGATCTATATTCAAACAGACCATGTACAAAAGTAAAATTTCAATTGTACACAAAATTAAACGCCTACTACCCTGCAAATATCTCAAGGCAAAATGAGATAGAATGTTGCATCACAGGTCAAACAGGCCATGTGACGTCACAGCCAATCACAGGTCATTTTGTGTTTGAGTAGATTTTGCGGTTTTTCATTTCTTAATATTTAAATAAATAATTATTTTAAGAAATTTTTGCTTGGATATTTTGAAATCAGAAAAAAATTCTCTATAAATATCAATTGGTTTTATGAGCTTTTAAAAAAATTGGAATTGTCCATTGGTGATCTTCAATACCTCTGTTTCATTAACCATCCAGATTTCCATTTCTTAAAATTATTTAAATAGAAGAAATATTATTTTTCGAATCTCCATTTAAATAGATGGCAGGTCTCATGAGGATACATACTTTCTAGCTTTTCTTGATGAAATTGAATGCTACTATTTGTGCCTGTGGTAAATTCTGCATATAGAGTACTTTTAGGAATATCCTATTAGGAATACCTAAAGAGAGTACTTTTAAGAGTGTCAAACAATTTAGCAATCTCCGTTTTTGGAAAATGATTTTTACCTTTATTTTATAGGATCTTCTTTGCCTCAATGGACAATGCTGAGTTCTTAGTCTTGGGTAGAGGAGGTTAAGTATCAAACACTCACACAGTTTTCTGTATGCCCTCTAATTAATATTAGAATGAAGGAAGCGGTCATTTTGACTGCATAACTACTTTGAGAAATGATTGCTCTAAAACGGCTAATCCCAGCCCATTGAAATTTTACAACTTTTCTTATTTTCCGAAAACACAGAAGAAAATAAGAAAAGTCATAAAATTTCAATGAGCTGGGATTAACCGTTTTGGGGAAATTGTTTCTTAAAGTAGTTATGCGGTCAAGTCAAAATGACTGTTTTCCGTCGTTCTAGAGTGTTAAATGATACTCAGTACAGATGACTATCCAGCAATTCAAGGATTATGAAGTCCTAGGAATTTAGTACAAAAATGTTGAAATCATTTCCAAATATAATCTGACAATGCCATACTTACAAAGAAATTTAATGAAATGTGATTTTTTTTTATATACATAAATGCTAGTGACAGAAAAAAAAAAAACCCAACAAAAATTGGCTAATTATGGAACACATACAGAAGAACAAAAGTTTAAAACCTTCAAAATTATATCAAATTAAACTAGGGATGCAACAGATATCCGGTAAACATCCTGTATCCGGCCCATCCGGCTATTAAGCCGGATATTTGGCAGTAGCCGAATATCCAGTCATATAAATAATATGCAAAATAAGTATTTAATAACTCAATTAATAGTAATATTAAAATTTTCAGGTTTCTCAATTTTTATTATAGTTTCTTAAACTAAACCTTCATTTTATTACTTAATATAAATTCAAAATCTCTCCTTTACATTCAATATCTTTGACAATGAATATTGCTTTAACTTACGATTTACATTACAAATTAGCATTATTATTATTATTTTTTTTTTTTTTTTTTGCATTAATAATTAAACATTCAGAAGACATAAATATTTCAAACATCATAAAAAAAAATTTTAAAAATTAAAAATTTGTTTCCCCTTTTAAAATTTTCAAATTGTGATGCAAAAAGAGTAGTTTTTCTGCATTTTTTGGCAAAATTCTATTTCTCTTTTTGCGATAAATGACTCTTGCTTCAGAAAACAGTCTTTCACTATATACACTGCTTGATGGTGGGGCAAAATACTTTTTTAGCAATTGCGATAAATAAGGAAAATTACTCCTATTCATTTTCCACCAGTCAAATAGTAATATTTTTATTTCAATTACTGGCTATGAAAGATGGTTTCACAACTCTTCAAAGTAAGTTCAGGGTTCCCACTAAGTCAGGAAAAGAGGGGGAGAATTTCTCTCCTTCCAAAAAATTTTGGGAGAGATTTTCTGTCATAAGGAGAGACACTTAAAATTTCTTTTTTTTTTTTTTTACCATGCTAATTTAGAAAGTAATAAAAAAGAAAGCATTAACTATAACTCATATTCTTCGACATTTAAATTTTTTAATTCTTAAAACTAACATTCTTTTAACATTCTTACTAACATTCTTTTTAAAAATTAATTAGGAGTCATTTAAGTATTAAGTAAGCACATTTTTGGTAATTTTATACCTCCCCCCCACTTGTTAGCAAAACTCAAATTCCTGACTTCCCCCATGCTTACGTTATGATTTTATTTGCTGACATAAAAACGTCTACATGGGTTATTTTATGTAAAATGACTCACATGCGAATTTACGATTTTTTTGTCTGTATACTGCAAAAGTCGAGGGTCGACTGTATTTACTTTATAGTTTGATTTTTAAAATAATTTTATAATTTTCATGCAGCAATAGCAATTAAAAACTTTAACGATTTTTGATTGCCCAAAGCGAATATCGACGAAAACTATTTCACTAGGCAAATAGAATTAGGTAATAAATTTGACTTTATGTTTGAAAATGGATTCTTTTTTTTTTTTTTGTATTTTTTACAAAACTTGCAGAACATAAGGGTTGCATCGTCCTTTTGTTGAATCTCAAGCCAGTCATGTGATTTTAGCCATTTTGTTTGACTCGACTTTTTTCTTTTTGTTTTCAAAATAGCCCTTTATTTCATAAATAATACGTTTGTAAAATAATTTTTCTGTATAAAACGCGAAACAATTACAAACATTGTAGTCGATGCAAACAGATTGGAAAAGTGGGAAATATTTTTCAAATGAAACGAGGTATGCCGAGGATAGCGTACAAATGCCGATTTTCGTGATGCTGCTGCAAAATAACCTTTCATTTTATTAATAATACGGTAGAAAAATGGTTTGGTTTTTATTATTTGTATATTAAACGACATAATTATGAAAAAAAATTCAGTCGATGCAAATATATTGTGCAAATGGCAAAAAGATATTCATTGGTCATCTCTCCTCAGAAAATGTGAGAATCGCCGTATGCGAACGTCGTTTTCGCAATCGCGGAGAAACAGATTTTCAGATCATGTAAGAAAGGAATGTCTCTGATAAAAAATTCGTTGCTTTGTTCAAATTTTGTGACATTTTTTGGGCATATATGGAAAATTTCACGACATTTTCGGGATTTTTGTAACCTGTAGACATACTGTGTAGGGGGGAAAGGATTTTCGTCCGCGGAAAGAAGAAAATTTCTCGAGCAAAACACAAAAAATGCGGGAAGTACGCGGAAAGAGCATAATTCAAATCCGTGAAAGAATCCTATAGAAAAAAAGCAAAATTTTATTTGATCGAATTTGCGACCCGCGCAAGCTGGGGGGACACTTATAGTTTTCTATAAAATATCTCTCTAATTAGAAACACGTAGTACTTTTAGTGTGCCCAAATCACGATTGACTGCCATTCACACATAGCTACGAAATCGCGGTCCGCGACCGCTCGGCAATCGGCCCGCGATTCGCAACAACGAGGCAACTGATCGCGATTTAAGGTCGAGAAACAATCGGCCCGATCTCCGATGCCCGATCCCGATCGGGCATCGGATTTCTCAGTATCCAATTTGAAGGAAAAAATAATTTTAGGCCGGAACTGGAGAGAGAGAAATTCTCGCGCAGTCTAAATTTCTACGCGAGATTTTTTACGGATTTCGCGAGAATCTCGCGGGTTCGCGCTGAAATGGGAACCCTGAAGTTGACTCGTCATCTTGCTGCACTTGTGATTGTGATATGCTAGAATTAACAGTTATTTCAGTAAAGCAATCCTAAAGAGATGTAGGATTATTTGCAAGATTAGAATTTCCATTAGTTTGAAATTTCGATTCTATTAGGAGCGACTCTTCGTTTTCTTCAGGAGAACTCAAGGCTTGAACTCCTTTCTTCATTATCAATAATAAAGAAGATTATTGGGTCTAAAATGGTTGCTATTGAAAAATGTTCATTCAGCTGTATCATTGAAAAACGTTTATGTTTTCTTTTAATGTATTCTTTATTGTTCCAACATCAAATACTTCAGATTTTGGCAAACATTTATTCAATGTTAAAACCATAGGAATTACTTCTGAAATTAATGATTTTGAGGAACTTATTTGCTTGGTAATTTCCTCAAAGGGTTGAAGTAAAATTAAGCAGTTTTGAATTAATGTCCATTGATATGATGTAAAGCTTGTTATTTCATTGTTTTCCGCTGCATATAAGGACATAGCATTTCTTAATTTACTGACATCCTTACAACAAATTATAATGTTGGAATTAAAAGTACTTATTTCTATTTCTATTATTTATCAAGTTATCTGTTACATTATATAGGAATTTAAAGAGTGATAAGGTTTTTAAATTCTTAGTTGCTATAATCTAAACTGGAATTTTATTTTAAGTAGTGGTTACTAAATATTAAGAAGTTAACAAGTGTAATTATATTAATAACCAGTTGATAATCATTAAGTATATAAACACTTAACACTTAAGCTTTAATGGCCATTTTAAAAGTTTTAATAGCCTCGTGGCCACTGCTGGCTTTGGTTTTGGTTTTGATTTGTATTAGTTACTTTAAAAATTTTAAAATATGTATTTCTTCTGAATTAAGAATTTAACTTAGCTATAATCATGTAAAAAAAACAGACAAATATAGGAACAGTAGCGCAACCAGAAATTTTTTCTGGGGATAGGGGTATTCACTCAATAAAGAGTTACAACCTTGAAATTAGCACAAAAATTACTATTTCGTCATATAAATTGAGGGCTTCTGGGGAAGGGCTTTTTTTAACCTTAAAAACCACCCCCCTGGTTGCACCTATGAATAGAAATAATGAAATAGTAACTATTTAGGATTTATAAAAGAAAATTATACTGTCGTCCGGATATTCCGTATGTCCGGTTTTAAATTCTGGCTGAATATCCGGCCAAACTGATATCCGTTGCATCCAAGAACACATAAAATAACTTTTCAATGAATTTGAACTTTTACCTAGAACCACTGGTATGAGCTGCTTTAGGAGGTGCAGGTTTTGGGCTTCCAGGTGTAGGAAACATACCAGCAGATGTTTCAGACTCTTCACTTTCTTCAAAATAACTGGATATAGCAAGCTGGATAAAGAAGCATCCAGTAAGAATACAGACAAAAATTTTGCATTTAATTTATACCACAGATCAATCAAAATTTTGCAAATCAATAAAATTATCTAAACCAGTATCTTTTCAATCTAGTTACAATGTATCACTAAACATAGCTTATAAATCTCAGCTTGAAACTGTCTATCAACAAAATGTCGGCGGGTCATTCTATGTCAACTGAACACAGCTCACAACCCGACCACTCCATATTTTTCTTTTACATTTTGCTATTTTGCTATCCATTCATATATACGATACTAAACAAAATCTTTTTTATATATAAAAATTTGAAGTTTGAAAATTTGGTAAATTTTTCATAATTCTAGGCATGTTTAAAATTTTGTATCTGCTGACCTAATGCACCGATTGTGTTGAAATCAATGTCAAATTTAACTGCATCGACGCTGGAAGTAGAGAAAATTTTGCCGCTCCAATGTTTTTTACTTATTCTACTGTTTATTTTCCATCGTGCACATTCTAAGTGAGTACCTTTCTAGTATATATGGCAATTTTAATAAAAGAGCTAAATAAGTATATTGAATGGGGCCAATTACTTAAGAGCAACACTACAAAGTAACATATAACAATAATTATATTTTTGTTGTTTTATAGCACAGTCAATACACAGCACCCGCCCATTTTATCCAAATAATTACCTCTTCCAATGCATTACGAAAAATAAAAATAGTCAATGTGTATATAATTTTTAATATTTACTTTTTTAAGAAATTTTTATTTTGCAAATTTACTCTTTAGAAACAAAAATAAAAAGTAAATAAAAAAAAACATTGCAGGTTCAATATCTATTATTATGAATTGAACAATTCTTTATGGGAACAAAAATTCATAATAACATAAAATATAAATAACAGATATTACAAGAGAAAACCTCCTAAACTATAACAGAGTTTTTTTTTTTAAATATATATATACTGATAATTATGTCATAGATATAGATTTCTATCCGGATAATTTGGAATTAATACCCAATGAAATTAACTACTGTTAGTAAAAATATTAATTATTTGGATTTAAATCTAATTATAGAACCTACTAATGGGATAGTTACTAATTTATATGATAAAAAAGATTTTTTTTAATTCAATATTAATAAAATTTTACCCTTTTAATTCCTGCAACTCAATTCAACTGTTTAGAAATATTATACTTACTCAACTTTTTAGAATTTATAGATATCAGATAAAAAATTTCATGCTTTGCACATTAATAACCTCAAAATTACCAGTAAATTATATGAATATCCAGCATATTTAGTAAATGGTATAGTTAATAAGTTTCAATTAGCCTAAAATTCTTAATAATCTCTCCTTAGTATCTTATTTTAGCCATACTTCTACATTCTCTTGTTTTTACATTACAATATATTTTCATCTATTTATTTTGCAGCTTTTACTGTAGAATATCACATTTTACTGCCATTACGCAGTATGGTTTTTATTACTCACTTTGGCAACAGTAGATCACTTCTTAACTTTATAGCGAATGGCAACATTGGTATACTCATTTTTTGCTCGTCATGGTTGTACATTTGAGGTGTATTTCAAAGTATTTATGTTTACTTTCTATTTTTTCAATCTTTTGTCTTGTCGTCCTAATAACACATGTTTATAGATAAAATCTATCTTGTGTTTCAGAAACAAGCATTTTTGTATTCATTTCGTTTAAATATTAGGACTTGAAAAAGAATTTTTTTTGAAATGGACTTAAGCCTAGAGATTCTTAAGCCCAGAGTTCTTCCACGTGCAAGCTTTAATGCTTGATTATTTTTGTATTCCTTTTTTCGATTCTTCATCATTGACATTTGTTGATCATCTTTAGCCATTTTCATTGTATTTTGTAGGCAAATTTTAAGATAGTGTATTATGAGTTACTACTTCCATTCTACCATTGGATTTACAATTTTAATACTTTTATATATATATATATATATATATATATATATATAAACTATATTTCTAGAAGCTCATATTTCGACGTAAAGTCTGTGGTTGGAAGTATTCAGATGAAATTAGGGCAAAAACTATAAACAGTTAGTGAGTAATCTGTATGTACTGTGAAACTCTGTAAACGAAACAGATGAGTTTAAAAAAATCGAATAAAGTTACTGAACTTTATTGGAGTATTATTTTTCAAAACATTAAATGCAAAACTATATTGGCTCCATTGGACTGGAGCCACTGCCCATCCTTTTTTACCGCCCTCTCTCTTTCCTTCCAGCTGTAATATTGAAAAAGTCATCATTCTTCTCTTAGTCTTGATGCACCCGAATATTTGATTCTCCACTCAAATATATATATTTTAAATTGTTGTAACCCTGCCTCCCTCCACGTTTTATAACCCTATCTCCTCTTTTTCTAATCAACCTGAAATATCCATGTTTTCTTCCCTTTAGAGTTAGATAATATATCTCCAAATTTTTCATGATCTCCAAATTTTTCTTGAGGTTTTTGTTAATTTCTTTTTTTACAGTCAAAGAAGTACAAAAATTTTATATTTTTATTGTCTGCTTTCCACCTCCCCCTACACCATCAACAACTGAAACATTAAAAGTTTGATATGTTAATCTTAACATCGATGAGCCCCATTTTTTTTTTTTTTATCACACTTGAATAATTTTAATTTTTGCACACACAGACACACCCCACTTACATGCATACCTTTAATAACTCTTTTTCGAATCAATTCGAAGCGTCCATGTTAATTCAATTATTTTATAATTTATTTAGGATTATGTATCTGAAAATTCTTTTCAGATTTTTTTCGTTCCTTAATTTCAAATTTTTAGCTTTTTAAACCACACACTTCCCCTCAGTGATTGCAAAAATGAAAAATTTGGAAATTTCCTTATAGACTCTGCACCAGATGTTATTTATTCTCAAATCAAATATTTTTATTGTATTTTGATTTTGATTCTTATATTTAATCACCCCCCCCCTTCCTCTTTTATCAACTTGAAGCTCTCTATTTTTATATTCTAAATTTAAATAGGTACAGCTTCGATATAAAGAATTTGGATTTTGACGATACTTTTTTCTGAAGCAATAAATTGCCAAATGTGACGCGAAATAAATTGCCCTTGGTGCAAAATTTCCCGCGACGGGTTTTTTGGCAACCCCTTTTAGTTTTCTGTTATCTGCACAAATCTACGGCTTCGGCGATTCTATTTTAGTTGTGTTGTTGCTTTGTGCGTAAAAAAAAATGTATTAAACATGTGAATATAATGAAAATACAAAAGATAGCACATGTTAATGAATAAAATAATGTAGAAGCAGAAAACTTACAAAGGAATGATCATTCTCTGATGGCCGCAATGTCGAAACAGCCATTTATGCAATTTGGATATTTACACATGTTTATCGTGTTATATCCAAATCGATATTTACACTTGTTATCAAAGTGTTGGATTTCATTAAATCAGGTACTGTGTTCTGATTTTGATTTAAGCATGGCTTCTGCTTTGTTTCAGCGGGTAATTTAAAGTTTAATGTCTCAACTGTATTAAATTTTATGATTTTCATGTTACGCCTGCACAGCTGTCGCACAAACAGCCATTGCTACGCGAGACATATAGATTTTTTGAAATTTCGTTAAAATAGAATCTTTTCTCAAAGTATCATTTTTTGATCTCGTTAAAGTACAATATTTTTTCTAAGTTTAATTTTATGAAATTTCGTTAAAGTACAATATTTTTTCTAAGTATAGTTTTTTTTAAAATTTTGTTAAAGTACAATATTTTTTCAAAGTATAGTTTTTTTTAAATTTCGTTAAAGTACAATCTTTTTTCTAAGTATTGTTTTTTTTAAATTTCTTTAAAGTACAATTTTTTTTTCTAAGTATCGATTTTTTTTTAAATTTTTTTAAAGAACAATCATTTTTCAAAGTATTTTTTTTTAATTTCTTTAAAGTACAAACTTTTTCTAGGTATCGTTTCTCTTACATTTCTTTAAAGTACAAACTTTTTTCTAAGTATCCTTTTTTTTCTAAATTTCTTTAAGGGTGAGCATCAGTAAATTTTCTGCCCTATCCGCGCTTTGTTAACTTTCACGGAACACATTTTTCGCCGAAATTCTGATCAAACAGTTGCGAAATATTTTCTTATAGATAAAATGCTATGCTTAGATTATATTAAAACTAAATTCAATACCCAATAAAACATAGAATATATGTTTTATTTTAATTTAAAATATTTTTGGTGCTGCCATCTGCTGTCGTAATTTAATTCATACCGACTATTTTTATTTTTTAATGAACATTTTTAAATGTCTATTCCTTCTAATACGCTATTAAATACAACAACAGATCATATATAATGCCATAATCACGGAAAAGTAATTGAACTTGAAGACAAAGGAACTTGAAAACAAATCTGCAGTCCTCAGTGATGTACATTCAGATCCCTTATCAAATTTATAGAATGATAAATTACCTTTCCGTGATTGTGGCATTATTATATATGATCTGTTGTGGTATTTAACACTGTATTAGAAGGAATAAATATTTTAAAATGTTCATTAAAAAATAAAAATAATCGGTATCAATTAAATTACGACAACAGATGGCAGCACCAAAAATATTTTGGATTAAAATAAAAAATATATTCTATGTTTTTGGGGGCATTAAATTTTGTTTTAATATATACTAAGCATTGCATTTTACCTTTCAGAAAATATTTTGAAACTGTTTGAGCAGAATTTCGGCGAAATATGTGTGCCGCGAAAGTTAACAAAGCGTGGATAGGGCAGAAAATTTACTGACGCTCACCCTTAAAGTACAATCTTGTATCATATTTTAAAATTTCTTTAAAGTACAGACTTTTTTCCAAGTATCGTATTTTAAAATCTTGTTAAAATGTAACTTTTTTGCTTAAAATTTCATCAAGTACAATCTTTTTTCTAAATATCGTCATTTTTTTAATACACCGAAGCTGTTCCCTTAAATATTCTTACTTTATTTTATTGTTTATTCATTACTTTTACACAACTGAGCAAAAATGAGAACTTACAGTTTTTGCCACTTTCCTCTCTCCTCTCTGACTGCAAAATGTAAAAATCTGATGTGGGCAGCACATTACTTTCCCTGCAGACTTATATCCATGTTCTCTTTAATTAAATTTAATTCACTTTTAATTCAATTTTTATTTTCATTTGGTAACTGGACTTATTTTCAAAGGTGACGTAGAGAAAATATGAAAAACTAAAATATCTCGAGAACGGCTAGTCCTAGTGTAATGGGGTTAGTCTTATTCTTTTCTTCGTTAAAAATGACGTATAAAACAAGCATTTAATGGATAAACTTGAGCATACGTAATTTTTTTATTTTAGATTTTAATGATTTTTGAGGGCCATTTTGCAAAAAAAAGCAGGTTAGTTTTTTCCGAATTATACCAAAATCTAATCAGCACCTGGGTGACCCACAAGCAACTTATCTACCAAATTTTGTGAAATTCGGTCTATTAGTTTTTCAGCTAGAGCGGATACAGGCTTTTGCAGGCCATATCGCAAAAAAAGAAGGGTTCTTTTATCCCAAATCGTACCTAAAACTAATCAGCACCAGTTTTGCCCACAAGTGACTTTTACCGAATCTTATGAAATTTGGTCAATCAGTTTTTTAGTTAGAGTCAGGGGTTAAAAAATTGTCAACAAACCTAGTAGCCAGAAAAAAATTTTAATAGCCAGCCAATCGTGGCACGCGAATGTGAGTATGTCAATATTTAATACAAAATAATATAATTATTGTGTTTTTAAAATTTTTTAATAAAAATTAATATAAAATATATAACAATATTAATTTTTTAAATTATATTAATCTTTTTAATAATAAAGCATTCTTTTTCCATTCCCTGCAATACATCGTAATGTATAGGGAAAAGTATTGGAATCATGCAGAAAATCGCAACTCAATTTTTCGATGGATCTACGTGCTTAGAGATCGCTAGAATACGAAAAAACTATTTTTAGAGTGAAGTCTGTATGTCTCTGCAGATTTTGTATCCACTCTTAACTAAAAAACTAATCGAATTTCATAAAATTTGGTATGTAAGTTACTTGTCGGCGAATCTGGTGCTAATTAATTTTGGGTACGATTCGGGATAAAAGAACCTGCCTTTTTTGCGAAATGGTCTGCAAAAGCCTGTATCCACTCTAGCTGAAAAATGAATGGTCCGAATTTCACAAAATTCAGTAGATAAGTCGCTTGTTGGTTACCCTGGTGCTGATTAGATTTTGGTACGCTTCGGAAAAGAATAACCTGCCTTTTTTTGCAAATTAGCCTGAAAAAATCATCAAAATCTAAAATAAAAAACTGCGTATGCTCAAATATATCCATTACATGCTTGTTTTATACGTAATTTTTAACGAAGAAAAGAATAAGACCAACTCCATTAGACTAGGACTATTAGATTTTGATGATTTTTGCTGGCTAATTTGAAAAGAAAGGCAGGTTATTTTTTTCCGAAGCGTATCAAATATCTAATCAGCACCAGGGTAACCCACAAGTGACTTATCTACCGAATTTTGTGAAATTCGATCCATTAGTTTTTCAGCTAGAGTGGATACAGACTTTTGCAGGCCATATCGCAAAAAAAGGCGGGTTCTTTTATCCCGAATCGTACCCAAAACTAATCAGCACCAGATTCACCCACAAGTGACTTTTACCGAATCTTATGAAATTTGGTCAATCAGTTTTTTAGTTAGAGTCAGGGGTTAAAACATTGTCAACAAACCTAGTAGCCAGAAAAATTTTTTAATAGCCAGCCAATCGTGGCACGCGAATGTGAGTATGTCAATATTTAATACAAAATAATATAATTATTGTGTTTTTAAAATATTTTAATAAAAATTAATATAAAATATATAACAATATTAATTTTTTAAATTATATTAATCTTTTTAATAATAAAGCATTCTTTTTCCATTCCCTGCAATACATCGTAATGTATAGGGAAAAGTATTGGAATCATGCAGAAAATCGCATCTCAATTTTTCGACGGATCTACATGCTTAGAGATCGCTAGAATACGAAAAAACTATTTTTAGAGTGAAGTCTGTATGTCTCTGCAGATTTTGTATCCACTCTAACTAAAAAACTAATCGAATTTCATAAAATTTGGTAGGTAAGTTACTTGTCGGCGAATCTGGTGCTGATTAATTTTGGGTACGATTCGGGATAAAAGAACCTGCCTTTTTTGCGAAATGGTCTGCAAAAGCCTGTATCCACTCTAGCTGAAAAACTAATGGTCCGAATTTCACAAAATTCAGTAGATAAGTCGCTTGTTGGTTACTCTGGTGCTGATTAGATTTTGGTACGCTTCGGAAAAGAATAACCTGCCTTTTCTTGCAAATTAGCCAGCAAAAATCATCAAAATCTAAAATAAAAAACTGCGTATGCTCAAATATATCCATTACATGCTTGTTTTATACGTAATTTGTAACGAAGAAAAGAATAAGACCAACCCCATTAGACTAGGACTATTAGATTTTGATGATTTTTGCTGGCTAATTTGAAAAGAAAGGCAGGTTATTTTTTTCCGAAGCGTACCAAATATCTAATCAGCACCAGGGTAACCCACAAGTGACTTATCTACCGAATTTTGTGAAATTCGATCCATTAGTTTTTCAGCTAGAGTGGATACAGACTTTTGCAGACCATTTCGCAAAAAAAGGCGGGTTCTTTTATCCCGAATCGTACCCAAAACTAATCAGCACCAGATTCACCCACAAGTGACTTACCTACCAAATTTTCTGAAATTCGGTCCATCAGTTTCTTAGTTAGAGTGGATACAAAATCTGCACAGACATCAAGCTAAAAATAGTTTTTTCGTATTCTAGAGGTCTCAAAACACGTAGATACGTCGAAAACTCGAGTTGCAATTTTCGGCATGATTCCAATACTTTCCCTATACATTACCATGTATTTGCCGTTCTCAAGACATTTAAGTTTTTTTTATATTTTCTCTACACCACCTTTGAAAATAAGTCCAGTTACCAAATGAGAACAAAAATTGAATTAAATGTGAATTAAATTTAATTAAAATAAAGAGAACGTGGATACAAATAAGTCTGCAGGGAAAGTCATGTGCTGCCCACATCAGATTTTTTAATTTTGTTACTAAATTACTGATCTTGCCCAAATAATTACTGATCTTCAGACAATCATCACAATAGTCTATATTTGCACCTTGCCAAGCTAATGTTATTCAAAATATTTTGAACTAAAAATATTTTTTTAACTACTTTTAGTAAAATTAAGATTAGAAGGATGTTCATTTTTAATTGAAATTAGATATTTAACTTTGGGTGCAAATATATCAAATTCTAATTTATGCTCTTCAAATGCATTCCTAATGAGCCTTATAATACTAAATTCCTAAATAAAAATGTTTTAATTTCATTATCTTAAACATATATCTCAATTTCATTTAAATATGTTTAAAAGGCAATATTCCAGCATAAAAAGCACAATAAATATAAAAATATCAGTGGATGCAAACAGATTGAAAAAATGGGAAATATTTAAAAATAAAACGAAATATACCGGTGATCGTGTTTAAATAAAAAATGTCAGCGATATTACTAAACTGTCTTATAAATTACTAACTAATAAATGAAATGCGTAAACACATGAATAAACTGCGATGGATTATTTTTGCTAGGGACAATTTTCGGTCTGAAGTAGTTATTTTCATCCCAAAGATTTCATTGAAAAATGTCTTTGGAATCCCATCAAAGTCCTTTAAAAAATTTGTATATTTTCCGAGATGAAAAAATCAGGTTTTCCGAGGAAATGACAAGTTTATTGCTTAAGTTAAGTATTTAAAGGGGTCAATTAAAGGGCATAAAATGACGTTTTGTCTGTGTGTTATAATAATTTTCTTCGCATTTCTACAAAAGTTAGCTCACATTAATTTCGCGAAGCTTTAAAAATGTACTTTCTATATTTGATAACAAAATTTTAGATGATCGTATTTTCATCTCGCAAATGTCCATTTTTTTTTTATCTTTCCCAATAAATGTTTATTAAATACGCACAATAGCGTGAATCCTGTGAGGAACATCGCACTTGAAGGGCATGGCCAAAGCAGTTAAGATTTCTTTGGAGATATCGTAATATTTTTAGCGAAAAAGTTGGAATATCTTTTACCAAAAATGAAAGTCCCGGAACAATGCGCAGAAAAAAACCCCTTAAATAATGAGGAGTTGCTGGAGTAGCTTTCAGGAGATGCGGAATTTCCCAGAAAAAACACCATGGATCCACGAAACATTTTCATCCTTGCTTTTCATTCGTTCTCCCGCACATTCCTCACATTCATTTTCGAAATTTAAGGAGGATCGAAAGGTGGAAGGCGACGACAAGCACGTACAATTTTTTGCAGCACAATATTTTCTGTGCAGAAAAAGTGAATAAAAGAAGTCACTCGCTTTTGCTTTTCCGTTCGCCAGAATGAAAAAATTGGTCGTATTTTTCGAGCCCTGGTTCGAGTGGATACAAAATCTGCACAGACAGACACACAGAAGTCATGCTAAAAATAGTTTTTTCGTATTCTAGAGGTCTCGAAATGCGTAGATCTGTCGAAAACTCGAATTGCGATTTTCGGCAAGATTCCAATACCTTCTCTATACATTACCATGCATTGCAGGGAAAGTAAAAGTTAGTCTCAATGCATCTGAATTTTTGGTATCTTCACACCACTATCTTTAATGTATTTTCATTTTTTATACACACACCTTACATTTTAGTATCCACCTCTTTTTACTGTATAATTTTTATTGTATTTCTTTTATTCTTACTGTATAACTTTTACTGTATAATTTTTATCTGTATAATTCTTACCTTTATTTGACGATAAATCAATTACGTTTTGGTGGAAAATATTGCGAAATGGTTTTTAGAATAGAATCAAAACAATTTTTTTTATCCTTTTCTTGGTCTTGTCGCCATATGAATTCTGCCAAGTAAGACTCAAGATGGTGTCTTGCTGTACCCCGTTGTCTCTTGTTCCTCCATTTCGCAGAACCCCACATTCTTTCGATTGTTTGGGTATGCACACCCGTTTCGGGGTCGACAAAATTATATTTGTGATTTACTTTTAAATGATTAAATCCAGCGATTGCCAATTGATCAGTCTGATACGCTCTCCAACTGTCAGAATAAAGTGTACTCCCTTCCTCAATGTTTTCGACAATTTTCTGGAAAAGCGTGGCTGCAGTTCTATAAGGAACGGTTGTTAAAAATGCTTGTTTGGTCTCTCGACAGACGCCACCAAAAATCCATTGCTGTGGCAAAATTCGACCCGAATTATTTTTCCTTTTCGTGAACAAGCTTTCATCTATTTCCACAATGCGGCCAGTTCCACCTATCTTCGTTCTTTCTTTGCTTTCTATGTGGAGAACACAAATCTCTCTCATATAATTATTCCAGTCTATGACTGTTTTGTCAGCTAAATTAAGTTCTTCGTCACAAAATTTGATTGTTGTTAATTCTTTGCACCAGCAATACATGAATCTTACTGCTGTTAATAACAGGATACGGCTTCCCTCAAACCAATTACCACTTCTTATTCCCGCGTGTTGATTACAGGTTGCAACGTTGCACTTCCAAAAAATCTGTTTTCCAAAATAAAGCTTCATCGGGTGAGAGTTGGTACATTTCCTAACGTCTGGTAAAATGTTATATTTCTGTAAAAGTGTAATGGCAACTTTTTCAGAATTCGGTAAATCCCAGATTTGCATTTTAGTATTCGAGCTTGCCATCTTCAACGAACGGTTAGGCTGACAAAAGTGGCAAGCGGGGAAATTTGAAAAGAAGCACATGATTGCCAATTCAGCACCTTAGATGCGTGCGACATTGGTGTTGTCAATTTGGCAAGTTATCCCGGGGGTTGGCATGGTTGCGATAATACGTAAGTACCCCGAATTTTAACCCGGCGAGGATGGGCGATTTCCGGAAGCCTGGTTTGGCAGAATTGACAAAAGGCTCTCTGGCTTAGTATACTTTTTGACTTTCCACATCCCTGCCATGGTTTGGTGAACATTTCATTCTGGCAACCCTTTCTGAGTCTTTTGTCCCCAAGGTAAAAATCGCCCTTTGTACAACAGTTGATCTGTAGCAATTCAAATATGGGCCTACGACTGCTAAAAAACATCACAGAATCCGGTCCTGCTATCTGTCGGAGGTCGCACGTAGCAATAGCTGTTTGTGCAACAGCTGTTTTGTGGCTCAGAGCAAGACGTAAAAATCAGAAAATTTTCTGATTTTTAACTTAGCGACAAAAGGGCGACTTTTACGTTGGCGAAAAAGAAAGACGCGGAAAACTTTGCCAGAATGGGATGCTACGATTTTTACATTGAAGACAAAAGACGCGGAATGCTCTCCAAATAATAGCAGGGATTGCCAAAACCTCACCTAAAATCGCCAAGAATGGAAAAGGGATTACACTACATCTGTACCCAAATCAGTCTCATGTAGCGTCCTAATTTAAAACAGAGAATAAAGAAAGTTCAGCTTTCCTTTAAAAATTCTCCACAAGGACACTCACTGTCAAAAACATTGTTAACAAATAGCTCCCAAACAAAACATCTATAGCAGTACACACACTTCACCTATTTCATCGCTCACCGCAAGTCACTGGTTTCGCATAATAAATGATTAATAAAGGAAAATAATTCATAAAACTGAAGTTTTACTTTCAAAATTTTAGAATGTCATGAAAAGATAAACATTAAATTTAACATTAATAAACAATAGGAATTTAAACAAGTGCACGCATACATTACGATCCCATCCTGTAGCTTCTAAATACTGACGAGCTCGAACAGGATCCGCTCCTGTCACTTTGCAAAATTCTGATATTAATTCTGAACGTTCACTATCAGCCATCATTAGTTCAGAAATTTTGCAGTTTAACGATTTCACATTTTCACCGGCAGTTACAGTTGAGGTTAATAAATAAAACCATAAAACTCAGTTACAGTGCCTGGAATGGCATGTTCCGAAAACGTACCCGCTATACCCCCTGCCGTGAGGCCAGTTCTTCGCTATTGGTTAAGTTTAATGACGTCATGGACAGAGCCTAGTATACACTTTGAAGTTTGACAGTTTAGGACAAAACCTGTCGTCTTCGAGATTATACGTGTTTACATTTTCCTTAGATACATTTCGTCACAGAATACTATACACGGAATACTAATAGTCTGTGCATTTCGTCATGTATTTTACTTCATACACACATATTTATTTATTTGCTTTTGATAAGATTTTAAACTAAAGAATTAAATAAAATATATTATTATTATTACTAATTGATTAATGATAAAAATGCTTCATTTACGGGAAAAAAATTATATACAGCATACAGTTTAAAATGCTTGCGTTATATGTATTATGTTTATTCCCACTCACCGCAACGCAACAGCAGACGGTTCACGGCAACGCTCGAGGTACACCCAAGTCTTTGCGACAAAATAAACCCCTTCACACTGTCGGTCGACGGCGAAGAAATGTAGCCAATCAGATGCAAGGGCAGAAGACTAGAGAGTAGGAGAGGACACGCCGTAGTAAAGAATTGCATTTTTTCCCTGGCCAAGCGATGCACTTCACAATTCTGCTAATGGTACCGCCTTCTAGTGCACATTGTGTAAACTAAAAACTCTAAATTTTTTCAATTATCATACGCAGTTTTAAAACAAATGTTTTCAGTTTGAAAATAATATTTAATTCGTATTGAAAGTAAATAAAAAAAAAAAGGCAAGCCGTGTTAATTTTATTTTTCATCTCTAAGAATTATAATTCACAGAGATGAGAAACTTCATGAAAAAACTTGATGAGACTGCACTTGCTCATTAATTTTAAAATACAGTCGTATAAATTTCGGGATATGAACGTATTAAAATCTAACATTAGCTTTAATATATTTTTAGATTTTATTTTCTTGATTGATAATTCCCTGCAGTGAAATTCTAATCCATAACTTTTGTCAAAAAATGATGAGAATATGCATATAAAATAATATATGTTAAGCACATAAATTAATTTGTAATAATTACACATTTACAATTTATTTTATGTGCTTACCAATGTTTTAGAAAGTTTACTTTTAAGTTACTTTGTGTATTTGAGAATGTTTCAACTATACCACTGTTAAAATGATACCTTCAACTTGAAACACTGTAAAATTATCTTTACCTTTAAATAATCCAAACCTGCAATATTATATTATCTGTTAACAGCAATCTCGAACTCTAATAACTCAGTTTAGAATGTATTTATAAAAGATAGCGCTCTACAATGAATAGGATATTAATTTTTAAATGCTATCTATATTTCAATATATGCACTGTGTTTAAGAATATGTATTAATTACAAGCAAACAGAGGGAAATGTTACGAGAAACAAAACATTGTAAGCTGTTATCGATATAAATAAAGTTGAAAATCTGCTTGTGTGTTTGTCTCATCGCAGGAGAATTAACTAGTGCACTGAATTTCATGAAATTTTGTGGATAGTCATAAAATAGCCCTTCTTAAAATTTAATCCATGTCTCGGGTTTCCAGGACCAGGGGTTATCAAGACATTTATGTAAAAAGAATCTCCCATAGACAGGGCCTGATTGTTACTTTGTAACTTAATCAGCACGACACGAGCCTTCGGGGTCGCGGCCCTAGGCCCCAAATTTTAAAGGGCCCTAAATTTTGTATGTGATACAAAGATTTAAACAGAAATAAATCAATTAATTTAAAACTGATATTCGTTTTCATTGTAAATTAAAAAATATGTTAATAGATATCCTTTAAAGTCTTAATAAATTACATTTTATGAAGTAAAAAGTTTGAAGTTCTATGCATGTACCAAAACGCTTTTGGAGCTGTGATCCTGAGCCCCCAAATTTGTTATATGTTAATATTTTGCATATGTTTGGCATGTGTTGAGTGCATGCATATAGGCCCCAAATTAACATCAGGCTCTGTGTCCCATTTTGACTTTATCAGGCCCTGCCCTTAGATAGCATTATGGAAATTATCTTTTTTTTTGCAAGTTTATTTTTTTTTTAAATGACATGTTACTAAGCAACATAATTAAACCCGATGAGTTTATATAGCAGAAAAAAGTATGTTACTAAGCAACGTAATTAAACCCAGTGACCCAGCCTACTAATTTTATTAAATCTTCTCAGATGTGAATAAATAAGAAATCCATATAACAATAAATGTGATCAGAATGACATTATTTTGAAAGGTTGTGGAGATAACAGATATTTTCAATTTTTTAAACAGAATAAAATTGGTATGGGTATATCTTCTAATACCATTTCAGCACTTTCAATTCAGCATATGTTGATTCAATTTCATAGCGCTTTCATTCAGGCATATATTGATTTAATTTGATATTTTTTATAAATTTGTTTAAGAATGGATATGCTGCTAGTGAAAAATACTTAGGTTTCATAATTTTACACTTTGCCTAAAAAGTTGAGAAGAGGGATTCTTTCCAAAATAATTTTGTTCAATATCCAGGCAAATTATTTAGGTTATAAAACAATATCAATAATACAGGTAACAATATTGTGTATAGGTAACAACAGGGTGGCATACAAGTAATAGAGTGTTTTAAGGTATCTTCGTTACATAGAATTTTGTCAATGATTGTGCGAGTTAAAATAATGCTCTTCACATTGCTAGGTTCTGTGTAAATCTTTGACTAGAAAAAAAAATATAAAATCAGTGCAATAAGTGCTTATTGATCATCTCATTGCCTACCTTATGCTGATGAGTGGTAAGAACCATGAAATCATTCACATGTGGTTAAGTACTTATTTGCTTGTATGCAGCAGTGTGTTTTAAGGTAGCAGTTGCTTTACTGTTATAGATATCTGCTGTCAAACTTGGCCCAAATTCCCAAACAAATTACTTTGTGGACCACAATGTTTTATATATAATACACCCTTTTTTTTTAGAGGTTATAGGAAACAAAATACTCATTTTATTAACACAAATTTTTATTGATATTTTTTTATTCAGAACACATGATTGCACATGCCATAAACATTCCTTTGATAGTTGGATCCAAACTGCATATCACCAATTGAACAGTCTGAGTTAGATGCAACGATGGCTAAAAATACCAAAATTAACTTACTTGAATTACAATAAAGGCAAAGGTTAAGACTATCTTTGCATCCTATCCTAGAAAATTAAAATCATTTGACATATACATAAAATTGTTATACATTATTAATGAATTCGATTAAAAATGGGCTTTTACCATTTGTTTTAATTTTTACATACTATGACAAATAGTTAATAAACAAAAATATACATGCACTATATAAATATATTAAAAAATTTACATGAAACTACTTACGTGCCACACTGTACATAAAAAGCATATATTCTTCATATTCTGTGAAATGAGAATATTCTTGAAAATTTTCAGCCAAAAAACCACTAAAGAGATTGCTGACATTATAAAAGCAGCATAACTCTCTAGTGATCATTTAGCTCTAAATGGTTGTAGATGAAGAAACGGTACTATATATCTCAGAAATCCTATAACAAAATCTAAAAGTTTCTATTAAAATTAAAAGAAACACAGAATGATACTCAATAAAGACATAAAATAATTGTAGGATTGCACATTAAATCAACAAATCTCCATGACTCTTAAAAACATGAAATTCTTTTACCAAATCTTTTATTACCAAACATCAAAATTATTCTGTGACCTCATGCACTTAGTTAAAAGCTTGGAGTTCTATTAAGTATTTTTCCAAAACATGCAAAATTGTTATATTTCTTGCAACCTCTAAGAAGCATGCTATTTCTTATTTGCTATTCTTGAACTCCATCTTAAACTAAATTATACACATACAATCCATCAAAATACTACAATTTTTACTTGCAGCTACTTACATGCATCACTGTACTTAAAAATCACCCATTCAACATATTCGGTGAAATGAGAATATCCTTGAAAGATTTCTACAAAAAAACTAGAAAGTTTGTTGAAATTTTAGAAATTTTTAACAATTCTGATATATTTTGTATCATAACATTCTAAGTGCCCAATTGCATGCACTCTGCTTAAAATTGCAAAATTGTTAAACTTGATGCACTCTGTTAAAAACATACAGTTTTGTTAGTTTTAAAAAACATGTAAAATTTTTAGATTTCATGAAATCTATTATATCACTCCTTGAGCTCTAAATTATGCATAAGCGATAAATCAAAATAATACTATTTTCACCTGCAACTACTTACATGCCTCACTGTACTTACAAATTACACATTCTCCATATTCTGTGAAATGAGAATATCTTTAAAAGTTTTCTGAAAAAAAAAAGAAACTAAAATTTGCAGAAATTTTAAAAATCTTTAACAATTCTGATATTTTTATGTACCAGAACATGCTAAAAATATGTCTGATTGCATGCACTCTGTTAAAAATTGTTAGACTTCATGCACTCTGTTAAAATCATACAGTTCTGTTAATTATTTTTTCAAAACATGCAAAATTGTTAGATTTCATACAACCTATTAAAACACTTCTTGAGCTCCACCTTAATCTAAATTATGCACATGCAACAGATCAAAATACTACAATTTTTACTGTTAAAACACATAGTTCTGTAAATTAGTTTTCCAAAACATTCAATATTGTTAGACTTTATGCATTCTGTTAAAAACATGGTATTTCACTTCTTGAACTTCCCCTCAATCTAAATTAAACACATTCAATAGATTTATGATTTTGAAATGTTAAAGTTAATATTAAAATTCACCAGATTAAATGTTAAAAAGTTCAATTAAATATTATTCCATTTAAGATCTTTAATAATTTTTATACATTCCAAATATCTGCACTCTTTCATTTAGAATATTAATAACTAGCCGCCTTTGGCGACCAGCCTGTTCGCTACCCTTGAAAATTCTGACCGTGGCGAATTCTAACCGTGGCACACTCGCTGGCGCGACCTACCAGTAAAGTGTAAGGTAACTGTTTGGAGGGCCAGGAAGTGCCACCCAATTTAGACAAGAACTCAGTGGGGGAGGCATCCACAGGGACCGTATCCTCCTTCCCCTACCACTAACCTCTCGGAAGGACTAACGGTCCCACATGTTTAACGTGATCGTACTCCGCCTGAACACGGCCGCAGTTTTGGCAATGGCGGGAATCGAACCCGGACCTACCTAGTGCAAATCCCGCGCGCTAACCACTGGGCTACCGCGCCCTCCGCGACAATCTCCATAACCTTCTTTTTATTCACCCAATTTAGACCGGAACCCAGTAGGGGAGGCATCCACAGGGTCCGTACCCTCCTTCCTCTACCAACAACCTCTCGGAAGGACTTACGGATCCACATGTTTAACGTGATCGTACTCCGCGTGAAAATGGCAGCAGTTTTGGCAGTGGCGGCAATCGAACCCGAGCCTACCGAGAGCAATTCCCGCGCGCCAACCACTGGGCTACCGCGCCCTCCGCGACAATCTCCATAACCTTCTTTTTATTCACCCAATTTAGACCGGAACCCAGTGGGAAAGTCATCCAAAGGGTCCGTACCCTCCTTCCTCTACCACCAACCTCTCGGAAGGAGGGAATCGCTTCGTTTCTCCCCCGCTGAAGCAGGGAAGGTGGTGGGTGGGGACGTCAAGGTGGAGGTGACGTCACGGTTCTGAATAGAGCGCCTTTGCTCTATATAAATTATTATATTTATATTTTAAATGATGGGACGATCTTTTGGCAGTGGCGGGAATCGAACCCGGACCTACCTAGTGCAAATCCCGCGCGCTAACCACTGGGCTACCGCGCCCTCCGCGACAATCTCCATAACCTTCTTTTTATTCACCCAATTTAGACCGGAACCCAGTAGGGGAGGCATCCACAGGGTCCGTACCCTCCTTCCTCTACCAACAACCTCTCGGAAGGACTTACGGATCCACATGTTTAACGTGATCGTACTCCGCGTGAAAATGGCAGCAGTTTTGGCAGTGGCGGCAATCGAACCCTAGCCTACCGAGTGCAATTCCCGCGCGCCAACCACTGGGCTACCGCGCCCTCCGCGACAATCTCCATAACCTTCTTTTTATTCACCCAATTTAGACCGGAACCCAGTGGGAAAGTCATCCACAGGGTGCGTACCCTCCTTCCTCTACCACCAACCTCTCGGAAGGACTTACGGACCCACATGTTTAACGTGATCGTACTCCGCGTGAACACGGCAGCAGTTTTGTCAGTGGAGGGAATCGAACCCGGGCCTACCGAGTGAAATTCCCGCACGCTAACCACTGGGCTACCGCGCCCTCCGCGACAATCTCCATAACTTTCTTTTTATTCACCCAATTTGGACCAGGACCCAGTGGGGGAGGCATCCACAGAGACCGTACCCTCCTTTCCCTGCCACCAACCTCTCGGAAGGAATTATCGACCCATATGTTTAAGGTGATCGTACTCCGCATCAGTGGCGGGAATCGAACCCAGGCCTACCGAGTGCAATTCTCGCGCGCTAACTTCCCGCGCGCTAATTTAAATTTATAACGACCATATGCTAGGCTCTTAATTCCACCATCCTCGTTCCATCGTTCCATCATTTAAAATAGCCATAAAATTAAAATATCCATTTAAAATATCTATAAATTAAAATATCCGTAAATTAAAATATCCATTTAAAATAAAAAAATCAACCATATCGTTCCACTAATCCATAAATATAATAATTTCAAATACATCACCACAATTCAAACCACCATAATTCAATCATTTAAATTATTTAAAATATCCATTTAAAAATATCCATTTAAAATATCATATAATAATTTCGCCCGATGTATACAACACTTATGCTCGTAATTCAGTTAAAACCGAAAGCGCGGTCTCCATGGAGACGGGGAAGAAACTAATGCGGATGGGGGGAAAATGCAGTTGAGGAACTGAGCCGGTAGCCGACAAATTTAAAATCATGGCGTCTTTAAAATTGCCATCCTGAAGGCAATTTTCATTATTTCTGGACCAGATTGGACTTGTAAGAATGCCAGATGTTTGACCTTTCTGAAAATTTAAATTATTAGTCGAAATTATGAGTACTTTTCACGATGCGAGAATTTAAAAACCAAAAATCGTTTTCTTGAGCAAAAAGTGACTTTTGTTTTAAAATCTTTAAAAAATATTAGAAATCGAAATTCAGATTTGAAATTGATATATTTTTACTCGAAATTCTCTGCTCTTTCCGATGGTGTAATTTGTTTTTTTCTACGATGTCTGGATCGTGGAGAAAAAAGGGCAAAAAGGGCAAAAAACGGTCGAAATCGCATAAAACATTAAATAAATAAAAAAATAATTAGAATTTTAAAAATCGGTTTTCACGTGTCCCCTTCCCTCCCCCCCGGGTCTCCGATTGCCAAATTTCGTAGCTCTCCGACGCGCGGTCGCGAAACGTATAGTGTATAAGACAGACACACAGACACACAGACATTGCCTTTTATTATATAGACTAGCCGCCTTTGGCGACCAGCCTGTTCGCTACCCTTGAAAATTCTGACCGTGGCAAACTCGTTGGCGCGACCTACCAGAAAGGTGTAAGGTAACTGCTTGGAAGGCCAGGAAGTGCCACACAATTTAGACCGGAACCCAATGGGGGAGGCATCCAAAGAGACCGTACCCTCCTTCCCCTACCACAAACCTCTCGGAAGGACTTGCAGTCCCACACGTTTAACGTGATCGTACTCCGCGTGAACACGGCTGCAGTTTTGGCAATGGCGGGAATCGAACCCGGGCCTACCGAGTGAAATTCCCGCTCGCTGACCACTGGGCTACCGTGCCATCCGCGACAATCTCCATAACTTTATTTTTATTCGGCAATTTTGGGAATCGAACCCGGGCCTACCAAGTGCAAATCCCGCGCACTAACCACTGGGGTACTTCACCCTCCGCGATATTCTTCATAACTTTCTTTTTATTCACCCAATTTAGACCGGAACCAAGTGGGAGAAGCATCCACAGGGACCGTACCCTTCTTCCCCTACCACCAACCTCTCGGAAGGACTTACAGACCCACATGTTTAACGTGATCGTACTCCGCGTAAACACGGCGGCAATTTTGGGAATCGAACCCGGGCCTACCGAGTGCAATTTCCGCGCGCTAACCATTGGGCTACTTTGCCCTACGCGACAATCTCCATAACTTTCTTTTTATTCATCCAATTTAGACCGTACCCTCCTTCCCCTACCACCAACTTCTCGGAAGGACTCACGGACCCACATGTTTAACGTGCTCGTACTCCGCGTAAACACGGCGGCAATTTTGGGAATCGAACCCGGGCCTGGTAACTGGTTGGACTGCCAGGATGTGCCACCCAATTTAGACCGGAACCCAGTGGGGGAGGCATCCACAGGGAACGTACCCTCCTTCCCCTACCACCAACCTCTCGGAAAAACATACGGACCCATATGTTTAACGTGATCGTACTCCATGTCAGTGGCGGAAATCGAACCCGGGCCTACCGAGTGCAATTCTCGCGCGCTAACTTCCCGCGCGCTAATTTAAATTTATAACGACCATATGCTAGGCTCTTAATTCCACCATCCTCGTTCCATCGTTCCATCATTTAAAATAGCCATAAAATTAAAATATCCATTTAAAATATCTATAAATTAAAATATCCGTAAATTAAAATATCCATTTAAAATAAAAAAATCAACCATATCGTTCCAACAATCCATAAATATAATAATTTCAAATACATCACCACAATTCAAACCACCATAATTCAATCATTTAAATTATTTAAAATATCCATTTAAAAATATCCATTTAAAATATCATATAAATATAATAATTTCGCCCGATGTATACAACACTTATGCTCGTAATTCAGTTAAAACCGAAAGCGCGGTCTCCATGGAGACGGGGAAGAAACTAATGCGGATGGGGGGAAAATGCAGTTGAGGAACTGAGCCGGTAGCCGACAAATTTAAAATCATGGCGTCTTTAAAATTGCCATCCTGAAGGCAATTTTCATTATTTCTGGACCAGATTGGACTTGTAAGAATGCCAGATGTTTGACCTTTCTGAAAATTTAAATTATTAGTCGAAATTATGAGTACTTTTCACGATGCGAGAATTTAAAAACCAAAAATCGTTTTCTTGAGCAAAAAGTGACTTTTGTTTTAAAATCTTTAAAAAATATTAGAAATCGAAATTCAGATTTGAAATTGATATATTTTTACTCGAAATTCTCTGCTCTTTCCGATGGTGTAATTTGTTTTTTTCTACGATGTCTGGATCGTGGAGAAAAAAGGGCAAAAAGGGCAAAAAACGGTCGAAATCGCATAAAACATTAAATAAATAAAAAAATAATTAGAATTTTAAAAATCGGTTTTCACGTGTCCCCTTCCCTCCCCCCCGGGTCTCCGATTGCCAAATTTCGTAGCTCTCCGACGCGCGGTCGCGAAACGTATAGTGTATAAGACAGACACACAGACACACAGACATTGCCTTTTATTATATAGACTAGCCGCCTTTGGCGACCAGCCTGTTCGCTACCCTTGAAAATTCTGACCGTGGCAAACTCGTTGGCGCGACCTACCAGAAAGGTGTAAGGTAACTGCTTGGAAGGCCAGGAAGTGCCACACAATTTAGACCGGAACCCAATGGGGGAGGCATCCAAAGAGACCGTACCCTCCTTCCCCTACCACAAACCTCTCGGAAGGACTTGCAGTCCCACACGTTTAACGTGATCGTACTCCGCGTGAACACGGCTGCAGTTTTGGCAATGGCGGGAATCGAACCCGGGCCTACCGAGTGAAATTCCCGCTCGCTGACCACTGGGCTACCGTGCCATCCGCGACAATCTCCATAACTTTATTTTTATTCGGCAATTTTGGGAATCGAACCCGGGCCTACCAAGTGCAAATCCCGCGCACTAACCACTGGGGTACTTCACCCTCCGCGATATTCTTCATAACTTTCTTTTTATTCACCCAATTTAGACCGGAACCAAGTGGGAGAAGCATCCACAGGGACCGTACCCTTCTTCCCCTACCACCAACCTCTCGGAAGGACTTACAGACCCACATGTTTAACGTGATCGTACTCCGCGTAAACACGGCGGCAATTTTGGGAATCGAACCCGGGCCTACCGAGTGCAATTTCCGCGCGCTAACCATTGGGCTACTTTGCCCTACGCGACAATCTCCATAACTTTCTTTTTATTCATCCAATTTAGACCGTACCCTCCTTCCCCTACCACCAACTTCTCGGAAGGACTCACGGACCCACATGTTTAACGTGCTCGTACTCCGCGTAAACACGGCGGCAATTTTGGGAATCGAACCCGGGCCTGGTAACTGGTTGGACTGCCAGGATGTGCCACCCAATTTAGACCGGAACCCAGTGGGGGAGGCATCCACAGGGAACGTACCCTCCTTCCCCTACCACCAACCTCTCGGAAAAACATACGGACCCATATGTTTAACGTGATCGTACTCCATGTCAGTGGCGGAAATCGAACCCGGGCCTACCGAGTGCAATTCTCGCGCGCTAACTTCCCGCGCGCTAATTTAAATTTATAACGACCATATGCTAGGCTCTTAATTCCACCATCCTCGTTCCATCGTTCCATCATTTAAAATAGCCATAAAATTAAAATATCCATTTAAAATATCTATAAATTAAAATATCCGTAAATTAAAATATCCATTTAAAATAAAAAAATCAACCATATCGTTCCAACAATCCATAAATATAATAATTTCAAATACATCACCACAATTCAAACCACCATAATTCAATCATTTAAATTATTTAAAATATCCATTTAAAAATATCCATTTAAAATATCATATAAATATAATAATTTCGCCCGATGTATACAACACTTATGCTCGTAATTCAGTTAAAACCGAAAGCGCGGTCTCCATGGAGACGGGGAAGAAACTAATGCGGATGGGGGGAAAATGCAGTTGAGGAACTGAGCCGGTAGCCGACAAATTTAAAATCATGGCGTCTTTAAAATTGCCATCCTGAAGGCAATTTTCATTATTTCTGGACCAGATTGGACTTGTAAGAATGCCAGATGTTTGACCTTTCTGAAAATTTAAATTATTAGTCGAAATTATGAGTACTTTTCACGATGCGAGAATTTAAAAACCAAAAATCGTTTTCTTGAGCAAAAAGTGACTTTTGTTTTAAAATCTTTAAAAAATATTAGAAATCGAAATTCAGATTTGAAATTGATATATTTTTACTCGAAATTCTCTGCTCTTTCCGATGGTGTAATTTGTTTTTTTCTACGATGTCTGGATCGTGGAGAAAAAAGGGCAAAAAGGGCAAAAAACGGTCGAAATCGCATAAAACATTAAATAAATAAAAAAATAATTAGAATTTTAAAAATCGGTTTTCACGTGTCCCCTTCCCTCCCCCCCGGGTCTCCGATTGCCAAATTTCGTAGCTCTCCGACGCGCGGTCGCGAAACGTATAGTGTATAAGACAGACACACAGACACACAGACATTGCCTTTTATTATATAGACTAGCCGCCTTTGGCGACCAGCCTGTTCGCTACCCTTGAAAATTCTGACCGTGGCAAACTCGTTGGCGCGACCTACCAGAAAGGTGTAAGGTAACTGCTTGGAAGGCCAGGAAGTGCCACACAATTTAGACCGGAACCCAATGGGGGAGGCATCCAAAGAGACCGTACCCTCCTTCCCCTACCACAAACCTCTCGGAAGGACTTGCAGTCCCACACGTTTAACGTGATCGTACTCCGCGTGAACACGGCTGCAGTTTTGGCAATGGCGGGAATCGAACCCGGGCCTACCGAGTGAAATTCCCGCTCGCTGACCACTGGGCTACCGTGCCATCCGCGACAATCTCCATAACTTTATTTTTATTCGGCAATTTTGGGAATCGAACCCGGGCCTACCAAGTGCAAATCCCGCGCACTAACCACTGGGGTACTTCACCCTCCGCGATATTCTTCATAACTTTCTTTTTATTCACCCAATTTAGACCGGAACCAAGTGGGAGAAGCATCCACAGGGACCGTACCCTTCTTCCCCTACCACCAACCTCTCGGAAGGACTTACAGACCCACATGTTTAACGTGATCGTACTCCGCGTAAACACGGCGGCAATTTTGGGAATCGAACCCGGGCCTACCGAGTGCAATTTCCGCGCGCTAACCATTGGGCTACTTTGCCCTACGCGACAATCTCCATAACTTTCTTTTTATTCATCCAATTTAGACCGTACCCTCCTTCCCCTACCACCAACTTCTCGGAAGGACTCACGGACCCACATGTTTAACGTGCTCGTACTCCGCGTAAACACGGCGGCAATTTTGGGAATCGAACCCGGGCCTGGTAACTGGTTGGACTGCCAGGATGTGCCACCCAATTTAGACCGGAACCCAGTGGGGGAGGCATCCACAGGGAACGTACCCTCCTTCCCCTACCACCAACCTCTCGGAAAAACATACGGACCCATATGTTTAACGTGATCGTACTCCATGTCAGTGGCGGAAATCGAACCCGGGCCTACCGCGTGCAATTCCCGCGCGCTAACCACTGGGCTACTTCGCCCTCCGCGACAATCTCCATAACTTTCTTTTTATTCACCCAATTTAGACCGTACCCTCCTTCCCCTACCACCAACCTCTCGGAAGGACTCACGAACCCACATGTTTAACGTGATCGTACTCTGCGTGAACGTGGCGTAAGTTTTGGCAGTGGCGGGAATCGAACCCGGGCCTACTGAGTGCAATTGCCGCGCGCTAACCACTGGGCTGCCGCGCCCTCCGCGACAATCTCCATAACTTTCTACATATTCACCCAATTTAGACGGGAACCCAGTGGGGGAGGCATCCACAGGGGCCGTATCCTCCTTCCCCTACCACCAACCTCTCGGAAGGACTTACGGACCCACATATTTAACGTGATCGTATTCCACGTAAACACGGCGGCAGTTTTGGCAGTGGCGGGAATCGAACCCGGGCCTACCGCTAACTTCCCGCGCGCTAATTTGCAATTTAAAATGACCATATGCTTAATTCCATCATCCTCATTCCATTGTTTCATTGTTCCATCATTTAAAATTTCCATAAAATTAAAATATCCAAAAGTTAAAATATACATTTAAAAAATCCAGATCGTCCCATCATTTAAAATATAAATATAATAATTTATATAGAGCAAAGGCGCTCTATTCAGAACCGTGACGTCACCTCCACCTTGACGTCCCCACCCACCACCTTCCCTGCTTCAGCGGGGGAGAAACGAAGCGTCACGCCGAGCGGAACGGCGAGAAATTTAAAATCATGACGTCTTTAAAATTGCGATCCTGAAGGCAATTTTCATTATTTCTGGACCAGATTAGACTTGTAAGAATGCCAGATGTTTGACCTTTCTGAAAATGTAAATTATTAGTCGAAATTATGAGTACTTTTCACGATGCGAGAATTTAAAAACCAAAAATCGTTTTCTTGAGCAAAAAGTGACTTTTGTTTTAAAATCTTTAAAAAATATTAGAAATCGAAATTCAGATTTGAAATTGATATATTTTTACTCGAAATTCTCTGCTCTTTCCGATGGTGTAATTTGTTTTTTTTCTACGATGTCTGGATCGTGGAGAAAAAAGGGCAAAAAGGGCAAAAAACGGTCGAAATCGCATAAAACATTAAATAAATAAAAAAATAATTAGAATTTTAAAAATCGGTTTTCACGTGTCCCCTTCCCTCCCCCCCGGGTCTCCGATTGCCAAATTTCGTAGCTCTCCGACGCGCGGTCGCGAAACGTATAGTGTATAAGACAGACACACAGACATTGCCTTTTATTATATAGACTAGCCGCCTTTGGCGACCAGCCTGTTCGCTACCCTTGAAAATTCTGACCGTGGCAAACTCGTTGGCGCGACCTACCAGAAAGGTGTAAGGTAACTGCTTGGAAGGCCAGGAAGTGCCACACAATTTAGACCGGAACCCAATGGGGGAGGCATCCAAAGAGACCGTACCCTCCTTCCCCTACCACAAACCTCTCGGAAGGACTTGCAGTCCCACACGTTTAACGTGATCGTACTCCGCGTGAACACGGCTGCAGTTTTGGCAATGGCGGGAATCGAACCCGGGCCTACCGAGTGAAATTCCCGCTCGCTGACCACTGGGCTACCGTGCCATCCGCGACAATCTCCATAACTTTATTTTTATTCGGCAATTTTGGGAATCGAACCCGGGCCTACCAAGTGCAAATCCCGCGCACTAACCACTGGGGTACTTCACCCTCCGCGATATTCTTCATAACTTTCTTTTTATTCACCCAATTTAGACCGGAACCAAGTGGGAGAAGCATCCACAGGGACCGTACCCTTCTTCCCCTACCACCAACCTCTCGGAAGGACTTACAGACCCACATGTTTAACGTGATCGTACTCCGCGTAAACACGGCGGCAATTTTGGGAATCGAACCCGGGCCTACCGAGTGCAATTTCCGCGCGCTAACCATTGGGCTACTTTGCCCTACGCGACAATCTCCATAACTTTCTTTTTATTCATCCAATTTAGACCGTACCCTCCTTCCCCTACCACCAACTTCTCGGAAGGACTCACGGACCCACATGTTTAACGTGCTCGTACTCCGCGTAAACACGGCGGCAATTTTGGGAATCGAACCCGGGCCTGGTAACTGGTTGGACTGCCAGGATGTGCCACCCAATTTAGACCGGAACCCAGTGGGGGAGGCATCCACAGGGAACGTACCCTCCTTCCCCTACCACCAACCTCTCGGAAAAACATACGGACCCATATGTTTAACGTGATCGTACTCCATGTCAGTGGCGGAAATCGAACCCGGGCCTACCGCGTGCAATTCCCGCGCGCTAACCACTGGGCTACTTCGCCCTCCGCGACAATCTCCATAACTTTCTTTTTATTCACCCAATTTAGACCGTACCCTCCTTCCCCTACCACCAACCTCTCGGAAGGACTCACGAACCCACATGTTTAACGTGATCGTACTCTGCGTGAACGTGGCGTAAGTTTTGGCAGTGGCGGGAATCGAACCCGGGCCTACTGAGTGCAATTGCCGCGCGCTAACCACTGGGCTGCCGCGCCCTCCGCGACAATCTCCATAACTTTCTACATATTCACCCAATTTAGACGGGAACCCAGTGGGGGAGGCATCCACAGGGGCCGTATCCTCCTTCCCCTACCACCAACCTCTCGGAAGGACTTACGGACCCACATATTTAACGTGATCGTATTCCACGTAAACACGGCGGCAGTTTTGGCAGTGGCGGGAATCGAACCCGGGCCTACCGCTAACTTCCCGCGCGCTAATTTGCAATTTAAAATGACCATATGCTTAATTCCATCATCCTCATTCCATTGTTTCATTGTTCCATCATTTAAAATTTCCATAAAATTAAAATATCCAAAAGTTAAAATATACATTTAAAAAATCCAGATCGTCCCATCATTTAAAATATAAATATAATAATTTATATAGAGCAAAGGCGCTCTATTCAGAACCGTGACGTCACCTCCACCTTGACGTCCCCACCCACCACCTTCCCTGCTTCAGCGGGGGAGAAACGAAGCGTCACGCCGAGCGGAACGGCGAGAAATTTAAAATCATGACGTCTTTAAAATTGCGATCCTGAAGGCAATTTTCATTATTTCTGGACCAGTTTAGACTTGTAAGAATGCCAGATGTTTGACCTTTCTGAAAATGTAAATTATTAGTCGAAATTATGAGTACTTTTCACGATGCGAGAATTTAAAAACCAAAAATCGTTTTCTTGAGCAAAAAGTGACTTTTGTTTTAAAATCTTTAAAAAATATTAGAAATCGAAATTCAGATTTGAAATTGATATATTTTTACTCGAAATTCTCTGCTCTTTCCGATGGTGTAATTTGTTTTTTTCTACGATGTCTGGATCGTGGAGAAAAAAGGGCAAAAAGGGCAAAAAACGGTCGAAATCGCATAAAACATTAAATAAATAAAAAAATAATTAGAATTTTAAAAATCGGTTTTCACGTGTCCCCTTCCCTCCCCCCCGGGTCTCCGATTGCCAAATTTCGTAGCTCTCCGACGCGCGGTCGCGAAACGTATAGTGTATAAGACAGACACACAGACACACAGACATTGCCTTTTATTATATAGACTAGCCGCCTTTGGCGACCAGCCTGTTCGCTACCCTTGAAAATTCTGACCGTGGCAAACTCGTTGGCGCGACCTACCAGAAAGGTGTAAGGTAACTGCTTGGAAGGCCAGGAAGTGCCACACAATTTAGACCGGAACCCAATGGGGGAGGCATCCAAAGAGACCGTACCCTCCTTCCCCTACCACAAACCTCTCGGAAGGACTTGCAGTCCCACACGTTTAACGTGATCGTACTCCGCGTGAACACGGCTGCAGTTTTGGCAATGGCGGGAATCGAACCCGGGCCTACCGAGTGAAATTCCCGCTCGCTGACCACTGGGCTACCGTGCCATCCGCGACAATCTCCATAACTTTATTTTTATTCGGCAATTTTGGGAATCGAACCCGGGCCTACCAAGTGCAAATCCCGCGCACTAACCACTGGGGTACTTCACCCTCCGCGATATTCTTCATAACTTTCTTTTTATTCACCCAATTTAGACCGGAACCAAGTGGGAGAAGCATCCACAGGGACCGTACCCTTCTTCCCCTACCACCAACCTCTCGGAAGGACTTACAGACCCACATGTTTAACGTGATCGTACTCCGCGTAAACACGGCGGCAATTTTGGGAATCGAACCCGGGCCTACCGAGTGCAATTTCCGCGCGCTAACCATTGGGCTACTTTGCCCTACGCGACAATCTCCATAACTTTCTTTTTATTCATCCAATTTAGACCGTACCCTCCTTCCCCTACCACCAACTTCTCGGAAGGACTCACGGACCCACATGTTTAACGTGCTCGTACTCCGCGTAAACACGGCGGCAATTTTGGGAATCGAACCCGGGCCTGGTAACTGGTTGGACTGCCAGGATGTGCCACCCAATTTAGACCGGAACCCAGTGGGGGAGGCATCCACAGGGAACGTACCCTCCTTCCCCTACCACCAACCTCTCGGAAAAACATACGGACCCATATGTTTAACGTGATCGTACTCCATGTCAGTGGCGGAAATCGAACCCGGGCCTACCGCGTGCAATTCCCGCGCGCTAACCACTGGGCTACTTCGCCCTCCGCGACAATCTCCATAACTTTCTTTTTATTCACCCAATTTAGACCGTACCCTCCTTCCCCTACCACCAACCTCTCGGAAGGACTCACGAACCCACATGTTTAACGTGATCGTACTCTGCGTGAACGTGGCGTAAGTTTTGGCAGTGGCGGGAATCGAACCCGGGCCTACTGAGTGCAATTGCCGCGCGCTAACCACTGGGCTGCCGCGCCCTCCGCGACAATCTCCATAACTTTCTACATATTCACCCAATTTAGACGGGAACCCAGTGGGGGAGGCATCCACAGGGGCCGTATCCTCCTTCCCCTACCACCAACCTCTCGGAAGGACTTACGGACCCACATATTTAACGTGATCGTATTCCACGTAAACACGGCGGCAGTTTTGGCAGTGGCGGGAATCGAACCCGGGCCTACCGCTAACTTCCCGCGCGCTAATTTGCAATTTAAAATGACCATATGCTTAATTCCATCATCCTCATTCCATTGTTTCATTGTTCCATCATTTAAAATTTCCATAAAATTAAAATATCCAAAAGTTAAAATATACATTTAAAAAATCCAGATCGTCCCATCATTTAAAATATAAATATAATAATTTATATAGAGCAAAGGCGCTCTATTCAGAACCGTGACGTCACCTCCACCTTGACGTCCCCACCCACCACCTTCCCTGCTTCAGCGGGGGAGAAACGAAGCGTCACGCCGAGCGGAACGGCGAGAAATTTAAAATCATGACGTCTTTAAAATTGCGATCCTGAAGGCAATTTTCATTATTTCTGGACCAGTTTAGACTTGTAAGAATGCCAGATGTTTGACCTTTCTGAAAATGTAAATTATTAGTCGAAATTATGAGTACTTTTCACGATGCGAGAATTTAAAAACCAAAAATCGTTTTCTTGAGCAAAAAGTGACTTTTGTTTTAAAATCTTTAAAAAATATTAGAAATCGAAATTCAGATTTGAAATTGATATATTTTTACTCGAAATTCTCTGCTCTTTCCGATGGTGTAATTTGTTTTTTTCTACGATGTCTGGATCGTGGAGAAAAAAGGGCAAAAAGGGCAAAAAACGGTCGAAATCGCATAAAACATTAAATAAATAAAAAAATAATTAGAATTTTAAAAATCGGTTTTCACGTGTCCCCTTCCCTCCCCCCCGGGTCTCCGATTGCCAAATTTCGTAGCTCTCCGACGCGCGGTCGCGAAACGTATAGTGTATAAGACAGACACACAGACACACAGACATTGCCTTTTATTATATAGACTAGCCGCCTTTGGCGACCAGCCTGTTCGCTACCCTTGAAAATTCTGACCGTGGCAAACTCGTTGGCGCGACCTACCAGAAAGGTGTAAGGTAACTGCTTGGAAGGCCAGGAAGTGCCACACAATTTAGACCGGAACCCAATGGGGGAGGCATCCAAAGAGACCGTACCCTCCTTCCCCTACCACAAACCTCTCGGAAGGACTTGCAGTCCCACACGTTTAACGTGATCGTACTCCGCGTGAACACGGCTGCAGTTTTGGCAATGGCGGGAATCGAACCCGGGCCTACCGAGTGAAATTCCCGCTCGCTGACCACTGGGCTACCGTGCCATCCGCGACAATCTCCATAACTTTATTTTTATTCGGCAATTTTGGGAATCGAACCCGGGCCTACCAAGTGCAAATCCCGCGCACTAACCACTGGGGTACTTCACCCTCCGCGATATTCTTCATAACTTTCTTTTTATTCACCCAATTTAGACCGGAACCAAGTGGGAGAAGCATCCACAGGGACCGTACCCTTCTTCCCCTACCACCAACCTCTCGGAAGGACTTACAGACCCACATGTTTAACGTGATCGTACTCCGCGTAAACACGGCGGCAATTTTGGGAATCGAACCCGGGCCTACCGAGTGCAATTTCCGCGCGCTAACCATTGGGCTACTTTGCCCTACGCGACAATCTCCATAACTTTCTTTTTATTCATCCAATTTAGACCGTACCCTCCTTCCCCTACCACCAACTTCTCGGAAGGACTCACGGACCCACATGTTTAACGTGCTCGTACTCCGCGTAAACACGGCGGCAATTTTGGGAATTGAACCCGGGCCTGGTAACTGGTTGGACTGCCAGGATGTGCCACCCAATTTAGACCGGAACCCAGTGGGGGAGGCATCCACAGGGAACGTACCCTCCTTCCCCTACCACCAACCTCTCGGAAAAACATACGGACCCATATGTTTAACGTGATCGTACTCCATGTCAGTGGCGGAAATCGAACCCGGGCCTACCGCGTGCAATTCCCGCGCGCTAACCACTGGGCTACTTCGCCCTCCGCGACAATCTCCATAACTTTCTTTTTATTCACCCAATTTAGACCGTACCCTCCTTCCCCTACCACCAACCTCTCGGAAGGACTCACGAACCCACATGTTTAACGTGATCGTACTCTGCGTGAACGTGGCGTAAGTTTTGGCAGTGGCGGGAATCGAACCCGGGCCTACTGAGTGCAATTGCCGCGCGCTAACCACTGGGCTGCCGCGCCCTCCGCGACAATCTCCATAACTTTCTACATATTCACCCAATTTAGACGGGAACCCAGTGGGGGAGGCATCCACAGGGGCCGTATCCTCCTTCCCCTACCACCAACCTCTCGGAAGGACTTACGGACCCACATATTTAACGTGATCGTATTCCACGTAAACACGGCGGCAGTTTTGGCAGTGGCGGGAATCGAACCCGGGCCTACCGCTAACTTCCCGCGCGCTAATTTGCAATTTAAAATGACCATATGCTTAATTCCATCATCCTCATTCCATTGTTTCATTGTTCCATCATTTAAAATTTCCATAAAATTAAAATATCCAAAAGTTAAAATATACATTTAAAAAATCCAGATCGTCCCATCATTTAAAATATAAATATAATAATTTATATAGAGCAAAGGCGCTCTATTCAGAACCGTGACGTCACCTCCACCTTGACGTCCCCACCCACCACCTTCCCTGCTTCAGCGGGGGAGAAACGAAGCGTCACGCCGAGCGGAACGGCGAGAAATTTAAAATCATGACGTCTTTAAAATTGCGATCCTGAAGGCAATTTTCATTATTTCTGGACCAGATTAGACTTGTAAGAATGCCAGATGTTTGACCTTTCTGAAAATGTAAATTATTAGTCGAAATTATGAGTACTTTTCACGATGCGAGAATTTAAAAACCAAAAATCGTTTTCTTGAGCAAAAAGTGACTTTTGTTTTAAAATCTTTAAAAAATATTAGAAATCGAAATTCAGATTTGAAATTGATATATTTTTACTCGAAATTCTCTGCTCTTTCCGATGGTGTAATTTGTTTTTTTCTACGATGTCTGGATCGTGGAGAAAAAAGGGCAAAAAGGGCAAAAAACGGTCGAAATCGCATAAAACATTAAATAAATAAAAAAATAATTAGAATTTTAAAAATCGGTTTTCACGTGTCCCCTTCCCTCCCCCCCCGGGTCTCCGATTGCCAAATTTCGTAGCTCTCCGACGCGCGGTCGCGAAACGTATAGTGTATAAGACAGACACACAGACACACAGACATTGCCTTTTATTATATAGACTAGCCGCCTTTGGCGACCAGCCTGTTCGCTACCCTTGAAAATTCTGACCGTGGCAAACTCGTTGGCGCGACCTACCAGAAAGGTGTAAGGTAACTGCTTGGAAGGCCAGGAAGTGCCACACAATTTAGACCGGAACCCAATGGGGGAGGCATCCAAAGAGACCGTACCCTCCTTCCCCTACCACAAACCTCTCGGAAGGACTTGCAGTCCCACACGTTTAACGTGATCGTACTCCGCGTGAACACGGCTGCAGTTTTGGCAATGGCGGGAATCGAACCCGGGCCTACCGAGTGAAATTCCCGCTCGCTGACCACTGGGCTACCGTGCCATCCGCGACAATCTCCATAACTTTATTTTTATTCGGCAATTTTGGGAATCGAACCCGGGCCTACCAAGTGCAAATCCCGCGCACTAACCACTGGGGTACTTCACCCTCCGCGATATTCTTCATAACTTTCTTTTTATTCACCCAATTTAGACCGGAACCAAGTGGGAGAAGCATCCACAGGGACCGTACCCTTCTTCCCCTACCACCAACCTCTCGGAAGGACTTACAGACCCACATGTTTAACGTGATCGTACTCCGCGTAAACACGGCGGCAATTTTGGGAATCGAACCCGGGCCTACCGAGTGCAATTTCCGCGCGCTAACCATTGGGCTACTTTGCCCTACGCGACAATCTCCATAACTTTCTTTTTATTCATCCAATTTAGACCGTACCCTCCTTCCCCTACCACCAACTTCTCGGAAGGACTCACGGACCCACATGTTTAACGTGCTCGTACTCCGCGTAAACACGGCGGCAATTTTGGGAATCGAACCCGGGCCTGGTAACTGGTTGGACTGCCAGGATGTGCCACCCAATTTAGACCGGAACCCAGTGGGGGAGGCATCCACAGGGAACGTACCCTCCTTCCCCTACCACCAACCTCTCGGAAAAACATACGGACCCATATGTTTAACGTGATCGTACTCCATGTCAGTGGCGGAAATCGAACCCGGGCCTACCGCGTGCAATTCCCGCGCGCTAACCACTGGGCTTCTTCGCCCTCCGCGACAATCTCCATAACTTTCTTTTTATTCACCCAATTTAGACCGTACCCTCCTTCCCCTACCACCAACCTCTCGGAAGGACTCACGAACCCACATGTTTAACGTGATCGTACTCTGCGTGAACGTGGCGTAAGTTTTGGCAGTGGCGGGAATCGAACCCGGGCCTACTGAGTGCAATTGCCGCGCGCTAACCACTGGGCTGCCGCGCCCTCCGCGACAATCTCCATAACTTTCTACATATTCACCCAATTTAGACGGGAACCCAGTGGGGGAGGCATCCACAGGGGCCGTATCCTCCTTCCCCTACCACCAACCTCTCGGAAGGACTTACGGACCCACATATTTAACGTGATCGTATTCCACGTAAACACGGCGGCAGTTTTGGCAGTGGCGGGAATCGAACCCGGGCCTACCGCTAACTTCCCGCGCGCTAATTTGCAATTTAAAATGACCATATGCTTAATTCCATCATCCTCATTCCATTGTTTCATTGTTCCATCATTTAAAATTTCCATAAAATTAAAATATCCAAAAGTTAAAATATACATTTAAAAAATCCAGATCGTCCCATCATTTAAAATATAAATATAATAATTTATATAGAGCAAAGGCGCTCTATTCAGAACCGTGACGTCACCTCCACCTTGACGTCCCCACCCACCACCTTCCCTGCTTCAGCGGGGGAGAAACGAAGCGTCACGCCGAGCGGAACGGCGAGAAATTTAAAATCATGACGTCTTTAAAATTGCGATCCTGAAGGCAATTTTCATTATTTCTGGACCAGATTAGACTTGTAAGAATGCCAGATGTTTGACCTTTCTGAAAATGTAAATTATTAGTCGAAATTATGAGTACTTTTCACGATGCGAGAATTTAAAAACCAAAAATCGTTTTCTTGAGCAAAAAGTGACTTTTGTTTTAAAATCTTTAAAAAATATTAGAAATCGAAATTCAGATTTGAAATTGATATATTTTTACTCGAAATTCTCTGCTCTTTCCGATGGTGTAATTTGTTTTTTTCTACGATGTCTGGATCATGGAGAAAAAAGGGCAAAAAGGGCAAAAAACGGTCGAAATCGCATAAAACATTAAATAAATAAAAAAATAATTAAAATTTTAAAAATCGGTTTTCACGTGTCCCCTTCCCTCCCCCCCGGGTCTCCGATTGCCAAATTTCGTAGCTCTCCGACGCGCGGTCGCGAAACGTATAGTGTATAAGACAGACACACAGACACACAGACATTGCCTTTTATTATATAGACTAGCCGCCTTTGGCGACCAGCCTGTTCGCTACCCTTGAAAATTCTGACCGTGGCAAACTCGTTGGCGCGACCTACCAGAAAGGTGTAAGGTAACTGCTTGGAAGGCCAGGAAGTGCCACACAATTTAGACCGGAACCCAATGGGGGAGGCATCCAAAGAGACCGTACCCTCCTTCCCCTACCACAAACCTCTCGGAAGGACTTGCAAGTAGTGTGTGAATGAGAGAGCTGGACCACAGCCATAAACCCCCCATTAAAACCACACCCACTTTTAGAAATGTAATGGCTCTATTTTATCCACACCATTGTGATTACACAATGGTGTGAAACCCCCCATTAAAACCACACCCACTTTTAGAATGGAATGGCTCTATATCACCCATAAAAAAACCCACCCACTTTTAAAAACAATGGTGTGAAACCTCCCATTAAATCCACACCCACTTTTAGAACGTAATGGTCCTATTTCACACCATTAAAATTTCCACCCACTTTTAAAAACAATGGCTCGTAAACCCCCCATAAAAACCGGACCCACTTTTAGAACGTAATGGCCCAATATCACCCACACAAATTCGACTATACAATGGCTCTCAGACCTCCATTGAATCCCACCCACTTTTAGAAATGTAATGGCTGTATTTTACCATTAAAATTACCACCCACTCTTAAAAATAATGGCTCACAAAACCCCATAAAACCCGAACCCACTTTTAGAATCCAAAGGTTATTTCTTATCCATAAAAATCTACAACCCCTCTTAAAACGATGGTATCGAAACCCCATTAAAACTACACCCCTTCTAGAAAAGTGATGGCTCTATTTCAACCATACAAATTAAACAAATCAATGGTATCAAAATCATCCATTAGCAAGGTTCTAGCGCAAGCACCTCCCGAGAAAGTGATGGCTCTATTTCGACCACACCAATTTTCCGGAGCGAGCAAGCGAAAAGTCGTTGGGAGGGAAGGTACCCCCTTCGGCGAGCACCCCCTTTTAAATGAAATAGGGCCTCAGAAGAGGACGGTTACATGGAGTACTTTAGATGTGATATAGACACTATTAAAGAGGCATTCAGAACAGAAGAATGTGTCCTTCGAACTGAGGACCATTAATTATCTTTTAATAGTTCGAAAACTGTTAAAAGATTATGATCGCCTACTCCTTTATCGCATAGTGACCGTGAGCCAAGGTATGGACACCATCTTCCAATATATGACGTTTGTCATCTTTTCCTGATAGGGCAATCTTATTGACTTGTATGGAATGAATCTCATGCTTTGTGCTCCTGATGAGATTCATGGTTCTATGCTGTACTTCTTGCTTGAATAGGCAGTTCTTGTAGTCCTCGAAGGATATCCTGTTTTTCACGACACATTTCTTTACTCCTTTCGACTTTTTCACCAGGTCAACCTCAGTTTTACAGGCATACATCTTAGATCTTAAGCCAACGAACTCTTCTAAGATCTTCCCTGCATTTTCATCCTTCATCTTCCCCAAGACCTTTTTATTTACTCGGGGCATACCATACCTATTGTTTTCTGGATAATCTGATGTGTCAAAGTAGTCAATCAATCCTTTCATATCCTCATAAAAGTCCTCGGTCTGTATGTCATAGATGTAACTGTCAGTGTCCATGTACAATAGCTTGATATCGCCCCCGTATTTAGGCTTCATAAGATTATAATGGAAGTCATACATCAGATGCTTCGATAGATCTAATATACTCATGCCGACGTATATTGGCTTATTAAAAATCACTTTCGTCTTGTTCATATGCACGGCGGCTAATCTTTCGTCAAAAATGGTCCTTCCCTTGAAGTTGGGCTTAGCAACTAGCTTCTCCGCTTTCTGGGGATCGCATACTAGCCTAATATCGAGTCGCTTCCTGATATTTTCCATCGTCTTGCCAAAGACCGAGTTGTTCATAAGTTTGAAGAAGTCTTTCTCAAAGTCGTTGGTTGCCTTGGTCCTCATATCAGTGTTCAGGTCTATGTACCTCTTCAACCAGGGAGACTGCTGAAACTCCAACACTTTGTGCACCTTTTTGAGCTTCACCCCCAACTGCAACAGTTGCTTCAAAACCCTGTAATGAACCACATAATGCTCTTTGTCATAGAGGGTCGTCAGTAGTTTTGGCTGTTTTGAGCCATCGGGCATCCTGCTCTCAGGTGCTAGAGGTATGTCTGAATGGAGGTTGTGCAGATGGGTCGGGTACTGTAGGTCGCAATCTACGATGTATCCTTTGTCTGAGTCATCCTCTACTTGGGTCACATCTGACACAGTGCTCCACTCGAAGCCACCATGCGGTAGGTATTGACTCATGGCCCATCCGTAGAGGTTGTTGGCGTCAAGGTACATCAGGTAGTTAGACTTCTTGTTCTCGTCATAGTCCCTCATGTACTTGTTGTTCGCCCTCCCATATCGGTTACAGCACTGAGAGATGCCTCCTCTGGTCCCCTTTTCTAGCATGAGTATCATGTCATAGTCTGTCAACAGCTCTAGCTCAACCTCTGTGGTTTTGAGCATGGCGTCCCACGAGAGTCCGGGTGCAGTGAAGTACCATGCAGGATCCAACTTATAGGTCTTTAGACAGACATCTCTAAAGTGTTCCATGATGTCGGCTAGGATGAGTACATCAGTCTTCACATACAAATCGGAATATTCACCCAATGTCTTAATGTTGAAGGCCTTCCATACCCTTTTAGCGTGCTCGTAGTCCTCATCCTTTATGTGTGACTCATTCAATTGGTTGTAAAAGTCTTCTTTTGGGGGCAGCTTGGTTTCTTCGCATTTGTCCCACGAGTCCATGTAATCGTATGGATAGACGCCTTTTCGGGTGACGAGGTCCAGTTTGTCCTTGGGGAAGTACTTGGCTGTCTCCCTGAACTCCTTTACGTTCTTCGCAAGACTGTCGAGGCTAGCGGCCATGAACTTGAATGAGTCGACAAACCTCAACTTTATACCAGGTACCTTTACTTTCTTCCCATCGCCTACTTCTACAGTTTTTGCCCCGACCTCCTTACTGAAGGAAATGTACCTCTCCTCGTTGTTCGGGATGACGTCGATATCACCTTGGTCTCTACCGAGCTCCTTTATGAAGAGATGGGCGTCGTAGCCAGATAAGTTGTGGATAAACACTGGAATGAACGAAGGCTCTTGGTACTTTAGGTTGCAAAGGTTGTGAGCAGGTCCTCTGTAGTTCGATTCACATTTCGCCGGATTGAGAAGATGGTCATGATCTCTAACTTTTCGGAAGTCTGGTTTATCCTTGGGTGAATAGGGTGAAGGTTTCTTCCTGATATCTTCGTCACAGATGTGGCAAACATGGGTCCTTTGGAAATGCTCTTCATCTTCGGTGGTCATTTTGATGGGTTGCTTCTTATCATAAATGTTCTTTATCGCTAGCGCCTCAGTCTTCACTGTATCAAAGAACAGCTTGGTGGCATTGGGTCCTCTGTATGTGATTGGTGCCTTATAGTCTGCGTGTTTATATTTGATGTAGACAGTGAAGCTCATAGGTTCATGCTTTTGATATTTATGTAAGAATGAGCTGTCTTTTGTAGGGCAGCAGGTGTTTATCTTGTTTGTCAAGCACTCAAAGTCTCCATACATCACAAAGGGTAATCGTAAAGACCTTTGATAGTTTTTGAACCGCAGAGATTCGTTCTCCTCGGGCATTACAATCTTTACTGGTGTATTCTTCCTACAATCCGTTTCATGAGCTTGGAGGTCCTCTTCGGAGTAATAATACAGCAGGCATCTCTCACAGGTGAATATCTTTCCGTTGTGTTTAGTCACTTGTCCGCTTATCAATTTGGAGAGGTCTTTTATCCAACAGTAATGACTGTTTCCTTCCTTATTCTTTATGTACAGCAAATTGATGTGTTTGTCTTCCTTATTTTTAGTGATTCTCAATGGGTAAATATCATTACCTTCGTATGAATATATGTTCACCGATATGTTATTCAACTTTTCGAACCTGTTAAATACTCTATCTTCCATCTTCACTGGAAACTCGATACCTTCGAAATTTAGCTCATTATCATATGGCTTATATTTAGAGACTCTATCTACGTGATTATCAGCTGGATAAATAGCGGACAGTATCGCCCACTTAAAGCACTCGTTATCATTTTCATTTTTCACGTTAATGACTGCCTTTTTATCTTTAATTCTTTTCGGTAAATCAATGTAGGATGATCCTCTCAGTGGGTTGTATTTATTGATCCTCACCTCAAGGTTTTTAATTCTAACAAGCGTCCATCCCGAACCCTTTGCAACAAACTCCTCCATTTCTGTCAATAATTTTTGGATAACCGATCTGTAATAAGCTACCAAATCAGTTGATTCTAAGATGACTGCGTTTTCTGTTTTGAAGTTTTTCTCCATTTCTATAATAGCATCGTCTTTACCCTTTTGATAGTCACAGAGGAATTCGAAATTAACCTTCAAACCATGCAGCCTCTTTATGTGTTTAGTGATGAGTCCCCGGACTAGTGACGCCACATCGTTCAAAAAGTCTTCGGGAAGCATCAGGTTGTGTTCATTTTGGATGTCGTACGTCTTCAAGCGAGATTCAAAGGCTGTATTAACTTTGTGGAGGGTGTAGAGCCTTCTCTCTCGCGTATCTAAAAACAGGTCTGAATCAAACCCGAAATGACGGTTGAACAATACGCTTTCTATGTATGCTATGATGTCTGCCCTCCTTCCTAACCTGGAATAGCCTCTAATGCCATGCGTTCGACAAAATTCCCGTAGTTGGGGGAGAGTCATGTGATGTAGTCGATGCTCCACCCTTCCACACTCTGGGAGAGCGGTTGCCTTCTTTGGTTTATAGTTTAGGTGCCCTTTAGATTGTAGGTGCTTATTCATGCTTGATCCCTTAAATAACTTACCGCAACACCTGATCTTACGCACTCTGTTCTTCTTTGGCTTGCTAAACAAGTCATTGTGGAAACTGGAAAAGCCGTTATGATATTGAATAAGGTCGACCAGCTCCAACTTTTTAAGTTTCGAGTAACCTCGAATATTATTTTCACGACAGTAGCCTTGCAACTGTCGAACGGTTTTAGATTGAAAATCCATTTTGTCTTTCTTTAGAACTACAAATCGTTTCTTTAAATGCTTTTATTACTGAAGGGGTATACTTTAAACGATTCAATTTTTAATGAGTATTTCAATCATTAAAAATATAGTCATATCTACATCTATTAAATTATGGAAGGGCATGTCATCGTTGTCGGTCGATCGCTATCGCTATCACTATCGCTATCACTGTCAGCCTGATATATTGAAAAGGTTTCGTAGAGGTGCATGAACCGTTCTGGATGTCATACGTCTTCAAACGACTTTCATAAGCTGTCTCAACTTCATGGGGGGTATGTGCCCTCACCATATTCGTCGAAAGACCTTCCAAAATTCGTCTTCGTTAGGTCCTGTCTCGTATTCTATACAATAATATCTCGTTTGCAGTAAAAATTTGGATCCTGATTGAGCTAGAGTTGACAAGATCAGCGGATGGATACATCGGAAGAAACAGGATTGAGTTCTGTCCCCCTTCTATCCAAAAATTATTGACGGAGATGGAGGAGATCCATAATGCTTGGCGAGATTTTATAATTTCAAAGTCTTGATCATGGTAATATTTTGATTGTTAATATTTAAGAGGCATTTCTTGTGCTCTTTTAAGATGAAGTAAAAAACATAATCTTTGGGGGCAGCGTTCCTTAACCTCCAGTTAAACTCAATCATTAAGTTATTCGTATCGGTATAGTTTTGATGATGAGAGAGATTAAAGCAGATGATTGGATACAACTTACCAAAATTCGAATAATTGACCATACAACCTGTTTCAGACGTGATGGTGTTGAGTCCAGATTCCAAAAAGGCTGTGTATAATCGATTATAATCACTTTTCTCAAAATCCATCATGTAACTGACAGTTGGCACTTTTACATTGTTGATCATTAACCAACATTCCGTCATATCTAAGTTATCAAACAGCATGTTATTGTGCTTCGAATTTTCGTATCTTTCAGTGTACTGAGGAATTACGTACAAAGATAAGACTTCATCAGAAGTAGCTTTTATGGTATAAGAGCCGCTAGCGTTTTTATAGAAAATATTAGACTTTACTATGCTGTGTTGGTTCCAGTTTATTTCTACATCCTTATTCGATAACTTTAATTCGTTAAATATTGAAGCCGCCGCATTTTTAAATCGTACGTAAGGTAGCCAGAGTGATAAATCTTCTACAACGACTTTATAGATCTTATGTTGCTCGTTGGTGTGCAGCATATTTAGACTGTGATTTCTCTGGAACTCAAATTTGACTTGGAACCCCGTGATTACTTTTTTATATTCACGGAAGAAATCAAACACGTACTTTAGTGGGATCCATATAGTTACAACCTTGCTATTTTTAGTGAATTCGCTTCTTTCTGTAAATCCCTGGTTATGGTTCTCATTAATTCTGAATTTTTCGAAAAACTCAGTAATCTTTGTGGTATCTACTAACGTGCCATCATATTTCAAGCGTTCTCTATCAGCTGTGTCCGACGTATCAGTGTAGAACAGCATATTTGTAGCTTCGGCAGAAGAATAGTCAGGCGTAAAATGTATTAAGCCCAACACTTGTCGCATAAGAGCGGTATAATTAATGTTGGATTCTATTTCAGTGGTTCCTAATGTAAACCTGTTAGCATTGATCAAACCACCTCCATTCACGAGAGCTACATTATCATTCACTATGGCAGTACCATCATTGTTAACAATTTTCAATTTTTGCTGTAAATAACCGTTAGAGTATAAAATGTTGGCGTTGGTGTCTTGAATAAAGAAATGGTAAGAGGCATTTTCCATAGAATTATCACTATTTTCATGCCTTACCTCTCTATATTCGAAACTTTCGATGTCATCATCGTAATAATAATTGGTGCTGTTTAATTCAAATATTTTATTCATTTATTATGAAATAAATTTTTTTTCTTCTCCTCAATTTAATAGCTATATGGCTATTAAATCGAATTTAGATAAACTTTAGTCCAGCTCCATGTTTTTTCTGCTTTGATAATATCTCCTTTATTTTATCCTGCACATACTTACCTTCTAATTCGGCCTCCTGCAGGACGTCGGAAAAGAACCCTCTTCCTTGTATCTTCTTACTCTTTCTTTGAAGTCTGTGTTTATTCATTTCTTTATTATAGGGCGATAAAATTGTATTGTACTTCTTGCTTATTGAGCGGAATTAAATCACCTCTATGATTGGTTACTTGCATTCTGATTCGGTAAACACTATCCATTCGAACAGGGTAAAACAGAGGTTTGTCAAATGATTTTATAATCTGACTACCTGGACGATTACTGTTTGTAAATGAATAGATGACGTTTGTAGAGTTGAAACCGTTGATATACGCCCCCTCTGCGACATCGCAATGTATATAAATGTTATCGTTTCCCCCAGATAAGTCAGCAATGTACTTTCCTACTTGTTCAAGCTCTTCGTGGATTTTAGGCTCGAAACCTATAAGTTTATGCAGGTTTTTGGTTTTCGTTAAATCGATCTTATACCCGTCTTTTAACTTAATGGCTATTCGTTGTCGTTCCTCCACTATACCGAATTGTATCGGCGGATCGCTTCCAAAAAAATTAATCATGTAACGATTCAGCCCCTTGATAGTGTAATTTCCATCTGGTATCGTCAAATTTAACCACTGCTGACCATCAAAGTATGATAATTCCTCATCTTTGATATTGTCCCATGAAACGTACATCGAAAAGGACTGAAGGGCAATCTGTTTAAAGGTGAAAGGTCTAGTGTATTCAATCGTAAAATCTTCTGATTTTTCCGCGTTTTTAGAATCTAATATCAATAGAACCATTTTATTTATAGAGAACATTTTTTTCATTGAAGTCGCTGGGTTCTTGGGTAAAAGAATATAGCACATCTACAACTGGCTTACCCTTGTTTCTTTCACGAATGTACTTCATACAAAAGTAGCCGCATTTGACGGAAGCAGGGTGCTGTAGAAAGCTCGAGTTACACCCGATATTTTTCTTTCCAGAAGTCAGTAGATACTTCTTAATGTTAGGATGAATTTTGTATACGTGTTCTCCAAAAGGATCAAAATACTCAACAAAGTTATTTTTAGGATCGTTATAGTAGCAGACCCAGTGCGTACCAGGTCCTGTGACAATGTCCAGATTAATAATACCGTTTTCAAACCGACTCATCTTTTTAGGCAACAGATCGGAAGTAAAGACGCCCCTAAACCCCTGTTCATGTTTCATATTTTGTTTAATTACTTCGTCTGATATTCCCAGTTTTGATAGACGCCCTTTCCAATGGGTCTTTTTTTTACACATCCAGATCCTGAAATTTTTTCCAAAGCTTTCTTTGCTCCATATCCAGCCGCCCCACTTGCAGCACCTAGTGCTAAAGCCTTGGCCCCAGCAATTAACGCAGGTAATAGAAAAGGTAGAAAACCACCCGTTTTCTGGAGCTGCGTCTTACTGATAGTGATACGCTTCCCCTTCCCAATTTGAGCTATCTGTGTTCGAGTTAAATGTATATCTTTGTTGGGGGCTTTTGTCTTATCTATTTGTAGAGATACTTCTTCTCCTTTCTGGTATGCAGATTTTAGCTTAGCAATCTGATGATCGCTTAAATGTATTTTAGTTTTTATGTAATTACTCATTTATTTAATGAAAAATTTTTGTAGTATTGTTTTACTTGCTCGTTGGTCATAGTTCCTTCTCTCAACAATGCATCCAATAAATCGACGACTTGATTGTGTAACTTTTTACTTTTGGACCCTTTACATATCTTATCAGTCAATCGGGCTAAAATTTCCATTTTGTCTTCTACTCCTTTACCGATATAAATTCCTTTTCTTTGCAAGTCTCTGAGTCGATCCCGATAATCTCCTAACGTAGTCATATGATCTCTCAAATAATCAGCCTTAGCTAATAAGCGATCTTCTCTTTCTTCATCCTTTTTAGTCATTCGAGACATCTGACTCATAATGTTTCCTTTTTGACGAGACATTTTTAGGTAAGTATCATTTACTTTACTCATAATTTCTTGCAAAGTTTCCTTGGTCTCATGGTACAATTTTGAGGGTCTTGGAAAGTTATTTTTCTCTAAAAACTCTACATCCAATTTTTTATCAAAATCATAGACTTCTAAAGGCGGTTCAATAGCTAGAGGAATGTGATCAACAGCATCTTTTATAGCCTGAATATTCTCCTTTCGATTAATTTCTTGTTCTTGTAGCTTTTCAGTTACAGGCTTGTGAAAGTCCGATAGTGCTTTCTGGATACCTAATTTTTGCTCAAGTTGTTGTTCGTTGTTTTTTCTAATTTCAGCCTGAAGCTTATAAACTTTAAGTTCATATTCAACTTCCTTTCTTAATTTCTTATTTCGTTCTTTTTGTATAGCATTCATCTTTATTATTATGCAAAAAAATTTTTACTTAAGCAAATTAAATTTTTACTGAAGCAAATTTTTAACATTAAATAAAGATGATTCAAATTAAAAATTATACAGAAGCAGAAGAACTTGTCGATGCAAATCAACATTATTTATTACCTAAACACCCTTTCAGACTTCTAATCGCTGGAGCTTCAGGTACTGGTAAAACGAACTTATTGTTGAATTTTATATACGACTATCTCGAATTTGATAATTTGTTCGTTTGTGCAAAAGATATGTACGAACCCAAGTACGGTAAACTGAAAGAAAAGTACACAATGTTTGAGGGCGTGGATATTGACTCGATAAAGTACCCCAAAAAGAAGAAGAAAATTATCCTAGAGTTATATGAAAGATTCGGCAAGAAAGGAACTTTATTCTCCTCTGATACAAAAGAATTTATAAAAGTGGATGACCTGGACCCATCTTGTAAAAATGTTGTTGTCTTTGATGACTGCATGACTGACAAGGACCAGAGGAGCATAGAAGATTTTTTCATCAGAGGTCGGAAGAAAAACGCCTCAATCATTTATCTTTCTCAATCTTATTATAGAACACCCATTGTTATCAGAAGAAACTGTAATTACTTGATATTTTTTAATATTCAACCGAGGGAGATTCAACAGATCATAAGAGAGATAGATGGTAGTTTGACAAAAGAAGAATTCAGTAGATTATATAAAAAGTGCATGCAACAGCCGTATGATTTCTTTATGCTTGATTTAGTTAATCCGGCTCTGAGATATCGGAAGAAATATTTCACCCCTATAAATAAAGATGGAAGAATACTTGCAAAAGAAAATTTACGTATATAGAAAGAGCTACCACCACTACCATAAAATTAGTGTCACTATGACCGTTAGCAAGTTCGTTTTAAGTTCATTGGGTTTATCAGCTTTTGTACTTGTTCCCTTAGCTGCTCTGAGCTTAAGCGTCGGTATTGTTGAAGTTATTGATAAAGCTTTGAATATCGCGGAAAGGAAAGAAGAGTACAAACAGTCTTACAAGTTTTACAAACAGCTGCTCAATTCATACAAATCGAATACCCTATCAGAAGAGGAAGTGTATAAGCGAGAGGAGGATTTCATCAATAATTTAGTCTACTTACCCAGAGAAAAATATATGAAACAAACCCTGCTGAATGGATATCAATTTGTGAGTAAATAATTTTTTATATATAAATAAATGTGTGGTAAAAAGACTTGCAAGAAAGGAAAAGGTGTTGTTAACGCAGCAATTAATAATTTACCGTTTGAAATGCATCTGCCAGGGCATCAATTTACAGGACCAGGAACTCAACTGCTCAGAGGAAAAACTAGACTGAACCCCGATTTAACATACAAAGAATGGAGTAAGCCTATTAATAGGGTTGATGATAGTGCCTATAAACATGACGTGTGCTACATTAAAAACAAAGATACCGAAACCAGAAACAAAGTGTGTGACTCAAACATGATTAAAGAATTGGACGACATTCCCAATCCAAGTTTTCGTGAAAGGCTAGATAGAGCTGTTGTGAAGCCTATTATCAAAGCAAAGAAGACATTTGGAATGGGCTCAAAAATATATTGTCTCAAATGTAAAACACACACCGACACTAAAGATGAACAGCATGTCACCTCTAAAAACGCTAGACCAATGTTGAAAGGTATTTGTGTGGGTTGTGGTTCTAAGAAGTGCCGTTTTTTACCGCTGAAGGGGTAACTGAGAAGGGTTGCCCCGAAAAGGTTTATTACGATCCCGAAACAGGATTTTGTGGCATAAATGTACTGAGCAGAAAAACTGGTTTAAGTCGAAAAGAAGTCTCGGATTTTTTACACCGACAGGATGTATACACAAAGCATAAACCACTTATCCGTAAGTTCAAAAGAAGGAGAATTTACGTGTCACATATCGACGACCAATGGCAAGCTGATTTACTGTTTGTCTATAAATTTGCGAGAAGTAAGTTTAATGATGGTATCAAGTACATATTAACAGCTGTTGACTGTTTCAGTAAATATGCATGGGCTGTTCCTCTAAAGGATAAATCAGCAGAAGAAGTAACTCAAGCATTTAAAAAGATCTTCAAAGAAAGAATACCTGAAAGGGTTCAAACAGATAAGGGTTTAGAGTTCGTCGGAAAAACAACTCAAAAATTATTCAAAGAAAATAATATCCAATGGTTCACAACAGAAAATGTTGAAATAAAAGCTGCTATGGTTGAAAGATTTAATCTCACTCTTGGTAATAAAATAAAGCTCTACTTGTGTGCAAATAACACTGAAAGATACATAGATGTATTGGGTCAATTAGTGAAGAATTACAACAACTCATACCACAGAAGTATAAAAATGACTCCTGTTGAAGCCAGTCTAGAAGAAAACAGTAGTGAAGTCTACCGCAATTTGTTTAAAGAAAAGGTCATACGTAAACATAAATACCAGGTAGGCGATAAAGTAAGAATATCTATATATAAGTCTACCTTCAGAAGGGGTTATCAAGCAACTTTTACAGATGAAATATTTGTCATTTCTGAAGTATTAGAAACCGACCCAATCACTTATAGAGTTCAGGATTTAAATAATGATGAGGTTAAAGGCACTTTTTATGAATATGAATTAGTAAAATATGATAAGAAAGACAATGTGTATAAGATTGAAAAAATCATCAAAAAGAAAGGGGACAAATATCTAGTTAAATGGTTAGGTTATCCTGAGACTAGCTGGATTGATAAAAAAGATTTAGTTGATTAATTTTTAATAGCTTATTCGGCTATTAAAAATTATAATCACTTATCGGGGTCATACCTCAGCTCTTCGTGACATGTTGTTCAGACGTATCAGCCGTTTTTTTAATTTATAGGGTAAAAACTCCAATTTAATGCTTCGAAGATGGTTCTGCAGATTTCTTCATTCTGAATAAGCGTCTTTTTGAGTTTAGGTAACTTAACTAGAAGGCGTGAAATATAGATGTCGTAACCTCTTTTCCGTAACATATGGTATAAGATATAGTCTTTGCTGATTATGTTTCTTCGCTCTGGGTACATCTCCTCATATTTATGGATATAAGAAGAAAAGTCGTTCAAAAGCTCTTCTTCTTCAAAGGGTAGGTTATGCAAACCTAACCATTTAGCCAGATTTTTCATTCGATGTTTTCGCCTCTGTTGTTTCTGCATGTTTAAATACATATCGAGATTATTGATAGGGGGTATATTTGGATTATACCTCAGCTCTTCGTGACATGCTTGGCAAATGTACCAGCCATCATCATTTTGAATTACATATTTGTGTTCACATTCATGAGTTTTCAAGTCTCCGTCTGAGGTAACTTTATTGTCCAGACCTAACATTCTTGTTAGTTCCAACATTTCCTTCGAGTCTTCGATCATTATATTCTTTTATAAGTTTGACAATTTTTTCAAACTGATCATGCAACTTTTTTAAAGATTTTTTCACTTCTGAAATGTCATCGCTATAAACATCTAATTGAACATACTGATAAAGAATTCTATAGCGAAATATCTCAGACTCAATTTCATTCATTTATATATATCTTTGTTTTCTTTAACTCAGATAAAATACGAAGCAGTATTATTTTCCGCTTGGAGAGTTTCGACCTTGTTTTCTACTTCCTGCTTTCATAACGTCTGTAGCGAGCGCTGACCTTGACTAACATCTCTTCCTCTTTAAAGAAGAGTTCTCTCAGAGGTAGAAATAAGCGGAGATTACGAGAATCAAAGGGAGATGGCAGCACTATATGGATAGGAATAGTATTTATTTTTCGCGATTGATTTTAAGCGTTTTATTCTATATTTTTTAATCAGATAAGCTATAGTGATAGATATTTTGAAGAATTATTACATTATAAGAGGGAAATAACTTGTTTAAAGTGCTATTTTTGAAGATTTTCGTCTGTGGTGTAATGGTTAAATTAAAGGTATGTGTATATTTAGATGGGTACCCATGGCAAACGGTTAGCGCGCAGACCTATTAACATCTAGGTCCCAGGTTCAAATCCCGACCTCTCCCAGGTTGTTAATCAATCCGGGTTGATGGTTTATTGAACTATACCGAGCCAAAAATGACATGTCAGCTTGCTTTAGTCGTTGTTCCAATAAAGCAAGCACTCATCGATAAAAAAGTGGTGGGCGGGCCCGACGCTAGGCGTCAAAGTCTTACAGTGTTGTCCTTATATGTTGTTTGTAAGCCTCAGTGGCGGTAGGCTCAGAGTGTATTTGGTCTTGAATTCGGCTCATCAAGAAGGGCCCCTTGGTGGGTCGAATTTGAGATTGAATATACTCTGAGCCTACCGGGGGGCATTTTGCAAAAATTTTTAGGAGTTATGGTGGAGTCATTAAAGTAAGTTCTCGATCTTGGCCTAGGCGAGGGGTCAACAAGACATGGAGTTAGTGATCCGGACCGCGATTTAATAAGACAGGGAGTGGGACTGGGTTGTTTGATGCTGGGTTGTCTGATGTTCTGTTTATCGAGGATCAGCTGTATGATAACTGGTTTGTTCTGATTTCCCGGGTTGATTTGGAGCTGCAGGGCGAGTGTCTTCAAGGCATCTTTTTTCATCTTCTTCAACTGATTCTCTGTGTACACCGGGGCACAGACAACAGGGGCAACTGGCTCGGGATCTTTGAGCCACTCGTTACAATATGATGGTCTCTGAGGGCTCGGGGACCGTGGCCTCTGAGGGCTCGGGGACCGCGGCCGCGGCACGGCCGCAAGGGCATCCTCACACTCTTTTTGCAGCTGCTTGTACACAGGGCCGTCCTTCTTTATCGTCCGGCCAGTTCGAGGATTGACAGTGGGGTTACTCATCCATTCTTGACAGTGTGCTGGCTGAAGATCCAGTGGGTCCCGTGCAGCCTCGCACTCCTTTTCGAGCTGTTTGTAGACAGGGCCATTGACTTTTATCTCGTAAAAGTTGCCGCCTGAAAATCGGTGTATATTTTTTAATGGTTATGATACCATTAAAAGAAAATTTATTGTTCAAATTTAAACATTTGCCCTGGTTGTGCTTTCCCGACATCTTTAGCTCCCAAATATACAAAGAATAGAGGTTTAATCTCATTAAGCTTCATATAGTCGGACGCATTTTCGTCGCATCGTTTCGGCAGATACAAATTTGAGCCGTCTTCTAACTTCACTATTAGTTTATTACCATATTTGGTGGTGATCTGTTTAATTTCCATGACAGGGTATTTTACGTCGATATTGAGCTCATGCATCTTCTTGAAACTTCCTTCCAATGTACTAATTGCGTTTAGTTTGTTCAACAGTTCCATGGTTTTTGTTCTTTCTCAACATTAGAATTCTTTTCTTTAAGTGCTTAAAATGTTGTTGGGGTATCATTTTTTAACGGACCCGCAGATTCTAAAAGGGGGTGCTCGCCGAAGGGGGGTACCTTCCCTCCCAACGACTTTTCGCTTGCTCGCTCCGGAAAATTGGTGTGGTCGAAATAGAGCCATCACTTTCTCGGGAGGTGCTTGCGCTAGAACCTTGCTAATGGATGATTTTGATACCATTGATTTGTTTAATTTGTATGGTTGAAATAGAGCCATCACTTTTCTAGAAGGGGTGTAGTTTTAATGGGGTTTCGATACCATCGTTTTAAGAGGGGTTGTAGATTTTTATGGATAAGAAATAACCTTTGGATTCTAAAAGTGGGTTCGGGTTTTATGGGGTTTTGTGAGCCATTATTTTTAAGAGTGGGTGGTAATTTTAATGGTAAAATACAGCCATTACATTTCTAAAAGTGGGTGGGATTCAATGGAGGTCTGAGAGCCATTGTATAGTCGAATTTGTGTGGGTGATATTGGGCCATTACGTTCTAAAAGTGGGTCCGGTTTTTATGGGGGGTTTACGAGCCATTGTTTTTAAAAGTGGGTGGAAATTTTAATGGTGTGAAATAGGACCATTACGTTCTAAAAGTGGGTGTGGATTTAATGGGAGGTTTCACACCATTGTTTTTAAAAGTGGGTGGGTTTTTTTATGGGTGATATAGAGCCATTCCATTCTAAAAGTGGGTGTGGTTTTAATGGGGGGTTTCACACCATTGTGTAATCACAATGGTGTGGATAAAATAGAGCCATTACATTTCTAAAAGTGGGTGTGGTTTTAATGGGGGGTTTATGGCTGTGGTCCAGCTCTCTCATTCACACACTACTCTTGCAGTCCCACACGTTTAACGTGATCGTACTCCGCGTGAACACGGCTGCAGTTTTGGCAATGGCGGGAATCGAACCCGGGCCTACCGAGTGAAATTCCCGCTCGCTGACCACTGGGCTACCGTGCCATCCGCGACAATCTCCATAACTTTATTTTTATTCGGCAATTTTGGGAATCGAACCCGGGCCTACCAAGTGCAAATCCCGCGCACTAACCACTGGGGTACTTCACCCTCCGCGATATTCTTCATAACTTTCTTTTTATTCACCCAATTTAGACCGGAACCAAGTGGGAGAAGCATCCACAGGGACCGTACCCTTCTTCCCCTACCACCAACCTCTCGGAAGGACTTACAGACCCACATGTTTAACGTGATCGTACTCCGCGTAAACACGGCGGCAATTTTGGGAATCGAACCCGGGCCTACCGAGTGCAATTTCCGCGCGCTAACCATTGGGCTACTTTGCCCTACGCGACAATCTCCATAACTTTCTTTTTATTCATCCAATTTAGACCGTACCCTCCTTCCCCTACCACCAACTTCTCGGAAGGACTCACGGACCCACATGTTTAACGTGCTCGTACTCCGCGTAAACACGGCGGCAATTTTGGGAATCGAACCCGGGCCTGGTAACTGGTTGGACTGCCAGGATGTGCCACCCAATTTAGACCGGAACCCAGTGAGGGAGGCATCCACAGGGAACGTACCCTCCTTCCCCTACCACCAACCTCTCGGAAAAACATACGGACCCATATGTTTAACGTGATCGTACTCCATGTCAGTGGCGGAAATCGAACCCGGGCCTACCGCGTGCAATTCCCGCGCGCTAACCACTGGGCTACTTCGCCCTCCGCGACAATCTCCATAACTTTCTTTTTATTCACCCAATTTAGACCGTACCGTCCTTCCCCTACCACCAACCTCTCGGAAGGACTCACGAACCCACATGTTTAACGTGATCGTACTCTGCGTGAACGTGGCGTAAGTTTTGGCAGTGGCGGGAATCGAACCCGGGCCTACTGAGTGCAATTGCCGCGCGCTAACCACTGGGCTGCCGCGCCCTCCGCGACAATCTCCATAACTTTCTACATATTCACCCAATTTAGACGGGAACCCAGTGGGGGAGGCATCCACAGGGGCCGTATCCTCCTTCCCCTACCACCAACCTCTCGGAAGGACTTACGGACCCACATATTTAACGTGATCGTATTCCACGTAAACACGGCGGCAGTTTTGGCAGTGGCGGGAATCGAACCCGGGCCTACCGCTAACTTCCCGCGCGCTAATTTGCAATTTAAAATGACCATATGCTTAATTCCATCATCCTCATTCCATTGTTTCATTGTTCCATCATTTAAAATTTCCATAAAATTAAAATATCCAAAAGTTAAAATATACATTTAAAAAATCCAGATCGTCCCATCATTTAAAATATAAATATAATAATTTATATAGAGCAAAGGCGCTCTATTCAGAACCGTGACGTCACCTCCACCTTGACGTCCCCACCCACCACCTTCCCTGCTTCAGCGGGGGAGAAACGAAGCGTCACGCCGAGCGGAACGGCGAGAAATTTAAAATCATGACGTCTTTAAAATTGCGATCCTGAAGGCAATTTTCATTATTTCTGGACCAGATTAGACTTGTAAGAATGCCAGATGTTTGACCTTTCTGAAAATGTAAATTATTAGTCGAAATTATGAGTACTTTTCACGATGCGAGAATTTAAAAACCAAAAATCGTTTTCTTGAGCAAAAAGTGACTTTTGTTTTAAAATCTTTAAAAAATATTAGAAATCGAAATTCAGATTTGAAATTGATATATTTTTACTCGAAATTCTCTGCTCTTTCCGATGGTGTAATTTGTTTTTTTCTACGATGTCTGGATCATGGAGAAAAAAGGGCAAAAAGGGCAAAAAACGGTCGAAATCGCATAAAACATTAAATAAATAAAAAAATAATTAAAATTTTAAAAATCGGTTTTCACGTGTCCCCTTCCCTCCCCCCCGGGTCTCCGATTGCCAAATTTCGTAGCTCTCCGACGCGCGGTCGCGAAACGTATAGTGTATAAGACAGACACACAGACACACAGACATTGCCTTTTATTATATAGATAAATTGAAGGATAAAAACAAATTAAAATAAATGTTTAAATTATGTAAAAAATGTAAAAATTTAAAAAGAAAACTGTAAATTTCTAATAACCAGAAGCACATGAAATATTGTGAAATTTCAAATCTTTAGCAGTCTTCATTATGCATTAAAAATGTTATATTCTTTCACAGAATTAAAATTGAAATATTCAACAGAAAGCATATTAAATGTTATCACTGTTAAGATCTTCAAGAATTTTTATACATTCCAGAGAATAAGTGCCCAACAAGCGAAAGAGCATATACAATAATAAATTAGAGACAATACTTCCAAAGAATGCTTTCATCTAGTGTGTTATTAAAGCAAGTGATAGACCATTACCTCATATTCGCAATAATGCAATGTACAATGCAATAATGCAATGTACAAAAAATTTGTACATTGTTGCAAATTACTCAGACATTTTGATGTCAGCATCTATGCTTGGGGATTTTGTGGTGGAAAATGGAGAGTTACGAAAAATGTAAACAAAAATGTAGCTTATGCCCCCAAACGCAATAGATATAAATATAAATATTTCTTCTTGTTTTGTCATAAATATGATTCAGATTATGAATATATAAAAATGAACTTTCTTTGTTCGAGTGTTTTTTCATTTTTCTTACTTTCATTTGAAATATCTCTGAAAGTATAAAGATATAAACAGATATCAAAATATCATATTTAGTATAAAATGAAAAAAACCAAGGTTTCCACTTATTTCTTTACAAGTTTTTGCAATTAACATTTTTAACAGCATTTCAATATTATTTCAATTAGTTATTTGTTTTAGAGCATATAATATTTACAAGTATTAACAAATCAGTCAGTGGCATTAATTATTGAAAATGCAGTTTGGGCAGTAAAAAAAAATGTAAATACAATTTCAAATAATTAATTAACAAAATCATAATTTAAGTTATCTTTATACCAAGGATGGGGAGTCTGGCATCTTTACACATTTTAGAAGAGTGTTAATTGAGTATATTGTATTAATTTAACGTGATTTACCTTATAAAAGTTTTTTGCTTTTGCAAGGAGTCGAAATTATTTTTTTTACTCCTCATCCCTGATTTATATAAAATTAGAAAAGATACTCCCTTATTTAGTGGCCTTGGCAAAATCGCATTGGAGACACAGATTACACATATTATTATGTATATTGTATTATGCATATATTTACAACAAAGGCGACCAAACTTTGTAGTTAATCAACTTGTTTACTTAATATGGCCAAGGCTTCCATTTTAAATAAGGGAGTACTTTAAACAGTTACTTACTTTGATATCCCTATTATATTGAATAACTATTCTTTTTTCTGAGTAATATGATACATTCCATCTGGCACACATCACAAAATTATCCACACGAGTAATACTCCAAAAAGAATTTGGTTTTTCCACAGACTGAAGATGCATCAAAAAGTTGTCAAATGTAAAATCTTTTTCTGATTCTACCACAGGCGAATCATCAACAAATTTACAATCAGTTGTATTTTCAGTTGTACACACTTTAGATTTTTTCGGTGGTGCAGCTCTGCTTACAGGCAATTTCCTGTTAGGCTTGGTCTTACATAAATAAGGTGGCAGATGTTGAAAAATTTTGGAATTGCTCCTGATTTTAAAATGTACCTCATTCTTTCTAATTGAAAAGCACTTTCATCAGTAAAACATTTTCAATATCCTCATCCAAAAAATGCAATTCACAGACCTTACTTATTTTGGTCAATTCTTTGTCCGCTCTAGGTATGGCCAATTTCCTTTTTGGGAATAGATCAGCATCCTAAAATAAAATACGTTACAATATTTTTATTTATTAGTTATCTTTTTATGTATTACTAAACACTACATTACAATCTTCTTATTTATTTATATATAAAAATGCTTAATAGATGCTCACCACAAAATCTATGTTTACAGGAAATACAATAAGCACACATTTAGCATTGTTGGCTATCAGTTACAATGATCGTATGCGAAACAAAACTTTTGACTTGTAAAATATCAGATTAAAATAACAAATACTCCATTGTATTCACAGCTTCAAATTTTATAGGGGGGGGAGGTGCACTTCAAATGTAATGGCCCTCTTAAAAGAAAGAAATTTCCTTTCAAAGTCAATTATTTTATAACTATAGCAAGTAAAACTGACTGAGAAGCGTTTGTAAATATACAGTGAAATCTAATAAAGATATGATACTTACATGCGGCGGGTAGAATAAAGTGGGATTCTTTTTACCTTCAATTTTACGTTGTTTTCTGTCACTTTCTTACTCTCAGGAACAAAACATGTACTAGAAACCATAGTTTGAGAAAAATCGAAGTATTGGTAATAAAGGAATAAATTAAAATCAAATAAACTTGTGATCAACCTAATGCTATTTGAATGGAACAATAAGGACTGTACTAACAGCAGCGCCACTAAGTTGGAATCCTTCTTCCCATCAATCATTTGTCACTTTTCTTCGCTGCAGCCTATTTCGTTTCCCCTCCTTCTATCTAGTCTTCATGTTCCCACTCACCGCAACGCAACAGCAGACGGTTCACGGCAACGCTCGAGGTACACCCAAGTCTTTGCGGCAAAATAAACCCCTTCACACTGTCGGTCGACGGCGAAGAAATGTAGCCAATCAGATGCAAGGGCAGAAATTTCTCCTCGTTCAGCGGCCATGTTTACAAACCATCTCTTCCAAAGCGATTTTATATACATGAAATATTATATAATAAAAATTAAGATATTATTACTAATAAAATCTCTTTGGTCTCTTCTGATTCAAATTTATATTTACCAGCGGGTTGCTAGTTTGCAGTATTGACGCGTTTCAGAAAATCCGCCTTTCTGTGAATTTAAACAAGAGCGTACGCGAGTTTGCTTTGGCCATATATACATATTTCATCAGTTTTCTAAAATAAGCTAACTAAAGTGATTCCATCGCAAAACACAAAGAATCCTAATTTAAATTGTTTTAGAATATTTACAACACTATGGCAATTTCCTCGTTTTAACGAATACAATTAAATTCTTTTTCTCGAATCGTTAAAAAAACGTCCGACAGAATTCAGAAAAATTTTTATGTATGTTCTCCATAGACTTTTTTTTTATCCCTCTATTGCAATCCTAAAGCAACTTGAAAACATATTCTGTTTACTCTTTAAAATAATATTTTAAAATCGCATTAAATGCTTTGCATGATATAATTTGTTAGTACATTTCAGGTGTGAAGTTTTGGCTTGGTTGGTAAAGAATCAGGTCCGCAAACGAGTGTGTTCTGGTTCGAATCCAAGCGATTCTTAAATTTTACAAATGCTGCCATCTGTTGCTAAAATATTCAAATACAGTTTTTCTTTAACAATCTACAAAATTTCTTTGTTTTAAATTATTTTAAGTTTTATATACAAAATAACCTTATATCAGTAAATTATTTTTGAGTTTGAATGCTTATAAAAATTTATTTCGAAGTTACTTTGAAAAATATCTTGAAGTATACTTTATACCAGCTATAGATGGAATGTACTCTTCTTTATTAAAAAAGGTGTTTGTAGAAATAGCAAATATAAAATATGCATATAAAATTAGACAGAAATTATCGAACATCCTTATACAAGTAGTAATTACCTTTCGACATGCAATTTTGAACATTTTAGATTGGAATAGAAACAAAAATCAAACTACTTTGAAATTTTAAAGAGGTTGTATTTTAATAATTTGGCGCTAGCATTTGAAGAATTTTTTTTTTTATTTTAAATGCACATAGACAATTAGAAATTTATAATACATTTGAAAATCATTTATTTTTAATAAAATAAATAAGTTTACATGTAAATATGAAAAGTTTACTCTTTTAAGTTTGAATGCCTATAAAAATTTATTTAGAAGTTACTTTGAAAAACATCTTGAAGTATACTTTATACCAGCTACAGATGGAATATACATTTAAATCTATTTAAAAACATAATTACTCAATAAATATAAATGTAGATAAAATAATTTTTAAATTTAAAAGTTCACTTTAATGAGAAATATTTTAAACGTTACAAATGAGCAAAGAACATATTCGGATATTTAATGTAGATACGTATTTGAAAACCTTTGAAATCAAGTATAAAATGGTAATGAACTTCAATTTGTATAAGACATAATATTTTAATAACGGCATTCTTGAATTTAAATACTTTTTACGTTTTTTTTTCTTTGTTTGTTTCATTTCAGTCAATATCGGCAATAGCGCTTTTTAAACTAGTTTTGTATCTTGAGTGTATATTGAGTGAATATTTTTCAACAAATATTTATTTGCTTTTTTATACGGATGTGTGACAAATCCAAATATTTTTTAATGTTCATTCATCTGTTTAAGCTTCTGATATCTAAAGTAATCCATATAAAAAAGATCAAATCAAAAATGTACTATACGAAATATTGATTTAGCAGTAAAAACATGATCTACGATGCTATTGGCTGTTGCGTTGCCGTCAACCGTGCGGTACACGTTGAATTCGGTTCCATTTCGAATTCAGCGTTGCGGCCTGCGTTCACCGCGGAAGAGGACTTTCCCCTACTTTTTCATCGTACAGCGCATGCGTGAACCCTGAAAAGCCGTCTCCGCCAGACGGCGTCGGTCACGAATAAGCGGTCTAAAGAGGAGAAGTTAACATTGAAACTAATGGGAATTTATTCCAAATGAAATGACCGATATCTTTCGAAATAACTGAAGAATATGTGTCAAATTTGGTGTGATTATTGTAAGTGCTATACACAAAAAGTCACTTGATTTTCAGAGAGATTGAGCTAGGGATATATTCGTATTTTTAAATTTTATTTAACTTGATCTGGTGTTCGTTCAAACCTTTGAGGTCCAAAATAATCAGGTTCATTTATCACAGTAACGTGAAATTCGTTATGACGTTTCCTCTTGTGGTATATTTCAGTTCTTTCGATTTTGAAGCTTATCGGGCTAGCCCATCCTGGCGCCGCCATAGAACTTTACCTGGTTTTTGAGAATAACTCGAAAATCAGAGAAAGTAGGAAATCTAAATTTATATATAGTTTTCTTTTGGGATATATTTTAATTCTTTCAATTTTGAACCGTGCCGGGTTATCCCGTCTTAGGCCCGCCTTAGAAACTCATCCGTTTTTGCGGTATAACTCGAGAACAAGTGTATCTAAAAATTCGAAATTTAGCATATCTTTGTCATTTGCTGTATATTTTAACTCTTTGGATTAAAAATCTTTTCGGGTTAGCCCGTCTTGATTCCAACAAAAGGAATATATCTTTTTTTGAGAATAACTAAAAATTCGGAATATCTAGAATGTCTAAATTTAATATATCACTGTCCTTTGGGGTATATTGCATTTCAACGCATTTCGAACCTTATCGGGCTAGCCCATATTGGGCCCGCTATAGAAATGTACTCTCTTTTCAAGAATAACTCGATCAATCGGAGTAGCTAAAAAATGTAAATTTAGTATATCATTTCCTTTTGGATGGATTTTAATCTAGATTTTGAACCTCATCGGGCTGGCCCGTCTTGGATCCGCTGAAGAATGCATTCGTTTCTGAAGAATAACGCGAGAACCGAAGTAGCTAAAAATTCCAAATTTAACAGGTCGTTGGCTTTTGGGGTATATCTAAGTTTCTTTGGATGTGAACTTTATCGGGGTAGCCCGTCCTGGGCCCGACATGGGAATGGACCCGTTTTTTTATAATAACTGGAAAATCGAGGAAACTAGAAAATACAAATTTAGTACATCCTTATTTTTTGGGGAATGTTTTAATTTCTTCGATTTTTAACCGTATCGGGCGAACCCGTTTTGGGCCCGCCTTAAAAGTTCACTTTTTGGGGGGAATAACTCTAGAACCGGAGTATCCAAAAGTTTCAAATTTAGAATGTCGTTGTCATTTGCGGTATGTCTTAGCTCATTAGATTTTAAACCTGATCGGGTTAACCCGTCCTGGTGCCAACAAGAATGTACTCGTTTTTTAAGAATAACTCCAAAACTGTAACAACTAGAATATCTAAATTTAGTATATCATTGTCTTTTAGGGTATATTTTCTTTCTTTGGATTTTGAACCTTATCAGACTCGCACGTCTTGGGCCCGACATAGTGATAATGTACTCGTTTTTCGAGAATAACTCGTAAATCGGAGTAGCTAAAAAATCTAAATTTAGTATATCAATTTCTTTTGGGGTTTATCATAATTTATAATTTGAACCTCATTGGGCAGGAATGCAATCGTGTTTGATGAATAACTCGAGAACCGGAGTAGCTAAAAATTCCAAATTTAGCATGCTATTGTCTTTTGTGGTATATTTCATTTTTTCGACTTTGAACTTCATTCAGCTAGCCCGTACTGGACCTGCTATAGGAATATACTAATTTTTTTAGAATAACCCGAAAACTGGAGCAGACAGAAAATCCAAATGTAGCATATTAATTCCTTTTCGGATAGAATTTAATATTTTCGGCGTATATATAATTAAAATTAGTGGCGTAGGCATGGGAGATGGGATGTGTGGTAAAAGACCTTATTTTCCGAACAATTACATTAGTTCTCAAAATTGTCCATATTTAAAAAAAATGAATTTTGTACTATAAGCTCCATTCGATCGTCGACCCCGTTTTTTTCTAGATACATAGTTACATCCATATGCAAATGAGAAGTGCGAAATTTGTCCACGGATGTTGGGTCGGTGCACTGGGAGTACGAGTGAAAGTTGCGGTTCTGTGTGATCTGACGAAGAAGGTTTTTTGCCTTCGAAACCGGTCGATATTAGCATTTTGAGTTGTATTCTGCTTCTTACAAAGATAATTTTATTTCTTTAGCAGAAATTTGGACCGCACGTATTGATATTGTTTACTTGAAATTGAAATTTTTCAATAATTTTTAAATGCTTTAATTTTTAAATTGAATAACTTGAACGAATGCTTTAAAACCAAACTTTTGTTTTGCATTTTGATACATATTACCATGTAAACCAAAAAAAAGAATGTATGATAATGCCTAGCCGATATTTTGTTTTATTTCATATGTTCGGCTACTGGGGAAAATGCCTGTGGGTGGCCCTGTGAATTTGGAAGAAAAACACGAAACACCATTGCCGCTTGAACATTAGAACAAGATGGGGGCTGTCTACAAGTGCTGTCTTTTTGTACGGTGAAAAATAGCACTGATAAGAATTTCGATTGAGAGTGGATATGTAATCGATCGCTATTTTATTTCGACAGGCGCGTCTCCTTTACATACGTTTCGGCAAATTGCCACATCTCTTACACGAACAATGCTCAAAAGATCCGCAAATCAGCAGGGGCTCTGGAAATGGGTAGAACACTAGAAAAGGACATTTTGTACTGCCTTCAGGGTGGCCTCCAGATACAATAGAAAGTATCTCATTAGCACATTGGTCATCTGAGATCCAATCTGTTTAATCGTCACATGTATAATATTCTTTTTTGTTCTCAATCTGCGAATTTCAGCATCCAAAAATCCCGTCACAAGACTTTTCTTTGTGTTATACTATGTAGTACGAATCACTATATTACTATGAATCTTTAAAGTGCACTGTGGCCTGGTTTGGCATTATTTAATTCTTTTGCATATGAGCGTAGCCAAGATCTAGGATAGGGGAGGTCGACGATCGAATGTGGGTTTACACAACAGTATAAAATACTTTTTCAAATATAATTCCTAAGGAGAACTAATGTAATTGTTTAATTGTTTGGCAAATGATAATTTTTCTCCGATTTTCGAGTTATTTTCCAAAAACGAATGCATTCCAAATGCTTCTAAACGAATGCATTCCAAAATGCATTCCTAATGCTTCTAAACGAATGCATTCCTGGGCAAAGACGGGGTAATCTAATAAAGTTTAAATTCCAAAGAATTAAAATATATCCCAAAAGAGAATAATATACTAAATTTAGACATTCTAGTTGCACGGTTTTCAAGTACAGATCGGCTAGCCCGTTAAGGTTTTAAATCCAATGAGCTAAGATATACCGCAAATGACAACGACATTCTAAACTTGGAACTTTTAGATACTCCGGTTCTAGAGTTATTCCCCCCAAAAAGTGAATTTCTAAGGCGGGCCCAAAACGGGTTCGCCCGATACGGTTCAAAATCAAAGGAATTAAAATATTCCCCAAAAGATAAGGATGTACAAAATTTATATTTTCTAGTTGTCTAGATTTTCCAGTTATTCTATAAAAACGGGTCCATTCCTATGTCGGGCCCAGGGCGAGCTAGCCAGATAACGTTCAAATCCGAAGAAACTTAAATATACCACAAAAGCCAACGACATGTTAAACTTGGAATTTTTAGCTATTGCGGTTCTCGAGTTAGTCTTCAAAAACGAATGCATTCTTCAGCGGACCCACGACGGGCTAGCCCAATGGGGTTCAAAATCTAAATTAAAATCCATCCAAAAGGAAATGATATACTAAATTTACATTTTTTAGCTACTCCGTTTGATCGAATTATTCTTGAAACGCGAGTAAATATCTATGGCGGGCCAAGACGGGCTAGCCCGATAATGTTCGAAATGCGATGAAATATAATATAGCACAAAGGACAATGATATAATAAATTTAGACATTCTAGATGCTATTAATTTTGAGTTATTCTCAAAAAACGATATATTCCTCTTGTTGGGCTCAGGACGGGCTAGCCGATGGGATTTAAAATCTAAATTGAAATCCATCCAAAAGGAAATTATATACTAAATTTACATTTGTTAACTACTCCGTTTGATCGAATTATTCTTGAAAGCAAGAAAATTTCTATGGCGGGCCAAGACGGGCTAGCCCGATAACGTTCGAAATGCTATGAAATATAATAAACCACAAAGGACAATGATATATTAAATTTAGACATTCTAGATGCTTCGAATTTTTAGTTATTCTCAAAAAACGATATATCCCTCTTTTGGGCTCAGGACGGGCTAGCCCGATAAGATTTTTTAACTAAAGAGTTAAAATATGAAGCAAATGACAAGCATATGCTAAACTTCGAGTTTCTAGATACACCTAATCTCGAGTTATACCAAAAAGTAAAGTCATGTGGTGGGCCCAGGACGGGCTAGCTCGATAAGCTTCAAAATCGAAAGAACTGAAATGTACCACAAGAGAAAACGTCATACCGAATTTCACATTACTGTGATGAATGAACTTGATTATTTTGGATCTCAAATGTTTGAACGACCACAGATAAAGTTAAATAAAATTTTTAAAATACGAATATATCCCTAAGTCAATCTCTCTGAAAATCAAATGACGTTTTGTGTATACCACTTGCAATAATTACACCAAATTTCAGACAAATTCTTCAATTATTTCCAAAGATATCAGTCATTTCATTTGCATTAAATTCCCATTAGTTTCAATGTTAACTCCTCCTCCGCTTTAGACCGCTTATTCGAGATTATTGAGGGAACTTACCGCTTATTCGTTTTTAGGGAACCTGTTTTTCGCCTCGGTCAGCACACTATACATTCTAGGCACTGTACTGGGGGAGAGGTATTGTGACATAGCCCCAAACGTCATTTCGCTTCCAGTATCCGTATAGCGTATTCAGAATCGGTGAAGCGTACAGAACCCAGGAAGGCCGCCAGGAGGCGCTGACATCAGTCCTTAGCGAAAATCCCAATAACGCGCCAATGCTCACTGATGCCCTTGCAGTTGCAGTGCAGTTGAAAACCAATGCGGTAACCCTTACCAGTGGAATTTACCACTTTTTTCTTCGGAACAAATGAAACCAAATAGTGCTTTTTGTAGTTCATTTTTCTACTAAATCCGATTCATTTTAATTTGTATAAAGTAACTACGAAGTCTAATTTTTTAATTTTAATCGTTCTGTTTACATTGTTTATATGTCGGTGTGCTGTAAATGAAATGTTTGGGAATAACTTCAGTATTTATGAAGAACAAATAACATTACATAAAATGTTACTAATTATTCTAGCAAAATTTTTCCGTTATTATCTATATGTACGTTAATTTTTTCTTTTGGAATAACATTTTCAAAATTTTTTAATAGTTAGACGTAGGATAGATGCATTGCTAATTTAATATATTTATCATTTTATTTTTACACATTAGTTTTGTACTGAAATGATTGCTTTTAAAATTTGTTCATACTGTTAAATAATTTACATATACTTGCCACCTTACACCTTTCTGGTAGGTCGGACGGTCTGGGTCTCAACAACAACAACATATACTTGCCAGCTGAGTTTTTTCTTTGTCCAAAGATCATAATTGAATTCTTTGGCATAGAAGATAATTCTGCTGGCTTTTAATATGTTCAATGCTTGAAATTTAATGACATATTGTTAGTTTTTTAGGTTATGCTTAAATTTGTAAATATTATGTTAATATTTACATTAAATATTAGGTTAAATTTGTAAATGTTAGGTTAATTTGTAAATATTAAGTTATGAGTTTTATCAACAATTGTCAACATTATAATTGTACTTGAAGTGTATCCTTTTCATATTTGTAAACTGCATACTGGCCAGCTAAGTCATTCTCTGTATAGAGTTTTAAATTAAATTATCTCTTGCTCGTAGACGACAACTTTTCTGTTAAGAAAAGTAATTGCTGAAATATATCAGCATGGAAAGTTCCAAGTGGCCAACCACATTGTTTAGTGCATAATTGTAAAATTTAAACTTTTAATTACTACCGGTTTGTGTTGTAGCATAAAAAGGCAATGTTTTGAACAGCTGTCAGAAAATTTTATACACTAGATGTATCTGTGGGTCCGAAAGTCCTTCCGAGAGGTTGGTGGTAGGGGAAGGAGGGTACGGTCCCTGTGGATGCCTCCCCCACTGGGTTCCCGTCTAAATTGGGTGGCACTTCCCGACCGTCCAAACGGTTACCTTACACCTTTCTGGTAGGTCGGACGGTCTGGGTTTCAACAACAACACTAGATGTATCCATGCAGAGCACCTACGCTCTAGTGCCTTTTAATGCTCACTATCTGTTAGTAACTTACTACATAATCTCTGGAGCATGAGTAATTTTTAAACATTAATAATCCCTAGTATTTAGTTTTGTTTATCTCGCAATCAGTATCGCTCTTGAGTTTTTAATATCACCCGACATATGTGGATTCATTGTTATACGACCCTCTAATCAAATATAAACCATATATTTATTTAAATTAAATTAACTTTAGATCAAATACTATATAATTTCATTGTTGAACAAAAACTTGAATAAAATAATTAGTGTTTGAGATATCATTATGGAGGCAAAGGGACTGACTACCTATCTAACTCCATGGATACTTTTGATAGGATGGAGTAAAAGTTTTCCTTTACTTTCATATTTTAAACAATGTAATTATGGTTAAACTTGTTAATAAGCCCTTTTCAACATAACGTAAATAAATGCATTATATATGCAGGGTTAGAAAGTAGTAGCATAAAGTCACGCAACAATGGCATCTAACCAATTTTCCCCAGTTACCAAAATGTCTTATTTTGGTGTAATTTCCAAATTATTTATTTTGTTTTCATTATTCAACTTACAAAATAAATCACCTTTTATTGGCAGACCTGCCTTTGACCCACTGTGCTGCATGGGTGCATATAATCCATGATATTAATTAGTTAGATTGTTAGAAGGAAGAATAAATGGATCAAATGGAATTTGACCAGTTGGGTATCTAAAATCTCCATCAAAGTAAAATATATAGGTACAAAATTTAACAACCACTAATTTTGAACCCATTATAGATTTAAATCAAGGATTGCAAACACAAATGAATTCCAATTAAAATTATTAACTATTAAAATATGCACTTACATATTTTAATATTTTTATAAAGTAACATATTAAATTTTCTTTTGATACGATATATTGAAAATCTGAACATCAGCTTAAGGTTTATTTTAATAACAAATTTTAATGTGTAATGGTTAACAAAATTTCTTCTCACTCTAAAGCAGAGGTACTTTACGTATTTACTGTCATAGCTTACTTGAAAATGAATTTTATATGTGTATACATTTTGCCCTTTTCTCCTTATAAATGAGGTCACCTATTCTTTCTTATTTTGATATTTTTGTATGCTTTTAAAAAATATAAATGTATTTAAAAATAGTTAATTTAAATTTTGAAAATTTAAAATACTAAAAAATATTTAAAATTTTAAACATTTGTTTACAAATGGTAATCTATATCTGGTCTCAAAACAACCAGATGGACAAGTGCACATGGAAAAACAATTGTATCCAAATATATATATTCGATATATGCTGCCATTCAATTAATGTAAACATTTTGTTATGTTCGATGTATACACTTGATAGGCATTTATTTTTTCTTCATTATCATTCAATCCACTTTTGACAAAATTGTTGAATAAACATTGATTTTGGTATTAAACATTATTTCAACTGCACTAATACCTAATCAAGAATATAATCTGAAAATTTTGCACATTCATTTGTAACAGAGTTTAATTTTTTTCATTTTCTCTTATCACATTACGAAAGTTCTATCATATTACAAGGCCATTGAACATTTGAAGAGCTTAATTCCGAAAGGGCCTAAATCTTTTTCACTCATTCGTCTTGTATGATATAGTGCAATATTGCCACCTGCTGTTACCTATCTAAAGTCACTTACTAGGAGCTGTAACGCAGCTGCTATCTAAAGTCACTTACTAGGAGCTGTAACGCAGCTGCTATCTAAAGTCACTTACTAGGAGCTGTAACGCAGCTGCCGCAACATGATATCCAAGTGAAAGTGATTTAGGCCCATTTGGAAATAAACTCTTCATTTAATGAATTCCACTTCCAATTTTATTGTGTACTTGCAGTACACTTGTTCTTCATATGGAATATACATTATATAAAGAAACTTAAAATTCACAATCATGTGCACGTGCAAATTCCTAAAGTAATCTAAATTACATTGTTATTCATTCTATTAAAATATTTAAAATGATGGTCCTAAAAAGAAGTTTAAGAATATATGTTTCTAAATTTGTTTAAGGGGATCGTATAAAAATTTAAAAAGTGTAACTTTTAGAAAATTAATGGGAGGACTATTTCATTAACACAGTCATATTTCCTACCTTACTTTCAACAATTTTGCAAGTTACATTTCCTACTTATCTCCAACAGGTAAAGAATTAAAGTGCGTTTTAATCGTTTTGGGACACTCTGTATAGTATTCAGAGAAGCTACATTTTTTCCTCTTTCAAAATAAAATGATAAGTTTTTAACAGCAGTAAAACAAACTTTTACAGATAAAAAATGTGAGTACTTAACTTAATTTTCACAATAATGCCCCACTCTGTTACATGCAGAAATACTTTAGTTAATAGCTTTTAATACATTGGTAATTTTGCTTATATTCAGGGACATATTTAAGGGAGTTTCTTTCAGGATTTTTTTGGCCGGGGGGGGGGGGAGCGAATGAAACTTAAGGAAAAGGCTAGTTTTCTATTTGCCTTATATAAATAAATCTAAATGTTGTCACATCAATAGAAACTAGGTCAATATAAAATGCCCCTCTCAGATGTATGCCTGAAAAAAAAAAGAAAAAGCCTAAACTCACGGGCCAGGCCAGAGCCCATAAAGGATTCACCTCTAACTTAGATCCCTTGAGATTGATATTAGCTT